>CAKOAT010092933.1:0-97176 GCA_932364175.1 Eruca vesicaria subsp. sativa | reverse complement strand
CTCTATAAAATAGAGATTTTATAGGGGTTAGAATACTAATTATATTGTATATGAAGATTAAATAAATTAATCGTCGGAAAGTTAAAAATGAGGACCATGTGCCATGAAAATATGTTTAGCCTACATTAATATACATTGAGAGTGTGGTTTGGTATTTTTTAAACAACACTAAAGTGTCTAAAGTTATAGATAGCATTTTTTGGAAAATTCAATATTTTTCATAGGGGTTAGCCCACATATTTCAAGAAAAATTAGAAATTTTTTTATTTTTATTTTAATACATATTTGCATCATGAACTGACATATTATGAATATTAAATAGGTTTGAGACTTTCTGTGTTCCAATTTCTATATAAAATAGAGATTTTATAGGGGTTAGAATACTAATTATATTGTATATGAAGATTAAACAAATTAATTGTTGCAAAGTTAAAAATGAGGACTATGTGCCATGAAAATATGTTTAGCCTACATTAATGTAAATTGAGAGTGTGGTTTGGTATTTTTAAACAACACTAAAGTGTCTAAAGTTATAGATAGCATTTTTCGGAAAATTCAATATTTTTCATAGGGGTTAGTCCACATATTTCAAGAAAAATTAAAAAAAAATTTATTTTTATTTTAATACATATTTGCATCATGAACTGACATATTATGAATATTAAATAGGTTTGAGACCTTCTGTGTTCCAATTTCTCTATAAAATAGAGATTTTATAGGGGTTAGAATACTAATTATATTGTATATGAAGATTAAATAAATTAATCGTCGGAAAGTTNCATTAATATACATTGAGAGTGTGGTTTGGTATTTTTTAAACAACACTAAAGTGTCTAAAGTTATAGATAGCATTTTCGGAAAATTCAATATTTTTCATAGGGGTTAGCCCACATATTTCAAGAAAAATTAGAATTTTTTTTATTTTTATTTTAATACATATTTGCATCATGAACTGACATATTGTTAATATTAAATAGATTTGAGACCTTCTGTGTTCCAATTTCTCTATAAAATAGAGATTTTATAGGGTTTAGAATACTAATTATATTGTATATGAAGATTAAATAAATTAATCGTTGCAAAGTTAAAAATGAGGACCATGTGGCATGAAAATATGTTTAACCTACATTAATATTGAAATATGTTATGCATATTTCAAAAAACATGTCTTAACGAAAATACAAGCACACATCTGCCTAGCGATTTAAGAATAGATATGACGGAGTTTTAAATATCAAAGGTAATCGTATTAATCGCCAAAGTTTCGTTCAACAAAAAAAAAGATCCCCAAAGTTACATTATTGCCATCTTATTTTTTTATAATAATTTCGGTTTGGTTATAGTTACAGGACTAATAATGCAGCTATCATTTACTGTTTTGATTTGTTCTGACGATACTGTTGCCAATCGTATTTGCTCTATTCATCAACTAGATTCAATAATTCAAGTCTATTATTTGACCATTACAACTCCCCCAAGTTTAAAATGAATTTCGATTAGTAGTCTGTGCACCCGGTTAATCGCGAATATTTAATTTGATTTACCGCTGCAGGTTATAGAAGGATGAGCTGAATTTACAGCGTCAAAGGCATTTGCAGTTGAATCCAGAGAGAGCACTATTCACGTAACCACAATTTGCATCATCAAATTTGGTTGAGTAAAACATTTGCTGTTGATTACATATTTGCAATAAAGTTGGAGGTCGATATCAATATACTTTCACATCAACTCTAAGTAAGATCAAGTTTCATTGCTGGTAGTAACTCGAATATTTAATTTACTCCCCGTACATCAAAAAATCAGTCCAGAGTTCCAAATTTACTAACGTCAGATATGATCAAAACCAAGTGTCAAAACAGAGTACGAACTAAGTAGATAATACATCAGGAAAGCTTGTGAACAGAGCTAGTAAGAGAAACAATGCTTACTAACTGTTTTTTATTTTTTTTTATTTTTTGGTCAAAGCTTACTAACTGTTATGAGTTTATTTTGATCATAAAATGCTATATTCCTAATTGACATTGGTAGAAAACAATTAAATCTACTGAACCGAGAGACTAAATTTCGCAAAATTAATTGAAACAAGTAGCATAATTTTATGAAACTGAAAAAGTAAAATATATAGATTGGTGGAATCGGAGCATCAGTTTTAAAAAGCTCGATTTATATAATCCGCATGGTTAATCGGAAGCACCGTTGTAGTGCATAAAAAAAAATCATCATCTGCTCCGATTCATTCAACCGATTTTCAATCCTAAATGGAAGTATTAGATCCCGATACTAAAATGAAAAGACACATCACAAATCTAAACACTAGCACTAAACCATCCGACATGCAAATCTTAAACAGATATTAGTAAACAAAACCAGAGATTGAAGATGAAAGACCTAAAGAGAAAACTGAGAGATTATGTCTGAAAGATAAGACAGCAAAAACTTTTATTTATAGGCCACGACTCACAGAAACCCTAATTTGCACCGAACAAGGCCTTACCCATGTCATCATTTGAGCCGGCCCAAAACTCATGGGCTTATGCTTATAAATCTAATGGGTAACAAAGAAGATCCTACTCAGAAGAATAATTAATCTGAACTCATGGGCTAATGATTATTTATCGAATGGGCTTTCCTTCTTTCAACTTGGAATTTCAGCCGAGATGTGAGCCCAAGTTTCAGCTGAAGCCCATCAAGGATTACTCACGTATATAACGATTATAAACTTTTAGAATCTCAACATTTTATAGGGAGTAAAATAGTGTGTACACGAAAAGCAAGAGAATGTACAGAAAATTTAAAAATTAGTAGGATGGAAGTGGATCATGATTGCAATTCTGGAAGGACAGTCTCGGTGATAGGCTCAATGCGAAATAGCACCCGTGAATTGTAATTTTAAAGCTTATGTTTATTTTTTTGTCGTATGAACAAAGTGTTGCATGTTCGAACAACAAAGCAATTTTTTTAAAAAAGAAGTAAAAGCATATGTTTCAAGTAGATAGGAAGCTTATGTGAGCCATCAACAATCAAACAACAAATTTCTTAGGACTGTTTTTTCCCATTGTTGTCAAATAACCATGATGAGAGTCGAATCCTTGAAAATTAGAGTGCCGGAATATATATCAACGTTCTCTTCTTATTATTAAATCTCATATTCTGAACATGAAAAAAAATATATGTGTATATCTAGTTTTTCTGTATTTTATCAGTGGTTTTTGTTATTATTTAACCAGTTTACATATGACTTAGCCAATTTGTTTATTGAAATGTGTACTTAATTATCTTGCTTTGATTTGATTCTCAACTTGTTTAAGCCAACTTATACATGTCTCCTCGGCATGTAATAACTAGAAATAGACGAATAGAGCAGTTAGCTCTTATCTCTGTCAGAAAACTGAATACTTAGTTTAGTGGTGTTTATGTATAAATGAAAAACAAAAATGAGAATCACGCGTGGGCTGCAACTCAAAACCATGAAAATACTTGGAATCAAGAGAAAGATAAGTAGGTTGATGCAGAAACTTGATTCTGACCATTGAACAGAGAATGATGATACCATAATATTCTATGTCTGCACATGTATCGGTATGTCTATGTATTAAATTTGTAAAGGAGAATATCAGTTAAGACGTGAAGAGGAAGAAGTGGTTGTAAATAAAGGGGACATGCAATGCAGAAAGAGAGAGAAAGTTATGTTTCTTTTTACAACATTGGAATGATAACTCTTCCACTCACTTCACTATATATGCCTCAAAATATACTTGTCCCAATAAGCCTGCCTAAAGGCACCTTTCTTCCAATATGCATGTCCATGTTTATATACGGAGTATTATATAACAGATATTCGAATTTTAAAAATTATCAATTGATATGTTTATGTGTATGGCTGGCTACATATAGTTTATAGATGAACTACAATTCATACACACTTTATACAATAAGTTTAACATGTTGGGACCAGTAGGCCTAAAGGTTCAATTTTTTTCTTGTTTTTTCTCATCGAATATGAATCTTGAGTCAATTGTAAGAAACATGAGTCATGGTTATTTTATAGAATTACATACTAATATGTTAGCAATAAAATTATGACGAAATCAGTATGTTACAAATCCAGTGAGAATAACAACCTACTTTGTACGCGGGACTACGATTCCGTCACGGGACTTAGACCATGTTTATTGCAGGTCCCTTAAGTTGGGTCCCTTATCGTACAGTCCCTTAGCTTTTAACTGAAAACGCTAAGGGACGTCCCTTAAATCCCTTATATGAGGAACGTCTCTTAACATTTTCAGTTAAAAATTAAGGGACTGTACGTTAACGGACCCAGCTTAAGGGACCTGCAATAATCATGCTCTTATCACCTCTACAAATGGATCACGGGCCGGAGAGTTCCGGACATGGACGACTTCATATTTGCACTTATAAACCATCTAAAGAAAAATTAGAGGAAACTATCGAACAATCGCGACCATGTTTTTTTTTTTTGATAAGTATGTGAATATCATTAATCAAAATGAGATAGATTGTACTTGTACAAAAATTGAAAACGAGAAGCAAACCCATGCCAAAAAAAATAAAAACAGGGGAGAACTTAATTTAATCCGATAGAGACTATGGTTAGCCTTTACTCATGTCTCAGCCATATCCTCATGAGGTTTTTGAATTTACTACGATGCTTCCTTGCCAAGATAACGTTCCGAACCTGCCTGTCGATCTCTTTGAAGAGTACTTGCGGAGGTGTTGATGATTCATTGTGAAGTCTTTGATTTCTCTCACGCCAGATCCTGTATATGATTGCTTGAACTGTGATCTTACGCAGGGTTGGAGGACAGTGGCTGACCCTCAGATCGATCCAAGTAAGAAGAGCCTCCCATGTGTGGAGCAGAACCGGTCTGTACCCCAACCTCTTAATTGCTATCTTCCATATCTCTTCAGCATAAGAACACCTAAAAAATANAGTCTTTGATTTCTCTCACGCCAGATCCTGTATATGATTGCTTGAACTGTGATCTTACGCAGGGTTGGAGGACAGTGGCTGACCCTCAGATCGATCCAAGTAAGAAGAGCCTCCCATGTGTGGAGCAGAACCGGTCTGTACCCCAACCTCTTAATTGCTATCTTCCATATCTCTTCAGCATAAGAACACCTAAAAAATAGGTGATCCCGTGTTTCTTGGTAGTGATTACATATACAGCAACAAGTAACGATCTGCATCCCCCATGAAGCTAGCCGCGATCTCGTAGGGAGACGGTTCAAGTGCGCTACCCACATCATGAAAGCTTGGCTCGGAACGTGACCTTTAAACCAAACTTTATCTGCCCAATCCTGTTTTTGACCTCGGGGTCTCAAGGATTCCCATGTGAATTTCGCTGAGAAGGAATCTAGCTCCATATCATTAACCTTCCATACATAAGCATCACGGGAAGATGAAAGAGATGGAAGGGGGAGTGAACAAAGCATAATTTGAAACTCCTCTGCCTTTTGAGATCTAGCTGGCCGTAATAGCCAGCCATCTTCCGAGCAAGCACCTGCAACCAAGGACGTCAACTGAATTCCCGTTTGGGAAGGACCCGAGGGACCAAAGAATTTAATCAGGGGACCAAGCTGAGACCAGTGGTCAAACCAAAAGCTAGCTTGACAACCATTTCCCAGCCTACATCTAATGAATCTCTCAGCTAAAGGTCGCAATTTAAGAAGCGCTTTCCACGTCCAAGAACCAGCCGTGTTCTCATCCAAACACCAAAACGAAGAGTCCATAATGCGATTCGCCTTTACCCATAGGACCCAAAGAGAATCAGAATCACAGAAGACGAGCCAAATGAGCTTTAGGCAAAGAGTTTTGTTCCAAATGCTAAAGTTTCTAAAGCCAAGACCTCCTTCATCTTTAGGAAGGCAAGTTAAAGACCATGATACCTTAGCAGCAGCTCTCGAAGTGATGTTTCCATTCCAAAGGAACCTTGAGCAAAGTGATTCAATCATCTTGATACATCCCTTTGGAAGGATGAATGATGAAAACCAGAAGTTGATGGTGCTGTAAATCACCGAAGAGAGTAAAACCGTTCTTCCTGCATATGAGAGAGCTCTGAGGGACCAAGATGAGAATCTGCGCTTCAGCTGATCAATCAAAGGTCTGTAATCGCAGATTCTTAATTTACGGTGCATCAAGGGCAAGCCAAGGTACCGAACAGGCAGTGATCCAAGGGAAAAGCCAAGACTCGAGATGTCATCAGTTTCTGCCTGATTCAGTCCTGATATAAAAAGTTCAGTCTTGCTTCGGTTCATTGTGAGGCCTGACCAGGCTGAGAAGATGTCTAGAGTATTAGATATGTTCTGCAATGATTCCTTTTCACCATCAAAAAATATCATAAGATCATCCGCGAAAGCTAGGTGAGAGATGAGAGGATTAGATGCCATAGGATGGGTCACCTTGTCTAAGGCCTTTTGTTCCACTGAAGTAACCGCACATTTCTCCATTGATCGCAACCGAAAATCTTGTTGTGGTTATACATTGTCGAATAAGGTTCATAAAAGACTCAGGGAATTCCATCGCACACATAATCTTGAAGATGAAGTTCCATTCCAAGGAATCAAATGCCTTCTTCAAATCAACCTTGAGCATTGATCTCTTAGTGATGTTTTTCCAGTTATAACCACTTATCAACTCAGTAGCCATAAGCACATTTTCGACCATTAAACGACCTGGTATGAAAGCAGATTGGGTATTGGATATTATTTGCGGCAGAACCTGCTTTAAACGAGAAGCAAGGAGCTTGGAGATAACTTTGTAAGTGGTATTGCAGCAGGATATGGGCCTGAAGTCAGAGATTGATGTCGCGTTCATTTTCTTGGGGATAAGGGTCAGGACAGTTGCGTTCCACTGTTTGAGAAGAGATCCAGACTGGAAGAATTCAGAGACAGCATTTATCATATCCAATCCAATTGCATTCCAGTGGGCAGTGTAGAATTCAGCTGGATAGCCATCTGGACCTGGAGCTTTCCCTTTGGGAAGGGAGAAGAAAGCATTCCTGATATCAACAGCAGAGTAAGGCGCATCCAGCTGTTGAACCACAGCGGTTGAGCACCGGAAGGGAAGCAGCGTAGCAATATCTCCTTCAGAAACTGAAGAAGGGATAACAGTCCCTCCTAGAAGGCGCTGATAAAATTGCAGAACGTGCTCCTGGATTCCCTCCCTTGAGTCAATGATGGCTTCATTTTCATCAAGAAGAAAAATAATCTGGTTGATAGCTTGACGAGATCTTAGGGACCGATGATAGTAAGTTGAGTTTGAATCGCCAACATCTATCCATTTAACTCTTGATCTTTGATAGAAAAAAGATTCTTCTGCCTTGGCAAGAGAGTACCAGCTAGAGTGAGCTGCACGTTTCCTTTCAGCAATTTCAGGTGAAGGAGAGACAAGAAGTTCTTGCTGGCAGGCAAGAAGGTGATCAAAAGATTCAGTAACTCTCTTCTCTATCCCCGAAAAATTATTCCGACTGAATTCCCGGATTATACTCTTGAGGTGCTTGAGCTTCTTTGAGACAGAGAGCATTTTAGAGCCTGCAAAAGTAAGAGAATTCCAGCACTCGGAAATTAGTATATTAAAATCTGGGTGATCATTTAGCAAATTGAAGAACTTGAAAGGCGTTTTTAATTTTTGCTTCCCTGTGTCAAGAAAAATGCAGCACGGGCTGTGGTCTGAGATACCGGGTTCACCAAAGACACCAAGAGCGTTTGGAAACAACTCAAGCCACTTATCATTTATCATAATTCTGTCTAGCTTC
The DNA here is from genome assembly GCA_932364175.1 of Eruca vesicaria subsp. sativa. Classification (NCBI taxonomy): domain Eukaryota; kingdom Viridiplantae; phylum Streptophyta; class Magnoliopsida; order Brassicales; family Brassicaceae; genus Eruca; species Eruca vesicaria. The sequence continues at coordinate 89,401 of CAKOAT010092933.1, read as the reverse complement.
TTGGAGATAATACCAGAACCTTGACTATTAGACCATGTGAAAGGCGCACCACAGAACCGAAGATCTTGAAGACCAGCATCAATCGCACACTGAGAAAACTCACGAAGTCCACGATTAGACGAGAACTGGTCGGCATTGGAAGATTCAGAGGCAGATAGAGTTTGATTGAAATCCCCAAGGACAGACCAAGGCCTATCAATGAGATAGGGAGACGAGGCTAGAAAAATCAAATCCGACCATAGTTGAGTTCTGGTCTTTCTCCGATTTGATCCATAAACAAGCGTAACCACAAGCTCATAGGACACAAACGGAAGCTTAACCAGGCAGGACACAGACTGGAGAGACTTGTGAAAGACTGAAACAGAAACAGAGGGATGCCAAAGAAGCCAGATCCTTCCTAATTCTGAAAACTCATAATTGCAGTCATAACGCCACCCAGGAAAGACACCATTGATGATCTTTGGAGCCTTTACTGAACTGACATGGGTCTCAACAAGACCACCAAAAATAGGTTTATGCAATTTTAACCATTTACTAAATCCGCGACGCTTTGTTTTACAGTTGAAACCTCTAATGTTCCAACAAAAAATATCCATATATGGGAAAGTTTAGAGGTTTAAAGGGCCCCTTGCCCTGTCGTTACCCTTTCCTCTTAATTGTTTTTGAATCCTTCTAGAGACCACACGAATGTATTTGTCTCCTTCATCATTTGGGTTGTCATCATCCTCAGATGGAACCTCTGAATCAGATGAAGACTCCTCCTCTGAGATCTCAGGAGAAACTGTCGGAGATCCTATAAAAACAGAGCTTAGATCAACACACAAACTGCCTTCCTTCATGCCAGGAGATGAGGCTTTATAGAGACTCCGAGATGGGCCAAAGGGCTGCGGAACCGATGGTGAACGAGTCTCGGAGGAGGAGGCAATATGCAGGTTAGAGTTGAATTTTGCAAACACTTGTTTTTGTTTCAGCTGTTTTGTGGTAGTGGTAGCCTCCTTGTCGCTGTGAGATGGCACTGGCAGAGTAGGCGCATTACCAACAATTGGAAGCTGGCTGTGAATAGGAGCTTTATCTTTTACGACCTTATCTTTTGTAACCTTGTATTTTGGGACCTTATCTTTTGTAACCTTGTATTTTGGGACACCATTGTTAGAGCGCGGGCAGTCTTCTGTCTTGTGCTTAGCTGACCGACAAGTGTTGCAGATTTTAGGAGCAAGAGAGCAGCGAGAGATAGTGTGACCGACTTTCAAGCAGTGTCCACAAACTGCAGGAAGCCAGGGACTAGACACTCTGATTCTTCTAACATCACCAGATTCGAACCTTGCGTTTACAGCCTCAGGTAGAGGCTTGCGAGGGTCAATGACAGTATACACTTTCGCTACTTCGAGATTTGTTAAGTTTTCTGTCGCGGGATGCAGGTAGAGGGGTTTTCCAACAAGACCCGCAATCTCTTTAAGTGCGTCACTGTTAAAAAATTGCAGAGGAACATCGAGGAAGTCAAGCCAAATTGGGATAGCTGATAGCTCAGGCTTCTCTTGATTCGTACCCGGAGACCACTTGGCCACGAACATCGTCTGACCGTCAATCTGCCAAAGGCACTGGCTAAGAATGCGTCGACGAGCATGAGGACAAGGAACTCGAAACAGGAAAGCACTTCCCTCCATTTTTGATACGGAGATATCACGTCTTTGCTTAGACCAAATTCCGTTGACAATGGCGTGAACCGCTCCACGGGCTGGGGGCTCTTCATAGAACTGTCCTACTATGAAGCTATCCCATGCTTTCTTGTTCTTTTCAATGACAGAGTTAGGAATTGTTACACATGCCTCACCAGATTCCAGAGTAAAAGGTGTTCCTTCCGGCTCCAGCTTCCTCGCGTTTGGCTTAATGTAACCTTTCCAGAACTTTGCTGCATCTTCAACCTTATCCTGTTCTTGAGTTCCGGTGGTATTGGGAGGCTTTCCTGTTACCAGCAGAGGGGGAGGTGTGTTCTCATCAGCAACCTGTGATGAGTCAACTTGTGCAGGTACAATTTCAGTTGTAGCTGCGATTTGGGAATTAGGGTTTACGAGAGCTGGCGCAGATGAAACATCCGATTCTGAAGGAATCTGAAGGTCAACTGTGACGGTATTAGCTGGAGAGAAAGAAACTCCAGGTAATTCGTTTGTCTTCGAAGAAGACGGTGAAATTGCGGCTAGATCCGAAGAGGTAGGCGCAGAAGAGTGAGAGGAAGAAGAAAGATCGGTGGAACCAGTGGGGTCAACACCAGGGGAGATGTGTTTGGGTTTCTTTTTCTTTGCCATTTCCGGCGGTATGGGCCGACGCCGAGATCGGCGCCGGTGAAGGTCAAAAGAGTGGGATCGCGTTTTGTCGGTGGAGAGAGAAGGGAGAAAAAACGGCTAGTTTTTCTGAAGCTGGATATATCATCGCGACCATGTTGCAAAAAATCATTCGAGGACAAAATGAAAATAATGCCATGTAGGTTGAGCTCAACTCCAAAAAATTAAAATTTCACATGCAAAAGTTTATGGGATTATGGATAGTCAGTCTCTTCTGCCATGTAGATTAGAAAAGAAATCGCCCAACAAGCCTTTATACTTTATAAGTATATTGGCTACTCTTTACATAAAGGTTATGTATGTTGGATCCTAATTAAGATAGAAAAATTCATTGGAAAAAATAAAGTCTGCTGAATTAGCTAGTTATTATTTTATTTTTTTTTGTAAAAAAATTAGCTAGTTATTCCTTCTACCATGTTAAAAAGTAATTCCACCCTGATATATAAAATGCATTTTTACATTGACAAAAGACAATTAAATAAACCATACAAAAGTTGAAGCGAAGCAAAAGAGCTCGTTCGTGTACTCACCTAAGCTCAAACAATGTTACATAATTCCATTTCTGGTTTCCTCTATAGTAAAAAGAAAAAAAGTTGGACACCATAACTCTGTATTCAAAGACAAAAGAAATACAACTTTTTTGTGGTTTGATGCTAAGTCATTCCATGCCCCATGCAAGTCCACGCCTCTGAACCTTTCCACTTCCTTTTTTCCACCAAAAGCCGACTCTCTCCCTCTATATACATGGATGTATATGTCCTCTTGATGGAGTATACTTTTACTTATGGACCATGCACTAATTAATGTTGACATCTGAGTGTGCCTTCAACAAAAAATCTTAGTAAGAGTTTTTTTTTTTTTTGAAACACTAGTAAGAGTTACGGTTGAACATAACGGTTACGGCTGATTGGCTGAATAAAATGCTGGAATATGCATACTGGCAAGTGCAGAAGCATTTCAAAGGTATACTGATGAAGTGGAAGAGTGTTTAGGTTTACTATTTTATTAAATAGAAAACGAGATTACATAAAATTGTTGGGGAGCACATGGTTCATACTATTAGAAGTACAATACGGTGAGAAACAATGTCTTGCAACGCACCACAAGGTCTGTATGTTTTGCTGTATGATCTGGGGAAATGAGCTTTTAACTGAAAACATCATCATTTTCGGTGCATGCCAAATTCCCCTTAGCATTTATTTTATTGTATTTTTAATCACTGTCTAAAATAATCGTAGTTTTCATTTATGAATAATTAATCATCATTCTTGGGATTATTAAAACACTTCATATCTTAATAATTGATATTTGACAGGCCTATTGTCATCATGCCTCGCACTCCACTCGTCTCCGTTTTCTGGCTTTACTGAAAATCCCAGAATTATTTAACCCCAGAATTACCAAAAAAATAAGAATTAAAAGGGTAACTTCTTTATTTTATTAAAAGAATATTGACAACACATATAAGAGCGAAAACAAAACATATTTACGTAATATGCTATTTATAATTTGACTCAGTAAAATCTTTAATATTTTTCCTAGCTATAATATTTGTAGCACTACATGCCACCCTTTTCTATTCGTAAGGTACAAGTTGACGATTGCCATGACATTTTGATTGTGAATGTATGTGCAAGCTATAACACTATAACCTTTGTAGTAGCTATACTTTTTATTTTATATTTGTAATTATTTACAATAGAACTAGAAATGCTGAAATTTAAAATATATTTCAGTTAGAATTTGTTTGACTTTCTGATTTGCTTAATCTGCATAAACGAATGTAGAACTAGTGAAATAATGCGAGTAACTACTTTCAGTAGTAGTTATAATATGTGAAATATGGTTGTCCATCTGCTGAATGATAGAATTTTTTGGGGGACATCCAATAATATGTAGTAAATTCGAAATTATAAAATGGTGCCGAGTATGTATGCATGAGTAAACGTACATATGTAGTCGGTTGCATTGCATATACGTGACATGGTTGTATTTTTGTGTCTCGCATGATATGTGTTCTATATAAATTAAAGAATATTAGTTGTAATGATAAGATACATTAGAGAATATACATTTTTTTAAAGCATTAGAGAATATACAATTATTGTTCTTCTCTTGTAGCTAGTATTAATATCTTGTGTACGTTGAATGGGTGTGCGAAATATTTCAAAACTTTGTTGGCTTGCTGACGCATGTAATATGCTGGGTTTATTGGATTTTATTATGATTGTGGATTGAGTCCTCCATGCAGCTAGATTGGACCGATAAAATTAGGGATAGCATATGCCATATGATAAATAAATAAATAATTTATGGTGATTTAAATAGTAACTGAGAATTCGTCCAAATCATTACAATTTTTATCATAGATTATCCACAGTTTTTAAGTTTATAAGTCTTTGAGTTCTGATAATTATCTTCTAATTTCGTTGTTTAACGCTATGTATATGTGGTGAAGAGAGAAAAAGAAAATACGTGTGTTTAATAATAATAACACCAAAATATATGTACTGAGATTTTACAACACCAAAATACATGTACTTGACTTCATAAGAAGCTTTTTCATATTAATCCCCATAACTCTGTATAATTGCAATATAGACCCCTCCCTCTCTCTCTTTTTCTCCAGCAATTTAATTTCCACATGATTCCAAACGAAGAATATTGATAGAAAATGAGATTTGCAAAATTTATTCTCTTCCTCCTCTAGTCCTCTCCTATCATTAAGACACATATACTCTCTCCATCTATCTCTCTCTAACTAGATTTATGGCTGCTCAGGTCTCCGACCATTCATTGACTTCTCGATCTCTGGTCTTCATCTAAGAAGTAAGAAACCCTAATTTATTATTTTCTCCTCCTTTTCCCCTCATGTTGAGATTATCAGAAACGCTTCGTCTCCTTCCTCTCTGCCATGGTTCTTGATGCTGAATCCTCCTCTTCCACAACGCTTCTTCATTCATGTGGGTTTTCTCGTAGTTTCGCTTTTATGAGGTTATTACAAAGGGCTCATCATTTCTCTGCCGTCTCTGAGGACGACAATAACAAAGACATTCGCTTAGGATCTGAATATAACCAAGTTTTTAGGAGAGATTGTAGTTTCATGGCCGATCAAGAAGAGCCGAGGAGTACTACTTCTAGGTTAATCTCCAAGGAAGACGACAACAATAATAATAATAATACCATCAAGAATGAAGCTGAAGATCACGAGATGATGAGACAAGAAGGGTGGCTCCGGTTAAGCACAGGCCAGGAGGATGATGTTAAACCGAATCTTGACCATGTCCAACAACATCAAACCGTTCCAAGGGTTAGGAGAGAGTCTTTTCTTGAGCTTAACCTTTCCTCTGGCGGTTCAAATAGAGAAGAAGGAGTTGGTCTTCCATTAATGTCATCTCTCTTTCATCATCAGAATCAGCCAAGAGGGATGATGATTAATCCATTGATGTTCCCTACCAGGCCTGATCAGGAGATGATTGGTTCTTGGGCGGGTGCTTTTAGAACGCCTTTTGTACAACAAAACCTAGTGCAACCATCATCATCATCATCATCTGCTTCTTTGATGATGCCATTGATAGGACCCTACTTTGGCCGCTCCAATTTTCAGCAGCAGTTAATAGGGAGTAATAATAATAATAATAATAATAATCCGGATGTGGTGGCTGGTCCAAGCTCCAGTTTTCGAGTCATTGATCCTCCTAGACGACCCCATTCCGGCGTTTGGTTCATTCTTCAAGCTTCTCAAAATCAGTAAGTGCTAAATGTTCACTTCCTAGACACTATGTTATGCAAGGTTCATAATTTCTTGATCACACAACATAAGTTTCCTAACAAATTGGATTTTCAAGATTATTATTATTTTTTTTTGTTGTAAATCATAAGGTGTTCTCAAGGTTATATATTTAGAATTTTAAGTTCTTTTTGTGAATGTTTTAGGACAAGAGAACCATTCTTGCCTCAGATACCCAAGAGCTACTTGAGAATCAAGTAAGTACACGTTGATTATTAAGATTCTACCATCTCATTAGTTCTTTATTAATCAGCTAGGTAAATTAATATACAAGAATGCCAGATAAAAGGACGTGAGTTTTATTTAAACTTTATACTACATATATGGCTAATTAATTTTGGTGTTCTTGGATTTCGTAGGGACGGGAAGATGACTGTTCAACTATTGAAAAAATATTTGGTCAATAAGTTGCGATTAGAGCACGAATCCCAGGTATTTTTATTAATCTCAGCAACTCTTTGAATCCCATTTCTTTAACTTTATTGTTCTAACATTGCTTGCCGTAACTACAATTTCCTTAGTTGTTTTCAAAAAAAAAAAAAATACTAATCTAAAACGTTACATAGCTACTTTATAAAGCATAAAAGATGATGATAGTACGATAAGAAAACATAAACATATTAGTAAAAAGAAAGAAGAAATCGTGGAGAGGGTACATTCATGGGGGTTGGTGTACTGAGGAACATGACAACAACATTGGAACTAGATTGCCACAAAAGTGTCTCCATGTTAATTAGGTCACAAGTACATGTCGTTGCTAGGTATAAGCCGTTTTGTTCTTTCTTTGTTTTTATATGCTCATTATCCATAAATTGATTTAACCTTTTTTAGTTTGTCTTACTTGCTCCTTTTTATAGTTTAGGGGTAATTGATTAACGGTCGAGCCACTAGTTAATGCCTAGTGTGATCAACTTAATCCTCATTAAGATGAGTGCACCCTTTAGTTTATTTCTTTTATACATCATAGATATATGGCAATCCACCTACCAACCTACTAATTTATACACAAGGATTGTTATAACTTAGGAAACCGATTCCTTTATAAACACATTTTTGTGCGTGCGTTTTAAAATGTTTTGCGTACATTTTAAAACAGCATACTTCGGAAATAGAAACCCACTTCAACAAACAAGAGAGAGAGAGAGAAAATATTCTCTCTAGTGTCTCTCACCCCAAGCTTCCAAAACCCTAGATCTACCGCCGCCTGATTCTTATTCTCGGTGACCGGTAGCTCCCCAGCTCCGGTGGCCACCCCTTGGCCGTTCTGTTCCCCAGCCTTTCCTTTAGCTTCTTCATCTTACCCTCCTCTTCCTTGTGTGGTGTCTCTGGATTTTCACGGAACTACTGTGAAACTAATCAAAGGTTGCATGCGTGTGTGGCCTTTCTGGAGCACCGACGAAGAGTATGGTTCATCAAGGAGCTTAAGGAGCCTTCGATTATCAGTCTCTGTTTTTCAATCGGAGCAGATCTGGGTCAGATCTGATCTCGCCTTCGCCGGAATGGATGGTGAAGCGCTGCCTCCTCTTTCCCTCAACGGCACCGGCTTGTACCCGTTTGACTAGCTAGGCTCGTTCTCAAGGTCACGTCAGAGCTTCTCTTCTCCCTTTGGAGTAACGACGGTGCCAAGGCTCACCATCTAGAGGACCTCTGTTCCCTAGGTCATGAGATGTCAACCATAGTGTGTCTTCCGGTGATTGATTGGCTTCAACTTGATGCTCTCGACGTCGACTCCTAGGGTTTTGAGGACAACCCAGGCGACGGCGTCACCTGCTCTCAAGGCGAAGCCTCTTCTTGTCGGTAAAATCACTTGTTTTTCAAGGAGATTCACTTTCCTTCCGTGCTTCATTCCCCTCTTCCAAGCTCCAGCAGATAACTCCGTTGTCTACTTGCTGTCTCCGTCCCATCCTTTGTGTCGCGTGGTCGGATGGGGAGCTGCATTTACCGGCTACGCTTGACCATAACTTGTGTCTTTCACTTCCAGGGCGTTTACTCAGGTTTTCAGCTTGGTCCTCTGCTTTGTTAGTTTGGGCTTTGTTTGTCAGCTTCTTCCTCCTCCTGTGGAGCTCCGGAGCGGGAGCCAGCCGCCTCTGTCGATGCCTGCTTGAGCCACTTCGGTGAGAGCTTGACTGAACCTGCCTCTAATTATTCTCTTGATGGCTGATCACTCTTAGTTGTCAAGAAGCGCTTGGTATGGGAGTCTTATATTGATGTCTCTTGTCCTGTAATGTTTATTAACTTCAACTTCACCACTGTTGGTAAGTTTGGAGCTTAATTCCTTAAGTGTCATTGGGGTTTTTTTTAACTTTTTGCGGCTCCAAAGATTCAAAATAACTGCAAAGCAGAATCTGGTTGCAGTCACTTGTAACCAAAACTTCATTATGGTTAATGATATTTACAATTTAGCAAAAAAAAAAAGAAATAGAAACCCGAACGTCCAAAAACAAAACGTTTTTCGGTATATAGGCTGAAAAAAGTTTTTTTTTTTGCTTAATATAGGCTAAAAAAAAAATTTCTCCTTTACTTATATATACCGCCTCGTTCGAAAAACTTAGTTCATGAAAATCAAATGTATAACGAGACATTTTTATACACATATACATATACGTACGTACAACTTTTACTATAGCTATATCGCACGCTTCTTCTAGTTCTAGAGATAGTTATTAGTTCAAATGATGAATACAGTAAAGTAACTTCTTATCATATACAGGCTTATCAAAAATCTTACGAGTCGAATTCATGAAACCAAAAGTGGCCTTCCGTTTATTTTTCACCACTTCCGTTTCTTTTCGGTGAAAGAATAGTTAGGTCTATGTCTTTAATAAACCCGGGTTTAACCTTTTTTTTTACAAAAAAAAAAAAATTGCGTACGATGCTTCTGGTGCAAATTTTAATCATTGATATATTGCATTTAGGAGCTCGCTTACTCATAATCACACGCACAATAAACTTGAGACTTCTTTTCTATGCTAAGATATAAGTTAACCGGGCTTCGTAGTCTGGTGGTAAAGGAACCCTGGCCACCACATAATTTACCTGCGGAGTTGGTGTGGCGCTCCAGACCACTTAGCGTAACCAGGAGCCTTTAAGTGGACGCTTAAAAATCCTGTCATGGCATGGGCTTAGGCCCGGTGGACTAGTCGATCACGTTTAGTGGTCGGATACTAGATTATAAAAAAAAAATAATGTGCATGAAACGTCAAATGGTGTGTGCTTATGATAATTTGCAGACGATGAAATGTTGCTTTTAATACGTGAGCCCTTTCTCTCTCTCTTATTTTCTTCCATTTCCTTCTAATATTTTCAAACATATTGAAAGCCACACACAATTGAATATTTTGGACGCCGTCCGAAATTGCATGAGACTTTTAAATAAACATATAATAAAATCCAACCTATATGGCTATACTGTGTATATCATTTTTAAAGAATTTGCGCTGCTTTGATCCATGCACATACACACACACACATATATATATAACATTGCATATAAAATACTTAGAAATATATTCAGTTTATATACTCATTTACATAAAACAAAAACAAAACGCTTAATTAAAAGGAGAAGAAGAGAAATTCAGTTGAGATAATGATCTTAGATTGTTTAGAATATACGCCACGTTGGTGTAAGCATGTTTTCCTGCAACATATGTTAGAACCTTTAGAGGTCTGCTAAACTTAATTAACCTGGAACCTGATAAACTAAACTATATTATATAATATTTAATTAGGTCAACTCAATATTTTTAAATCTACTCAAATCACAATTTTTAATGTCTCATTGCATTAACCCATGCCATGAAGTATGGAAAATGAGAACAGACAATCAATGTAAAACTATACTGTGGTATATATGCATATCTTTGTTTTAATACACATTAATTAGATGTGTGACAGGTCCATATATATCTTGATCAATAATTAAACTTCCATTGACAATCTGTGTTTATTTATTATCTATTTCTCATGAACTATTTATTATATGTTTCTCCCTCCGCTTTAATATAAGTGTAATTTACACATTTCCCGCAAAATGAAAAATATAGTAGTATGTTCCTATTAATATATAATTATTTAGATAAAAATAATTTTAAAAACCATTTATTGGTTAGTGAAAAAATAAGAAAGAAATTATAATTTATATGTAAAAATTTACATTGAAAATGTAAAATGATTTTTATTATTTTTTGTAACTAACTTTATTCTTATTTTGAAACAAAGAAAAATAGTAGAATGATATTTATTTAAAAATAAAATGGGTATTAATTTTATAATTTATGAAAATAGCTCATACGCACATGATAACTGTAATTTAACTATAATATCATTTAGTGCGTATCTATATATAAATGCAAAAGGGTGACATCAGGCAGCATATCAGCTTAGATATAGTTCTAAAGACTGTTAGTTGAAATTTATTTTGATTTAATTTTTAACCGGAAATAGCGATACGTCCACAAGATCATCATAATTTATTCTTTTTTAGATGATCATAATTTTCCTTTGGGAAAACAGATGATCATTAATCAAAGTTGCAATTATATGCATTCATATATGTGTACGCGCGTGTAATAAATGTGTGTGTGAATATATAAATATACAAATAATATAATGATGTTAATCCCTTATATATTAAAAGAGAAGCATTTTGCATTAAATGTTTTCACACCACCTTCTCACAATTTATTGTCTTATTTACTACCTTCTCACAATTTATTACCTTATTTACTACATTCTCACAATATATTACCTTATTTAGTTCAACAATTGTTTACCTTATTTACTTCAATTATAAAACACACGAGATACTTTAAAACTACAAAGTTCAATATCGCATGAGACAAGTTCGGAGGCAAATGAATTGGCTTGAGGGTCGATGTCAAAGTTCTGGAATGTTGTTATTAGAGCGGTGGGACGTATCTAAGATGATGGCTGTGAAGGGCAACGTACCGGAGCCCATGAACACGATCTTGGTTTGGACATGGCTCGTGTGTAGCGTGAAGAGATTGAACTCAACCTTGCTAAGTTTGAGGTAGTTAGTGTATTGAGGATAGATCTAAATGGTGAAATGTGTTGTCTTCGAGAGATCCCAAGGCCGTATAGTAGTGGTGCTCTGAAAACTCTATATCTTCACTACGTAGGTTGGTGAGATTGATTCTGTAGTTTTGGACTTTTGGGCACACGTTTTTAACATCGATTTTTGTATCCATAGGCAAGGACGTGGACATGAGCTATTGAACAAATTGTCGACATATATATGTGAAAGGTTTAAGGGCTCTTGAGATTGGAGATTTCTTTATACAAGTCGAGAATTTGCTTCTCGAAATGAGCCTTTTCACAACCCATCTCGAGACTAAAAGGAGATTTGAGATTGTCTCAATACTCTTAATGGTATTGACAGCAATATACTTTCATCTTACGTGTTTCCATGTCGTGTGGATGACAAAAAAAATAGATATATGAGATAAAATCGCAATTTAACCAAAAAGACAATATTTATAATATAGATATATAATTGGACGATATTAAAACCCGAAACAACCAATCCAAAACAAACTAATATGCAAATAAAACAGATATAATGTCTTCTTATCTTCAAAAAATACAACAAATTTAATCATCTTATTCCGCGCAAGGCGCGGGTCTAATCCTAGTGTGTGTGTATAATAGATTTGTGTAGGGCATAGGTATCAAGAGTGCATAATAAATATGAATGTAATGATTAGCCAGCCATAATCTGACTTCGTGGAGGCATTGTCTTCCATTTTTGTCTTTCTCCCTCTTTTTAAGTTTCCATTGACTTTCTAGACGTAACAAAAAGCTTTAAAAGCTAAAAGTATTTCATAAATTTCAAATTTCGTTTGGGACCCCATGATTTTCTTTTGTCAACAACTCATTCTTCATTCCACAAAATAAATAAATAAATTCACAATTGATAGCTACTTATATTTTATTTTTCTTATCGCTGTTAAGCAACCTAAAAGTCATCCCAGCCCTATATTGGCAAGGAGCTTAATTAACACTTGTTTCTATCCTTTTCTGAACAATGAAATAGCTTAGAACATCTATTGCTTTTTTTTTTGTCACAAGAACATCTATTGCTAGTTGTTATTTTATAGTAGTAAAAAACTTTATCGTAATTCACCATCAATATAAAAACGTTCTCCAAAGTATAGATTGTTTTTGTTTTCATGATGAGCCTTAGTTAAAACTTTCTTGGGTTAGAATGCTGGTTAAGTTTGTTATTTATTTCCTATGTTCTTAGAAAAATGTTAAGATAACATTTTTTTGTTTAAAAATATCATTTATTTTTTCAATGTAACTTTTTATATATAATATCTTTTTATCTTTTTAAACAGTCAATCAATTTTTATCTAAATAATTTCCTTTTTATTATTTTTTTAATCAGTGTGAAATATGTCAAAGTGATAATTTTAGTGAAACAGAGAGAATATATATTTTGTATGTGGACTATACCTTTGATATAGAAAAACATCCCAAAAAGGAAAAAGCTGTTGATGGTCATTTATTAGTCTAAAATGTTTTTGTTTTTGGTAGAAATTAGTCTAAAATGTTTTAGCAGGAGATGCCTAGAAACATGACTTAAAACTTTTTCACAGATTGATCTCCTAGACACATGACTTAAAACTTTTTCACGGATCAAAAGCACTTGTTCGTTATACCACATACAATAAACCGTCATGCTTATGATAGAAGTGGCTCATCAACAGCAACAATATATTTCTCTAGCCTGGTTTAGCTATAATTCTTTGTTAGTGTCTCGTGTAGGACCCTTTCTTTGGTGCTTGAAAAGCCTTTTCCCCATCAGTCATACTCGTATCCTCTTTAAGTGCTGCACTTTCTTTAATTATTTACTTATCATCCATCCACTGCAGCCTATCTAAATTTTAGATGTTTTCCTTTTGTTTCGCATAACATTTTGTGTCTTTATCAGCAAGAATTTGTTTAATTAACTTCTCCACTATATCATCTTTGTCAATTCATTGGTGTTCATCCGGCCACTTGTAAAACTAAGAGCTGGATGTAACGATCCAACAAATTTTCGAAGGCATTTGGCAGATCGATGGTTGGTCCATGGATCCCATATTGTCATCTTACTGAGAATTTGCATTTTAGGGGAAAACTACTTACAAGACTTACTGATCTGTCACGTATACTGTAGCAAATTTTGACAGTACTTTATGTTCTTGAATGAATGTATAACTACTAATTAGCTAGTGATAATCTATTCACAAATTTTATGCGTCAACCATAAACTGTGACAAGAAGCTTTCTAAGGCTGACCTTTGTCGCCTGCAGTCCGAGATCTCTCTGCCTGGAATAGGACCAGTAACTTTTTCATTTTCTCACGACTAATTAACTATTTTGAAATTTATGCAATTTTGTCGACTGGATTTACACCTCACAAAAACTCATGTTTTGCTCAGACCACTTCCATTAATTTGTATTTACATTTACAAGTACATTTCTCATTTTTCTATTCTTGACTTTTTATATTTTTTAAAATGGCACATCATTATAGTAATATACTGATAAAAATATCCGTTAAATTTATTAATTTTTGTAGAACTATGCACTTTAATTTCCTTCGAGAGACTAAATATGCATCAAAAAAATATAAAGCACTTCTCACAAAAATCGATTTGGATATCCAAAATCTAGGTACCATATGTTGTCAAATATATAGAGGCCAAGATGTTTTTTTTTTTGATAAGTAGGCCAAGATGTTTTCGTACGCTAGTAAATGTTTTTAACTTGCAAGCTGGCATGCATCTTATATATAGGCATATATTGATGATAAATACATATTTTACGTCGGGAAAAAGTAATGCATGAAGTCGCCCTCAACAAAGGAATCATTGTTTCTGAAAGAAATTGCAATTTAAAAAGCAACACTAAAGGGCAGATAAGAAGCCATGAACATGATCTCCTTTAAGTTAGTGATGCGATGCATGCAACACTTTTAAATATATATGCATATTCGACTACGACTTTCATGGTCCCTATTTTATATTCAGTTTAAATCAAGTTATTATTTATGGATGTATGTTCTTTAATAAAAATATATAAATATTAAGACGTTGATAACTTGATATGTGAGATAGAACACCTCGTTCATTTGCTAGTTGTATAATTGTATAATGCTAAACAAAGAATATGGTTAATTTATAGCAATCGTAGACACTATTGCATTTGGGTATTTTAGGTATCTAATTGAACGTATCTAACTAACAGCATCAACTACTTTATAATGAAATATATATCTTCCTACTAAGAAAAATAAACATAAAATTTGTGACTTAAAATGCTTTGTGGATCGCAACCCTTAGTCAGAAAAACGTAAGGAGAAGACGTGCACGAGATGATGGTAAAGTTATCATGGGTTAGCTTATATTTTCTCGGCACAATATCCTTTTATATATATCATCGATCTATTCTGCAACTACATTTTCCTTTTGGATCCTAGTTTTTTTAATTTCACATATCTACCAAAATATTGTAGAAAGAAAGCTATATATATATATATAAGGGGGTAGGAGGAAACTGATATATTATATTTGGAAACTGATTAGGATAATTTGGCACGTCTGAAAACATATTTTGGATCCAACGATCAAATATGATTAGTTTTATAATTATAAATTTGCTTTGTGTACACTTTGATTAGCTCTAGATTTTCACCCGGAATAGTACTTGCTTTTAACCATGAGTTAAATACTGAGCATTACGGCATAACATTAAAGCAATTTTGGAAAGTTACTGGAAAATACATTACGGGTAGAAGAAAAAAAGGGTCCACGAAATGATTAAGATTTAGACATATCGTGGGTGCCCTTCCAATTTCAAAACTATTATCAAGTTAATTACTTATATCGTGTGTGTGTTAGTGTTCTTTAACATTATATATGAAATAAGTGGTGGAGTCATTGTTGGTGTTGCTATTCTTTGAAAAGCAATTTGTGTTAGAAAATGTGGAATCTCTTTGAAGTAAAGTATATATGACATAATTACAGCATTGCGTAGCCACCTTGACACTTGGCATTATCCATCACTCTCTCTCCGTCACCCCTACGAAGTAATGATCTCATTAAAGTCAACATTTATCCCATTTTATCACGTTCACATGCCCATCATATAGTAACACCCTAATACTATATACCTAATTATTTCTTATAAAAAATAATTAGTAGCTTTGTTCACTGATAAAACTTATCTACGGAACTATAGGAAATAGCGAAGCTAAAAGAAGGTTTTCCTATATTTTCGATCGTCTACGTTTTTTGAGCAAGGAACTCAATAGCAGATTCATTAATAAATTTTTCTAAATCTTACATAAAAATTATCTTTTATTGATTATTCTATTATGCTCTAAGTAATCTGATCATTTCACGTCTATGATTAAGTAGTATAATAACCGTTTGATATAAAAAAAACGTTTTTATGGGTATCTCTAATCACGTAGTAAATTTTGATCGTGATATTAATAATTACACTATTATTCATAGGACTAATTAACACTACATTTATTTTGCAAAATGGAGAGCAGGTAGAGATAAGATGCAGAGGGCAAGAACTGGAGCCAGTGTTGACACTACAACACGTGAGAGATGCAATATGGAGAGGAAGCAGAGACAGTTCTTCTATTTCACAAAACCTTACTTTGCTTCCAAATTCATCTACCTCTGATCATCTCATGGTTCTCCATTATGGTAGGAGTAATCTTTCTATATGATTCTATAATACTTATTCTCTATTTTATTACAACACCATATTATTCTCAAGAAAAATAACTGCCCACCCTTTCTTCTTTTAACTCAACATCACACCTTCTTCAAATGTTTTTCCCCCTCTTTTTTGTTGGCGGCTGCTTTCGATTATTTATATCTGTGATGAGATTTGTGGAACGATCAATCAAGAATGAAAGTGAGTATCTAATTCTTTAGGAGTATGCATGTCCCGGTTGGTGTTTTATTGTTGTATCTTCTGGGGGTTGTGAGTAACATTAACGCATGAAAAAATGTATTCGTATTTATATACAATATTTTCATGCTATTTTTGTTTCGGTCTATTGCTAGTTTAACTTCTTTTTGACATTATTGTTGCTGCATTTGTATGTATTTAAAACATCTCCATCAACGATACTCTTCTGGCACGATTCCCTAGGTCAATTTCTTTTCGTTTGACTTAAAAAAAAAAATCGACGAATCATGATCCACCACGTGGTAAACCAGTGACGATCCGGTATCACCGCAGCGAATTCACGCGACGTGGATTCACCATTTTTGTCTCGAAAAACGTGTGATCCCCTGTTAAACCTTCTTATAATCCCTCAATGGGATGGTCTTACTGTCTAATGTTTTGTCTGAGAATATGGGCTTTATCAGACCTATCAACGGCCCAAATTGATATCGAACTGGCTACAAATTTCAGGTCCTCTGGCCACATATTTTGATGACTACATTTTAGTCCAAGCATTGCTCTGATTCTATGCCTTTTACTAGCTTAGGAACAATCTGCAACACACAAATTAACTCTCTCAAGCGTTTAGTAACATGTAAAAATTGTAGAAAAACATGCATTACACTTACGTTTCATACAAGAACATTAGACTAAAAGCTATGCAGTTGTGTAAGCATGTGGACAAGCTCATCACTTGAAGGCCGGTCTGCTGGAAAGTCAGAAAGGCAGATGATGGTAATTCTTAACGCCATTAACATCTCATCTTCCTCCACTTCCTCTCCAAGAAGACTCTTATCTAATACTTCTCGTGCTTCACCAGACTGCTCCAAATGCTTTAGCCACTGTCCTAAGCTGCCTCCACTTGCACCATCTACACAAAAAGGTTGTGTAGGGTCTCTTCCGGTTAAAAGAACACCTAATATCATCCCAAAGCTGAATATGTCGCTTTTATCTGTATACCTGCCAAAAAAAGAATATACATACCAAAGTTAGTAAAAGAGAAGAACTCAAAGTTAACTCAAATGCAAGCAAGCACCTGTTACTTTGAGAAGACTCAGGAGCAGAATAGCAAGACACTGATGTGTGTGAAGTAGGCAAGATCTTAGCCAAACCACAATCAGCAAGCCTCGGCTCAAACTCAGAATCCAACATCACATTTGTAGGTTTCAAGTTGTAATGAAGAGTCTGATGATCACAGCTGAAATGTAGATACTGAAGCCCTTGAACAATTCCAACAGCAACTCTTAGCCTAACTTCCCATCCTAGCTCTAGTTCTTTAGCTCTAACTTTATTCATCACATCTTCAAGACTACCATTAGGCATGTAATCATACACTAGAGAGAACTCATGGGATTCACGAACATAAGCTCTTAAACTCAAAAGGTTCTTGTGTCTTAACATAGCAAGAAGCTCAAGTTCCTTCTGCAACCTTCTCTTAACCGACTTACTACTACCAGTTGAATCTGGTAAGCCTAGTGTCTTAACTGCAACCACTAGACCATCATCGAGCACCACCTTATAGTATTTACCATTAGGGTCTGAGTTAAGTAACTGAATATTATTACCAAGAGCTCCTTGAAGAGATTTGGGTGTAAGCTTAGAGGAGAAAACTACAGGACCTTTGAGAATTGGCGTTTGTTTCATGTATGTGACAATGCAACGGACCAAGAAAGCTAAGACTAAAGCAGAAACCAACCCGGTTAAGATTCCTGAAACGATGCTAATTACAATAACCTTGGAAGTGATTCTGGACTCTAGTGGTGTAGATGAAGGTAGAGTTGTGGATAAGTGTTTCACTGTTCTTCGCCGACAACTTGCGCTTGTGGTTGTTCTTGAAGTGAAGGCTAAGAAGAAGAATAAGAGGAGATAGATAGTGTTGCTTCTTCTTCTTTGCTCCATTTAGGAGCCAAATCTGAGAAGCCCCCTAGAAAGCTGAAGCTGTTCAAAGCTAAAAAAAGTCTTCTACTGTATCTGTGGTTGAAATGATGACACAAACAAACTAAACTGTTTCAGCAACCAAACAGACACACACACACACTCTCTCTAGACTCTCTTTCCAAGGAACAGTATGTGTCTGTGACTCTATCTCATGACCAAATCCATTACAGCCAAAAAAATAAATGAAGAAAAAGGAGAAAAGATGTGTTCCCGCCTTACAAGTGGGACCAGTGGATGTGGAGGCTCGAGAATTTGTGCACACTTTGTCTTAGCGTGTGAGATTATTACACACAAAAGTAGTTCCCTTTGTTTGTCTCGGAATAATTTACTCTCTCCTTCCTAATAATATTCAAAAGCTTTATGCGGAGTGCTTTTATTCAAAAAGTGATTAAGTGAAGTCTTGTTTTCAGATTTGAACACATTTAAATATATATAGCTTGGGCGGCCAGACAGTTGGGGTCAAAAACTAGTAATATAAATGTGATTAAGTAGATTAAAATGTCTTTTAGCTATTTGCTTCACTAACATATGCTAGGAAGTAAGTCTTTACTTCCTGTAGCTTTGTATAGGTTCTTGTAGGGGGAGATTCAATCATTTATAAGAAAAACAAAACCGCAAATTGTATGCTAATAATGAATCATTTATGGTTAATACTTACTGCAGAAATGAACAAGCCCTAAATTGCTTACAAGTTACACAACGCATGGCATGACAAGCTGTCTTGCTATAGTCTTACATCAAATACACACAACACAGCACAATCCACTATAACTTCCCAAAATAAGCAGCCTATATCCATCACAAAACATCAATACATAACTTAATTTGAGGCTTAGCTTGCTATTAGGCCCCTTTTGGTGTTTGATTGGCTCTTAAAACTCTGAAAGTAATGATGGAAACATAGCTCCCAAGAGTTCGTGAGCATCTGTATCTTTATCATCGCTGTCTGTGATTGTAACTGTTTGCAGCTTCTGAAAGGAGAGCCAGGACTTCTGTATCAGTAAACTTAGACTCTGCAGCAATGTCAAGAGCTGTTTTTCCTTCTCCATTAACAGCTTCCGGATCTGCTCCCCTGCAATATATACACACTTTGTGTTATTACCACAATGATATAGCAAGAGAAGATGTTATATACAAAGTGGTTCTTCTTAAGTCACCTCGTGAGAAGCAGTCTTGCTACTACCGCTTTGCCTCTGAGAATACAATAATGCAACGGCGTTTGACCACTTGAGTCTTTAGCATTTACATTTGCACCATACTGCAGCAAAAGCTCCACCATCCCAATGTCTGCCTTCTCACAAGCACAATGAAGCAGAGAGCAACCTCCAGTTTCCTCAAGAGGACTACTTGAAGAACAACCTAAGGAGGAGGTTCTATCAAGTAACTCGTTTCTTAATCTGAGTAGCACCTCCTCACGCGTTGGTGGCTTCTCTGGTATTAACATTACTCTTGAAAGTGTTAACGAAGAGCTGGAAGATGATTGGTCATACACAGAGTTCACATCAGCTTCACCGTTTACAATAAGCCTGTAAACTGCCTTCTTATCATTGCCACTCACTGCATCCCACATCTGTTGCGCAACTGATTGTGGGAAGTCACAGTCTCTTGATCTCCGGACAAATAGCTTCTCAGCATACTGTGAAATGACACAAGAAAAAGCTATCAAACATGCAAGAAAAATAGCTTCATTTATCTCAAACATAAGTAATCAAATAAAGGGTAAGAAGCTTAAGAACCTTGGCTTGTATATACTTCTCCTTGATAGATATCATATCAGCATAACTTGGTTTTCCAGTGACCATGACCCTTGATTTCTCAGACCTGACAATTATTATGCCTAGGTGATTAAGGTCTCTTATAGCTTTGGATGAGTGAGAAGGTAAATATTTCAGTTATAAACTGAGATTCTACCCTGGTAAGGCGCTTCTTGAATGAAGCAGTTCCTCCCATACTGTGTTTGCAAAAGTGTTCCCAAGAGCTTGGAACAAAGTTATAACAGAAGGCTCCCATACTTTCACATCAAGAGTAAGTGACCTAACCTGTAACAACAGCCAAGTCCAGGTTTAAGCTCATCAAGCCAAGTGTCACTTCAAGGTTCTCATGGACTTCTTCACTCTATATATGGTTCTAGTGATTTACCTTAGATATATGCACACCAAGGTTTCTGTGAACACCAGAACATTCTATACAGACAAGAACCCCTAGGTTCAAAGAAGCCCAGTCTGGTTCTGGAGCTCCACAATCAGCACATTTGTCATTCCCAAAGACTTTCCGCAAAACGTCAATGGGCTTCTCACCCTTTCTAATGGACCGTTGCGGCTGGAAGTTTCTTGATGGCCTTTCATTGTACCCCAAAAAGCTCCTCTCACATACAAACTCTTCAGTATTAGGAATGTCGTATTCAGAACTTTCATATGAGCTGCTTTCACTAGCGGACCGATGGTGACCACTTCCCATGGGACTACCAGGATGACACTGAAATGCAGCCAAAAGACAATCATCAAAAACTGCATTGGTCATACAAAGGAAGTTAAATAACACTTACCCGTTCAGGGACCTGTGAACTAAGTAGTGATGCAATAACTCCAGTGATCTTTTCTATCCAGTCCATTTGATCGAGTGCACTCTCAGCCTGCACTGACAAACATAAGTAAACACTGAGTGAAAACTATTAAAAGTTTTTAAAAAAAACTTGCAAACATTGAAGGTCTAAGGTAACAACAAACACTCTGAAACAAACCTGCAATGTGTAGTTTTTTGAAGGTGAAATGATCCTAAAGCAAAACCTCAGATCTGACTGATCAGCGTCGACTTTAATAGTTGAAGTAAGCAAGTTCACTGTATGACGAGCAACAGACTTCTCATCATGTACTCCACCATGATTATTCGAAGAAAGCCACCTACTAAGAAGTCCAGACCCAAGCTCCGAGCTGTTTCTCTGTCCAGAAACCTGGCTGCCAGATGGTTTGCTACATTGCTTTCGGTAATAATACAGCATTCCCCGGCTGTCAAGAACAAAAAACCGTCGTTTCCAGTCTCCTCTCAGGTTTGAAGACCGTTTAGAGAGATAACCTTGCCGTATTGTTTGCACCTGAAGAACAAAGAAGTGTTAATAGTACTCTTTTGAACATGTTCTCATTCATATGTAAAAAGAAGTTATGAACAACCTTTCCCCTTGCAGCAGATTGCATTACAGCGTCTATCATCTTGTGAGAGCTTCTACCAATGGCTTGTATGCCATCTCCATTTGGGGATCCATTAGAACCGTTTGAACCAAACCTGCTCTCTCGATCAACCTGTCTTTTGTACTCCTGCATCTTTTCATTAAGTGCTGCTTGTTCATAGTTTGATCTTTCTCTGGACTGTTGTGCATAGGTCAACACCTGCAAAAAAAGAGAGAATTGAGGTATAAATAGTTTCCAGAATCTAATTATCTAAGCATTCTCTCAACACAATAATGACATTGAAGAATCATGTATGGTATATATAAGTAAACCAACCTGATTGATATATGGCTCCATCTGATGAAGTAATTCATAACCCTGAAAGCAGCGACATTCAGATTTCACACAAACCTTTTAAGACTATTTTAAAACCCTGAAGAAGCTAACACACTTACCTGTTTGAAGTAGCGAAGATGTGCATCCATCGTTCCGCTGACTGCTTCCAAAAATTCAAACCTCTTCTTAGCTTCAACATTTGAAAGAGTAGTCACCTGAGCACAAATTAAGGAAACCAAAGCAACTAAAGGTTACTACACTAGAAGCATGGATGTGATAGATGGTATATAGATTCAAAACTAGTAATCAAGATCAAACAAGAGAATATTACAAGGTTGAACCGAGCTTGCTCAAACATAGACCTCGAAGTGTGAAGTTCCTGACAGTGTCAAATATGTTAGTTTTAACACAGAGGAATTAAAAAAAAAAAAAGTACATGGTATGCAAAAAATTAGGATGCAACCATACCTGTTCTAAAGCAGCAGCAACGTCACTTCTTGTACCTTTCCTCAAGGAAAGAAACTTCTCACGGGCCTAAAGCATAATAAGAAGTTAATCAGTTAATCTTTCTAGGCCAACTTGTTACGAAACAGCTATCAGTTATCTTCCAAGCTACAAAATTTGATTACTAGTAAGAGTTGGTGCTTAGATAAGCAAAATGAACAATTACTACCTAGGTGTTAGTCTTTCCGAACTATTATTTTTTTAGTGCAAACCATGTCAACAGAGTTGAGAATACGAAAAAAAAAAACTTGACCAGAGGGATACCTGATCATAGGTAAGGCTAGCCTTGTCAAAGCGCTTCCGAGCTTCCTGTGAAAAAATGAACTCTCAAGATTGCATATCCAGATATAAACTTGTCATGCTAGCCTTCCTTGGATATATGGCAAGCATAGTTTTACTCAAAAACAGAAAATCCAGACAAAGCAAGAAGCTTGTACCTTAACCTCATGCAAGTCCATGTTGGCAAATTGAAGTAACCTGTCATTGAGTATATGTTCCACCTGACAATGAGAACTCATCAAAACGAATAATAGGACAGATAAGACTTTATCTAATTTAAAAAACTTATATAGTGTCTTAAGTTAAATCAATATAATATAGATGCTACTTCTGCTGAAGGAAGACAAAACTATCCTAAGTTGATACCAGAGGAGTTATTATCAGAGAGACGGCTGGAGGTAAGAAAGCGAAGAGAATGTCAACAGTAACAAACTACATACCTGTGACCGAAGAACCTCCTTATAAGTCCCAATCTCCCTCAAAGCAATTGTAAACTTCGTCATTACAGGTCCTGGCACAACAAATTAAAATCAATAATGAAAAGTGCATGCAAAGAGTATGTGGTTAAACAAACAATATGCTACTAAGAGTTTCATTAGGCTAAGGTGAAGTCAGTTATACCTCCAAAAGCCACACTAATAGGATCATTATGCCCTCCACCAAATGTTTCAAGCGCACTAGCAAAAGCAATATCTCCATCATAAGCCTCACCTAGCCCTTCACTGGATAAAAATGAAAGCACAACGTAGAGATTAGAAGATATGTTCTCAAGAAAACTCTGCACAAGTTTGTGAATAGTTTAGAGCATAACGTGTATTTCCGGCATCCTTTGTAGAATTTGAGACTTCTTTCCCTCAATATTTCTGCACTCTCCTCCATGCTTTGTAACTGTTTCAGATAAAGGACAAGCACAAGACTAGAAGGCTAAGTACATAACAGCAAGACACAATCCTATGCTCAGACGGCTATGTAATTAAGGACAATAAATAAAAAAGTGATTTGGGCAACTATGCATAGATATACTCAACTACAAGGAAACAAAGCAGGTTTTGGAGAGAAATTGAGATAAAAATAGGAACTTCTTTTACACTTAAAAGTTGCAATCGGTTTTTGCTTCTCCTCTCGTGGACAGTAGAGAGGAACACTAGTAGCTAAGTGGACACTTTTTTCTAATCTAGTGTTGGGGCATAGTTGTCGGTCGGTGAACAACCCAAAATTCCGGATAAATCTTCCCCTAATATGACACCAAAATTCTAACCTGAGACAACTAAAAGACTCGAGAGATGAGGACAAACGTGGAAAGAGACCAAGATGTGTAGAAACAAAACCTGTTTGCGGAACATGGGAGAGTCATCAAGCTTGGTGAAATGCATTTTTTAGCTAATGGTTCACTTCCTCTTCTTGTTCCAAACAAACACCAAATAACATCACACGGGAGAAAAAAAAAAAAACTAAAAGCCAAGACCTTTATCTCTCACACCGACTTCATAAAAAAAAAAAAAAGAGATCCTTTTTCTCCTCCACCTAAGCTTTTCCACAAATAACAAAAAGAACCAAAGCCAGATGATCTTCCCAAGTCTCTAGCAATAGCTGTTTTTTTTTTTTCCCTAACGAAACACTCAGTGAAATCAAGAAAAAACAGTGTTTTTTATTAAAGATGCAAGTGTCTCGGGAGAAGAGAAAGAAAGAAACTTCACCGTCTGCGTGAAAAAGTTATCTATAGTTTAGTTACCGCCGGAGATAGTATAGATGAAGAGGTTGTAGGAGACGGCGTCGTTTCAAGGTGGTTCCTTTTAAACTGTAAATCAAAAGGAAGTAAGGACTGGACTGTGCTTTTTTCTCTGTAACAGTGGTCTTCTTCTGAGAAAACAAAGACTGTTTGATATTATCCCGTATACCCCACGCGCTTTGAGGTGTGTCTAAATATTTAAAGTGTGAAATAACGTGGAGCGTGAAGCGGACGCGATGCTTAGCGAGGTGGATTAAAATAGAACGGATAGTGGGACCCATACTCTGGTTGCTTCTCCATTACCTTTTGTTCCGGAGAGACAGAGTGGTCAGTGGGGAATAAATGATTAAACCATTTATTATAATTTTTTTTTATAAAATAATAAAATAAAACTCGGAAAAAAAAATTGTAAAGCATAAAGAAAAGAGAGATCGTTTGGGAAAAAAATGGACACCAAGATCTTTACTCTTTTTTATGCAGACTTTACAGATTCAAAGTCCCAATTGTTTTTTTTTTTGTAACTGAAAAAAAAAATCGCAATTGTATGATCTCTTCTCCAGCTGGTAGACAAAATTGTTTATTAATATATAATCAGAACCAGTGTTTATCAGTATGGGAAGTGTTTCATTATCTATACGTATTTTTAGAGTTGTTTCAAACGAAACTAAGATAATCTTCTTCGAAGTAATCAACCAACATGTTAATATATTATATCTGATTCTGGTCTTTCTAATCAAATTCTCGCATCATTATATATCGTATGAATGTTTATCTCTCATATGATTTCCGACCTAGTACTCTAATAAAAATGACTAGTAGTCATATCTCTTTTCTTTTTAGGTGTCCCCTCTTTGATCTCCTTTTAGACCTGAAACAACCCTACGGGGTCTTAAAATCTATTTTAATCCAACCTTAAAAATATATTATAACCAACCGAAAGTTCCTTCCAAAGATTTAAGAAAGGCCCAACAAGGAAGTTGCTTAATGTCGGACTCAATTCTTAAAAGCCCATTTAAAAGTTCTAATAATTCATAAGAGCCCATTTAGATGAACCAGTAGTGATCAGTGTTTCATTTCACAGTTTGTTTGTAAGAAGACAACGTGGTCTTAAGCATCGATCGCGATAAAACCAACGAGTAAGATTTTTTTAACGCAGTGAGTCAAGCGAAGCTTGTTCTCGAGTCATCTGATCTCATTCTATTGGACTTCACTAGCTATGCTGACACCTCAACGTTTCTCACTATGTGATTTACATGAAAGTAAATGACAAGGAGAGAGAGAACAAGAAGAAGTATATGGAACTCAATGAACAATGTTTACAAGAGATGTCGGTTCAAAGACGGTTCGGTCGGGCCTCTAGAGATAAGAATGGTGCGTCAAGGGATGCTTGATTCTCTCATGGACTTCTTTATCTCACAAGGTGCTTTCCATTGCTCAGTACAAGACTCTTAGATGCGTTAAATCAGGAAGTTAGAGTTTATGGAGGATTATGTGGTTGCCAGGTTCTTTAGCACTTGAAATTGTTGTTTCTTTGATTATAGGCCCAATATTTGTGTAATATAAATATGTTTGCTGGGGATGTATAGATCAGTGGTGTGGTAATATTGTAACAGGTGCCTATGTTGTGTACTTGTTTGTATGAATGGGGTTTGAAAATGCTCAGTTAGCTTTAAATGAAACTCAAACTTTCTTTCACACTTCACTAACCAATACCAAAGAGTTTAGATAGAGGACAATCCATTTTACAGTTTCATTTCGGTTCGGTTCATTATTAATTTTTTCGGATTATATCTGTATTGGACGTTCTAGAGAATCACTAAAATAGTAAAATGTTTTGTAATTTGACTGGTTTTTGTTTGGCTTGATATAGTTACGGTTTAGTTAAGTAATTACGGTTTAAAGAACTGAACCATATACTTTTTTCAAAGCCAAACAATACATATGAAAATTACTCGAATAATTTTCTATTTATTATAAATGCTTACTCTTATAAATAACTTATAATTTTATAGTATCTCAAAATTATAATAAAAACAAAATTTTATACCAACAGAAAGAAAATAATATTGATATATGATAGAGAAAACTTATTATATAAAAGGAGAAGAGAGGTAATGGTGCGTCTTTCATCGAACACAGACATTTGTATATATAGAGAGTAAAAAAAGAAAGTTATTGTGATTACGTAGTGACAGTGGATACTACACAATAAATATACATACGTAAATGTCAATCTTCGATGCGTATAATTTTGACGTTTCTTTTGCACACGGTTTATAACACTTACATCTATATATAATAAATGTGTTGATCAAGAATTTTTTTGTAGATTTTATTTTATTATTGGGTGTGGGTTTGTAATACTAAAATTATATTTGGTTCAGCTTTAGTTTATTTATATATTCTAAAATTAATAATATTAATTAAGAATAATTTAAATTTTTATTTTTTAAAAAATTAAATTATCAATAATACTCGGTTAAACTATATCTAGAATTCGATATAAATGGTTAACATAGTAGGTAATCTATTCCATAATATCAATCGAAAAATATTTCTAGTTCAGATTAGATAATATAATATATTATTGGAGTAGTCTATTTTGTAGTATTAAATGTGTTTTTTTTTTGGAAGTCGTTTAGATTTAGAAAAAAAAACCGTTTGATTTGACTATTGAGTAATATCGAATTGTGTTAATCGTGGAGAAAGAAGAAGCGGATTTTGAGATTTCGACTGGGATGGGTTCCATTTTATATAGTCTAGTTATTTTATTATTTCTCTTATTTGGCCATTTTGGATTCACGAATCACGCCGCTTTTGTTCAATTTCAGAAGAAGAAAAAATTGCCTTTGCTTTTTTTTTTCGAGAAACAAAAAAAATATGCCCTTGTTTTTCTTTTAATTTATTAATAATCCCCTAAGCATGCGTCAACCAAGGATATGTACTCTTTAACTACACAATGGAAACCACAAAATATGCATAAAGGAAGATCGAAATATTTCAAGAATTTATGGTTATGTTAGGTGATTTTTTTTTCTAAGTTTGAGTTATTGTGTTAGGGCTGAGCAATAATCGTGATATTATTTTTAATTCCTTTTTCAGTGAATTTTACTGTTGAAGTAGTCTGTTTATGAAGAAATCAAACACTCAAAATAGTTACCCGTCTTAAAAATTACATAACCAATCACAGGTATACCATATGTGAATATCTGCTTCAGATATTTATATATACACATTTTGAAATATATAAAATTATATATATATATATATATATTATATCTACCTAATAAAAACTTTTAATCAAAATAATTATAATACTATCAAACATTCACAGATAAAGAATTGTAATCTTTAAAACTCTTTATATGGTTGTCTTAATTATTTTTCAGCTAACTTTAAATTGAAAATGGATAAAAAACAAATATAAAAAATCAAAAATAGAAACAAAAATCAGAATAATGACTAGTTCCGCACTCATTCCTAATTTATGCGTAACACTGCTGCCAAAACATGCGAAGCTTATCAAGCTCCCCAAAAATTAAAGATTGAGAAAAAGAAAAAGAGAACTATGAACTCAAACGAACGGTCCCACCCCGCACCATTCCAAAGAATTTAATAATTGTATATTATATGCTCTTTTCTTGTAGATCCTTCTCTTTTTTTTTTTTTGATCAAGTAGATCCTTCTCTTTATAAACCCTTTCTTGACCTCTTCTTTCCTCATATCATAATATCAATAGCCTTGAGTAAAGAAAACCCTTACCAACTTCTTCATCACCAAGCCAACCTCCATGTTCTAGTCACTCCACAGATTCCTTACTCAGTTTACAATCAATTTGTTCAAGGTCTTGTGCATATACACACACGTGGTTTTTTTGTGTGTGTGAATTGTAAAAGTGGATCGAAGATATGGAAAGGGATTGGTTCCACCGGAAACGTCGGCAGCGAGGGAGAACCCTTCTTGGAACGAGTCAGATGTCACCGCCATGATCTCCTCTCTAAGTCGTGCCATCGAGTATCCTGCAGCCGACGGACACGACCAGGTCAAACAAGAGCTTGAAAAATCGGATCAACTACAACAAGACCAAGGTAGTTAATTACCACATGTCTATAATAACCAGCTTAATCGTTTTAGCTATAGCTGATGCAACTTGTTAGAATAAGTTAACTAACTAAAGACTTGCTATTAGTAAACCTTTCAATCTTCTTATATTTAATAATTAGGAGGAAAAAAGAATTTGTATGTTAGGCTCAAGTTCAATGCATCTGTCATTTAATTTACTTTACGTAAAGAACTTTACTTCTGTCTTTGAATAGAACCACCGATCTGGTTACTACGTGTCTATCCTTTTAAAATACATCTAGACTTCTTTTTTTTTTTGTTTTTTTGATAGTACTATAGTTAGATGATATTTTATCAACGCAGGCTTTAACTCGTCAAACATATGTATATAGTCTACATATGGCTTTCTTACCTAACTAGATATGAGTATTTTTAACCACGCACGGTTCTTTAATTCATTTCAAATCAACTAGTACTAGTTTTTGTCTTTGATCGATTATTCTTTTTTTTTTTTGAACTTTAATTATGTGTGTCCTTTAAGTCTAGATTTTGATTGATTTAAACACGATTAACTTGTTTGTTAGGCGCGTTAAAATCCAAATAGGTCATACAACTCAACCCAAAAGTAGTTATCAGAAATCAAGTCTTAGTTTATATTTTTTTTGATTGATAGTCACAGCATCACATTTTGTTCGTTGAATGCTAACTTATATTTATATGTGTGTCATCCTGTATGCACACATACAACCAAGACTAATCATTCATAGAAACTAAAACTCATGTTTTCTTTCCAAAGCAAAAAAATAGCCAATTGATGGCTTTATTTGTAGATAAATCATTAGTTGATACCAGTAAGTCTTAAATTTCTCAATTTTATTAGTTCTCTGTAAGTTTTTTTTTTGTCAATATACATCTAAATTAAAAAGTTTAAATGCAAGTTTCTGAGACGAATAGTTATAGTATATTTTGCAAAATTCTACAATCGACATATTTTATGCATCATTTTCATTAATTCATGTTTTGCTCCTTTCAAGTAATAAACATTTAAACTAATTTTCTCTCAAATTGTTTTCTTGGTATAACTATAATTAAAACCACGTATAGTATCTTCTCATGCATGTAGTTGCACATGCAATAATTATTTTTATTACATACAATAATTTTTTTGTTTGTTGCAACCCTCTTCAAGATCAACCAAGAAAAAGACACTATAGAGGTGTAAGGCAGCGACCATGGGGCAAATGGGCGGCCGAGATCCGTGACCCGAAGAAAGCAGCACGTGTCTGGCTCGGGACTTTCGAGACAGCAGAAGACGCCGCTTTAGCCTACGACCGAGCAGCCCTCAAATTCAAAGGCACCAAGGCTAAACTAAACTTCCCTGAACGAGTCCAAGGCCCATCAACCACAAGCTATGTTGCATCTCAATCCACCACTGATCATGCCCCTAGAGGAGGTAGTGAACTAATGAACTCGCCTCCTCCTCAGCTTGGTCCATCTAGTACTACTTCGTGGCCAACGAATTATAACCAGGACATACTTCAGTATGCTCAGTTGCTTACGAGTAACAATGACGATGCTTTATCATACTACACGTCGAGTCTCTTCAGTCAGCAGCAGCAGCAGCAGCAGCCATTCTCGACGCCCTCTTCGTCTTCTTCATCGTTAACTTCCCAACAAACGCAGCAGCAACAAGAGCAGCAGCGTGAAGAAGAGAAGAGCTATGGTTACCACTATTATAACTACCCAAGAGAATAATACAGTTATTATTGTCGATCAAATAAGTTTTATAATCTTTAGTATGTTTTCATTTTTCGGTTTTTATTTCCTACCTTTGTTGCTATTAGAGGCGAGAAAGTTGCACCAAAATATGAATGAAGAGACATATGTGTAACGTTTTCGCCTTTTTTTTCTTTATTGTTAGTAAGATTTGGATTTGTTGATGTTCAGTGTTTTGACACATGTCTTTCCATGGATCTTAAATGGATTCAGTACCAACCCTGAGGAGAAGCATTACAAGCAATCGTTTCCAGCCCTAAAAAAATATTTGAAAAATTCAGCCGTTTTTATAAGAAAATTATTATTATAGTATATAAACGTTCTTATAAAAATGGCCAATTTTATGAAAATTGCTTTTGGTATTTCCCATGTCAGGACCGGTACTGAATGGATCAATAGAAATTTGAATTCGGAGAAGGCACAATGTTTAAAACATATCTATTTTATGGACATTAGTTTTAGATGATCAGTCTTTTTTTTTGTTACATCTGTAGTTAATATTATATGTAATGTAGCCTATATATCATTGAAATAAAAGATAAGAAATAAGAACAAAATATGTATATATAAACCTCTAAAAGAAGACAAGCCACATGCATGAGAACTAATGAAGTATTTTATAAAATGGTGTTCGAAAGAAAGTTTTGTCCTAGGGGGTGGATTACTAAACTAGAGGTCACTCCTGCCGTTTAGACCACGAACGTATAACCATAGCTCAAAGCTGAATCATTTTAAATAGCATATATTCAAGGTCTATTCAAAAGATATCTGATAATTTGATTATTCGACGATTTGATTCATTCATTTTTAAAGAAATTAGTCGAATCTGGGGCGTATTTTAAAGATAGGTAAGCATTGAGTAAATCGGGTCAAACATGGTTTCAAAAAAAAAAAAAAAAACTCTTGTTGGTTTAGACAAGCAGAAATGATCACTGTAGGAATATCGCAATCGCTAATCATTTAAAGAACAAAAAACGTGTTCAACTGAGAATATATTCCCCAAAACCAAAAAGTGTTTGTAATATAGTGAGACTTATCTTTCCACATATTCATGTGTCTTCTTTAGAACGCATTTATGTAACAAAAGTGTTTGTAATATAGTGAGACTTATCTTTCCACATATTCATGTGTCTTCTTTAGAACGCATTTATGTAAATACATGCATCTATATGAATTGTCCAACTTTTTTTATTTTTTTATTAATTTTATTCTTTTCACCCATTGACGTTTATTTGGATTATTGGCACCATGTGAGAATAAGACAAGCAAATTTGGTCTCGAGATTTAGATCGAGCTTGGCCCACCAAACCGTGTAACTTTCATTATTTGTACCCCGAGTTTGATTGGTCTTCCTTCTGATCGTCTCAGCACTTTTCAGCATATATTCCACACCATTATACTATTCCTTTCATTATCAATAAACAATAACATTTACATTATATTACTATACAAAATGTTAAAAAAAAATACGCACACATGTTCACCTGAAAGGGACTGAATATACAAAATGAAACTTTTTATAAACTGAGTAAATACATATACATGTTCTCGGTTAGTAGCTAGAGATCTTAATCTTACTCGTAGTCCTGGATAATTGATTTATGAGATTAGAAGCGATGATGTAGAAAGATAAGTGAAGAGCTTCTTGAGAGTTACGCATGCGAAAAGGCGTAGGGAAAATGGGTCCTATCCCACTTGTTACGTCAAGTGGTGTTATATTTTGAGAGGGTCATCTTCGAGATACCATGACCCAGTTTAATCATCTGCAAATCCCAATACATATCTTTCAAATTCTTTATTTGTTTCCCTATATAAATTTCCCACATTGTCAATCCTAACTCGATCATGATACTACAGTTTCACACACAATCGCTACACTGCGTCTACATGGATGTTGCTTTGTGTCATTGTGTGATCAATCTGTTCAAGTGTTCTATGAGCCTTTTTCAGTAATTAGGTATTTCTAGCAGCTTATAACAAGAGATGTAAATTATATACTTTTGTGAATATAAACATGGATTAAAAACAAAGAAAGTATAAAAAAATTTAGCGGAAAACGTTTGGAGTAAATACTCATTTTAGATTTTTTATATTGACTATATGAATTAATTTATGATCTTTTATATTGTCTCAAAATTTGTTTTTTTTTTTTAAAAGTTCTTATCTATTAAAAATGGGTTTTCCAATCCTAAAAAAATATATCTCAAGGGATTTCGATCTCGCACCCTTCCAAATATGAGATTTGATAGTAAGTTAATTTGTTTTGCGCTTATGATTTTATTAGTGCACAGAGATTTAATTCACTGTATAATTAACATATACTTCTAATTTTAACTATCTAACTAGATTTTAGTTTTAGAAAAATATTACTTTTCAGAAAGTGATATGAGCATTACTAAGAATCATAATAATCTATATTATAATAGTAGACTTTCTAGGCTCCACAATGCGCCACGTCAGCAGTTTTGTGGGTCCCGTAGGTATGTTTTAAATACCATAGTCTTGGTAAGGTGATTACAAACAATAAAATACACTTTAGCCAAGTGGTATAAGATGTCTAATTAAGCATGCAAGATCGTGGGTTCAAATCACGCAGTCTTCATGTATTTTTGATTTTTTTTATTTGGGTTATTATCATATGGACTTTTTGTTTATAAGGTTTTTATGTTTTTTGTTTGGCTTATTGTTTTAAAGATCAAAATAGTTGGATAAACCCTAAAGCTTATTGATCAAAAAAAAAACCCTAAAACTTAACAAGTTCAAACAAAAAAAATAGTTAAAAATGGATGCAAAAACGAACAATAAAAAAAAAAAAACAAGTCTCATGCGGTTGCCTACGCGGATGGCTTAAAGAGCCTTAAAACTATCCTATTATAATATTTCAACCCAAAAATAATAAAAAGTGAATCCAAAAACGAATAAACCAAAAAACAAAAAAAAAAGTGAATCACACGCGGCTGCCTACGTGGATGACTTAATGAGGCTTGAATAATATAGA
This sequence comes from Eruca vesicaria subsp. sativa, assembly GCA_932364175.1. NCBI lineage: Eukaryota > Viridiplantae > Streptophyta > Magnoliopsida > Brassicales > Brassicaceae > Eruca > Eruca vesicaria. The sequence continues at coordinate 56,505 of CAKOAT010092933.1, read as the reverse complement.
TTAAAAGCTCAAAAAGTTATATCATTGCACATATTTCCTAATATATATTTTCAAAAAAATTGTATGTGAGATAAAATAAAAAAACAACAAAAATTAGTTATTTTCGTTATTTATTAAATGAATATGTAATTTCTCTTACATTTTAATAACTACTATAATTTCATTGAAAACATTCTTCACCACCGATTCCCGACTCCGGCGAATGGATTCCCACAGTCGATGACGCCGTAGATTAAAATTCCACATCATTTATGAACAAAACTTAAACTTACAAAAAACCATATATAAAAACCTATCTAATGAAACTTAAACAACGAATGTTAACTTAATTAAGGTTATTTTCAAATTGATAAATCGTTTAATACAAATATAAATACTATAACTATAGAATTATATCAAGTTTTGATCTACGATATAAAAACTATTTACAGCAAAAAAAAACACATACTTTTACACACTAAAATTATATTATAGCCTAACTATTCCTATAAACCTTACTTCGCATATAAAAAACATTTAACACATTCCTAATATATTTTCAAAAAATTTGTATGTGAAATAAAATAAAATAAACAACAAAATTTAAGTATTTTTCTCTTATTTATTAAATGAATATGTAATTTCTCTTACATTTTAATAACTACAGTAATTTCATTGAAAACATTTCTCACCACCGACTCCAGACTTCGGCGAAAGAATTCCCACAATTGATGACGCCGTAGATAAAAATGCCACATCATTTATGAACAAAACCCAAACTTACAAAAAAATCATATATAAAAACCTATCTAATGAAACTTAAACAACGAATATTAACTTAATTAAGGTTATTTTTAAATTGATAAATCGTTTAATACAAATATAAATACTATAAATACATAATTATATCAAGTTTTGACATACGATATAAAAACTATTTACAACAAAAAAAAAATGGCACCTACTTTAACACACTAAAAACTATATTATAGCCTAATTATTCCTATAAACCTTAATTCGCATATAAATAAAATTTAACACATTAGATATACAATATTTTCACTTTACACTCTTACTACATTCTTTTAATTTCATTATTATTTGGTGTCATTAGAAGAATCCACTAAACCAACAAGCGAAAAAATATACGCAAACATAATAATTCCGGCTCCGCGCTTGCACGGAGAGTATGCAACTAGTACTCATATAATGATAGCACGAGAGAAGTTGAAAGGGATATAATTAAGTTCTCTATATATTTCTTTTTAATCGATTCTTTTTTTATTTTGACTTGGACGTACGGTATCTATGACACACGAAGACTTTAAGCATGCTTTCGGCTTCGAAAAATTTCAAATATTGCGGCTGCTTTGCGATGATTCCGTCGAGAGTGGAATTTCGCCAGATACAATGATAATCTTCGCATGCACATGCACTCTTATTATTGTGTGTATGGATTGATTTCAATATGTTGTCAGTCATCTACGTGCTTCTTGACTGCTTTGTTCACTTTTTTAGAAACTCTGTACTAATATTCAAGGAAAAGTGAATATATCTTTATACAAGTATGAAGCTATCTATATTCACGTATGTGTCCAGAAACAATGTGATTTTCTTTCGCATGATAGTAGATCAAACTTAAAACCTAAAAAATATTGGTGTCTCAAATTCCTTTTCTTACCACTTAACCAAAAGGTACCAGACTAATTTATTTTTCTTTCTTTAATGTTCATATATATATATATAATTTATTTTCTTAAACAGTCGTAATTCAACTTTTAATTTTATATTTTATTGCTAGATAAACTGAAGGAATAATCATTGTTTCACAAAAAAAAATCTACTAACCGAGCTGGTTTTGAAATTTAGAAGGGGTATAGATGATTTATGGAATATTTGAACTAAACTTCTTTTATATATAAATTTGGAGGTCTAAATGAAAAATTTAGAGGACTTAAGTTTATTTTTTGAAGATTTTTATTGATATTAATTTTTTCAAAAGTTTTAGAAATCTAAAATAAGTTTTTTCCTATTGGGTTTAGAACCAATCCTACCTAATAACAATTTTTTAATAATATAAAGTTCTGGTCAAAGCCTATTATTTCCATTCAAACTTGGAAATCCCTAACACAATGGTTAGAGATTTTTTTTCTGGTTGAGTTAACTACTTCTGGTTACTAAGCAAATCTTGATTATAAAAACCAGTTTTTTTCTTTATATATAGTGTAAGGTTTGAAATAAGTTAAATATTTACATGTACCTGGTTAAACTCAAAAGAATGTCTTTTAAACATTGAGTAATAATTACATCTTCATATAATCATTAACTTTATTATATATAGTGATCAATTACCTGAAACATAAATGATTTTGATGAAATTCCACGGATGATTCCTCGATGAAACTCTCTCCGTAACACCTGGATCGACGCACAGTTTTACATGTACGAAACCCTCGATAGACATACCCATTTACAGTAAACGGTCACAAAAAATTGTGTTATTTATGTTTCGAACTCCAGATTTGAGTGTAAAAACCTTTAAATCTTAACTATTAGGTTATGGTGTTTCCACCTAAAGAATGTTTTGTACACATAGTTTTTTTTTGTCAAGGCTTTCATGAGATGATAATACGTAAAGGAAAAAGCTCATGCCAGGGCTGCAAAATCATTTAACACAAAGAGCCTTTTTACGTACTTAAGTCGAATATGAGTTTACCGTAGGAATAAGCCCAAAATAAGTGTGCTCTAAATCAAAATCCTGAAAGACAGTGAAACATTATAAACCCAAGAAGAGATTGGGCATTCAACAATGTTATCCGTAAGTACAAACCCATGCCAATGCAACTTGGAACGTGGTCTGTTTCTATTTGATTGATTGATTACTTGTTTCGATTAAAGATGTCTTTCCTTTCCTTGAGAGAGGTTTCAGGACAAATAATTCTATGATTAGCAAGAAATCATCTAATCATAACCATCATTACAATCTTTAAACTAGTTTGTGGTAAACTGCACTGAATAAATCATTTTTAATGGGAGTTTTAATAAATATCTAAAATCAATAAAAATACTCCTAGTTAATTAACGGATTTCTCAAATAATTTTTAAACTTGTACAAATATTTGTTTGTGTTAGTCTTTCAAAATTTACGTATTCTACAAATATCTAGATATCACTTCTTTTGGTCGGTAGGTTTATGAAAGATGTGTTGAACCACATTAAGGGCTATAGAGATGTCCGTTGCAAACACCAAAGGTCCAAAAGTGAAAGTTTCAAAGCTGTTCCTGGTTACATGTACCTATCATGAAAACAAAAATGAATTTGCCTACTGTTTCTATTAGGTTAGATTTTTTACTCAAATTCTCTTCCTTGGAAAAAGGAAAATAATATTATCATCTGGATATTCTGGCACAGTTGTCCACGCCACACTTTTTGACCTGTTTTGTCTTCTTTCTCCAAGATCTCATCCAAAGTTATGGAGGGTAGAAAGATGAAGAGGACATATCTCAATATTCACTTCTCCTGAACAGACACGTCTTGCTCTTCATTCTTTTGTAAGTGATTTCTCTATCCACAAGTGCTAACACTTTTCTTTAACATATGTAAGCGAGAATCAGTTTTTCTTTTCTTATTTGTTACTTTTGCAGGGTATCAAAAAGGAGCTACCATGTTGCCAAAGTTCGATCCAAGAAACTCAGAAGCGTGCCTATCCATTCTTGAGGATGTTACAACCAACGCAAAGCAGGTTCAAGATTCCGTGTTGGAAGCAATACTATCACGCAATGCTCAAACCGAGTATCTTAAAGGTTTCCTCAACGGTCAGCTTGATAAGCAAAGCTTCAAGAACAACTTACCCGTTGTGACTTATGAAGACTACAGCTCTTATATTGATCGTATTGCTAATGGAGAGCCCTCTGATCTCATCTGTGATCGACCCATCATTGTTCTTTTGGTCAGGTATGCATTTTCAAATCTAGAAATCTCTGCAGATTATGAGAAAAGATTGAGGTTGAAGGAAGAAATTGTGTGTTTGCTTGCAGCTCAGGTACTTCAGGAGGAGTTCCAAAGTTGATACCTATGACAGCAGAGGAACTTGAACAGAGGATATTGTTTTCATCTCTACAAAGACCTCTATACTCCCAGTAATGAGTTCCACAAACTCCAAGTTGTGTCTTTATATGTTTGTTGTTATGAAACTCAAACCTGTTCTTGGTACTGTTTGCAAAATGCAGGCAAATAGAAGGGATTAGTAAAGGAAAATCTCTCAGCTTTTTCTTTGTGACCAAAGAAGGCCAGACAGCCTGTGGATTATTGGTCAGGACTATGATCACTTGTTTCATAAAAATGGTGGGCTCGGGCAACAAAGATATCTGGTAAACCTTTGCTCCTATATGACATTCAATGTTCTAAAAATCGATCAAGACCCGCTTAGGTATCTGTCTAGGCGGTAAATCGGTTATAAACAATTTTTTTTTCTAGAAACGTCCCCAATGGAGATTTTATCTATTGGAATTCTAAACTTGTATATGTGTATATAGTTGTGGGCTTCGTTATTTTGTGGAGAACCTCACCCTAAAGATTCTTAAAAAAAGTTTTAAGAACCTGGTTCTCTATAAAATAATAGATCCTACATTACATAAACATATACAATACACATATACAAGTTTAGAACTCCAATGGATAGAACTCTCATTTGAGATACTCTAATTCTCTATTAGGCACCTAACGATCTTTGGAACATTGATTACATTCACTCTTTCTGCTATTGTTTTATTATTTAAGTTTCACTCATGAGTGAACATGCCTCTTGGTGCTGCTAGTGTTTATTTATTGTGTTTCTTACATGATCTACAGGGATCAAGTACAGATAAGCCCACATAGCATTCATACCTGTGAAGACACTACCCAAAGCATGTACTGCCAATTGCTTTGTGGACTTCTACAACGAGAAAATGTATCTCGTCTCGGTGCACCATTCGCTTCTTCCTTCCTCAAAGTAATCAAGTTCTTGGAAGATAACTGGAATGAGTTATGCTCTAACATAAAGACAGGTCGTGTCAGCGACTGGATCAAAGACCCTCAATGCATTTCAGGGGTTAATAAGTTTCTCACCGCTCCAAATCCAGAACTAGCTAGCCTAATCGAGCAAGAATGTGGTAAACCATCGTGGGAGGTAATAGTGAGGAGACTATGGCCAAATGCAAAATGTATTGAAGCAGTTGTTACTGGCTCTATGGCACAGTATATACCAATGATGAACTTCTATTGCGGTGGTCTTCCTTTAGTTTCATCATTTTACGCCAGCTCTGAGTGTTTCTTAGGTCTCAATTTAAATCCTCTACGCAAGCCTAGTGATGTGGCCTACACCATTATTCCAAGTATGGCATACTTTGAGTTCTTGGAGGTTGAGAAAGACCATCAAGAAACTAGTCATGATACCATAAAGAACGTCATTGATCTTGTAGATGTTAAAGTTGGACATGACTATGAACCTGTTATTACAACGTTTTCAGGTAAGTCTATTTTCAACTGTTTTGTTTAATGGGTGTTTAATAAAAGTGCCGTCTCAAGTTTTTTTGAAAAAAAATTATAAGCACTATACTTAACAGTCTATATCTAAAAATTTTGTATATATTTTAAAGATTTTTTTTTCATTTTAGATTTGGATTATATTTGATCGGTCTACTTGTACATGCTATTAGACTCGTGGGTCAGTAATGAAATATGTTTAGATTTTGTCGTATTATAGTTAACTAGTTGATGAGATAGTTTTAAAAGTTAATAATTTTATCTCTATATGTTTGATAATTTTGAAAAAAAATCATAAGCACTATATTTAACAGTATATATATAAAATTTAAAGACAAAGGCCATAATTTATGTATATATTTTTAAAGAATTCTTTTTTTTTCATTTTTAGATTCTGATATTTTTTGATCGGTCTATTTACCTATTAGTTTCATTTTTAGATTTGGTTCTATCTGATCGGTCCATTTGCACATGTTATTAGACGTCAGGTCAATAGACTTTATGTTATATGATTTACAGGTCTGTATAGATACCGTTTGGGTGATGTTTTACGAGTGACTGGCTTCTACAACAACGCACCAGAGTTTCAAGTCGTGGGAAGAAAAAAAGTTGTACTGAGCATAGACATGGACAAGACCTATGAAGAAGATCTCCTCAAGGCAGTGACAAACGCGAAGCTCCTCCTCGAGCCACATGACTTAATGCTCATTGACTTCACTAGCCGTGTAGACTCCTCCTCGTTTCCAGGACACTACGTGCTCTACTGGGAACTCAGGAGCAAAGTCAAGGACGCGAAGCTCGAGCTTGACACTGATGTTATGGAGGAGTGCTGCTTCACGGTTGAGGAGTCTCTTGACTCTATTTATAGAAAAGGAAGAAAGAATGATAAAAACATTGGACCGCTTGAGATTAAGGTTGTTAGGAGTGGTGCGTTTGATGAGCTGATGAGTTTCTTTGTGTCTCGAGGCTCTTCTCTGAGTCAGTACAAGACGCCGAGATCAGTGATGAGTGAAGATGCGTTGAAGATGTTGGAGGCGAGTGTTGTTTCCAAGTTTGTTAGTAGGAAGACTCCGTCTTGGGAGCTGCATGAGTTGCATTCTAGTCGATAAAATTACAACATGCGTGGGACATGAGAGAAGAGGTAATACTAAATAAAGAGAAAACAGAACCTTGTAACGAATATGTAATCGAATGCAATAAGAAAATAAGAGTTTATATTGTGAACATGAAGCATAGTGTTTGAAGAACTAAATTGCACAAACCATCTTCAATGGCTGGCTAATTTGAGAGTGTTGGCCTTGTCTTGAAGTGTACCAAGCAGACTCTCGAAACTCTTCTTGAACGAGTCTACACCTTCTTCTTCCAACTGTTCTCCCACTTTGTTCCAGTCTATTCCCAGCTTCTCTAGTGCACTGTAAACCTCTTCTGCTTCTGACACATTAGCATCTATCGTCCTCTTCACCGTTCCATGATCAATGAATGCTTCCAAGGCTTGATCAGGCATAGTTGACACCTAAACCCAAACAAAACAAAAACACAAACACTTGTTTACAAGTGGGCAGTGAAACATGAGACGGCAAACAAAAAGATGACTTACAGTGTCAGGTCCAATGAGAGGAGCAACATAAAGGGTGTCAGAGTAAGCTGGGTTCTTAACACTTGTTGATGCCCAGAGAAGCCTCTGCTTCTTGGCACCTTTCTTCACCAAAGCTTCCCATCTTGGACCTGAGAATTTCTTCTGGTATAGCTTGTATGCTAATGCAGCTTGAGCCACAGCCGCCTGCAAGAACAACATATCAGGTGTCATAAACTCATACTCTTTTGCAGCAATGAACCGAGCTTTTACCTTGCCACGGAGGTCTAGAGCTTCTGGTGTACCAATCTTCTCAAGCATCTTGTCCATGAGAGTATCCACCCTACTGACAAAGAAGGAAGCAACACTTGTAACTCTTGAGAGGTCATCAAGTCCAGACGCCTCTAGTCCATCCAAGTATGCATCAATCACTGCCTCATATCTAGCTAATGAGAATATAAGCTGAAACATAACAGAATATAAGACCATATAAGAACAGAACTTTTCTAGTTTCAGGATTATAACTCAGTTTAGGACAACAACTTACTGTGACATTGACACTTATTCCAGATGCAATGACATCTCTGATGGAAGGAATGCATGGAGAAGTAGCAGGGATCTTAATATAGACATTCCGACGGTTCACAGCCTTGTGAAGAAGTTTAGCAGCTTCAACAGTGGTTTTAGTATCATCAGCAAGCAAAGGTGAAACTTCAACAGAGACATAGCCATCCTCAGCTTCAGTCTGGTCATAGATTGGCTCAAAAAGCTTGCAAGCATCTTGAATATCCTTCACCACGAGTTCCCAGTAGGCCTTTTTAATGTCCGTTATTCCAGACTCCACAAGTGTCCTAACAAAAAAAGAAACTGATTCTAATACAGCCAAAAAAGCATTAAAAAATAAGCATCCACATTATTCTAGTAAAAGAGTTACCTGAACTGGTCGTTATAAGCATCTGAAGTGGATATGGCTTTCTGGAAGATCTGCAAAAGGTTTTTTAACACAGTGAGGAGTTTAATACAAAATGAAACAACCAAAAAGTAAAGCAAAAGCGATAAAAAACAAAAATTACCGCAGGGTTGCTAGTTACACCACGAACGCCACGGGCAATGAAGGGGAGAAGATCAGTGACAGGACGGCAAAGATTGTCATACCAAGGACTCTGGCCTTCCTTCTCATATAGATCATGAAGAGTTGTTCTTTTCTCTGTACTTCCATTTCCACCAGAGGCTGAACACCTCACACTGCAAAAGTGCAAATCCACCAAAGCAGCAAAAACAGTACACCAAAAAAATCAGATTCTTGCTTTTCTTGAACCATCCTAAACCCTACTTTCTACTTTAGATCAAGTTAGTACCAACAAGAAACAGACTGTACAGAAGAGACAAGAGACATGCATCAGTTAAGTTGATATATGTATATACTTACAAGAGGGAAGGTCTGGTCTGTTGGTTGTAACGAAGAGAAAGATGGGAAGCAGAAGAAAGCTTGGCGTTAAAACTGCGGATGTTAACGGAGGATTTTGGTATGACGGAGGAAGATCTAGAGCCGGTAGAAGTGGCGGAGACGGGTGTAAGGTTGGTGAGATTGGAAACGGACGCCATTTTCAGTCAGGGAAGAATGAAAAGTCTTTCTTCTTGGTTTGATCAGATGATAAAAACAAGAAAAGTAAAAAAAAAAGGTGTTTAGTGGAATAAATGTTGTCTTATGATACACATGAGAGGTTGGTTGCTTTAGGGTCTTGTAACTTGTAATGGCTGTTGTTAGTTTGCAAGGGTCAGAGTTTTGACTTTTGTGTCCGCAACAAGGACACCTGAGTAGGAACTTATGATGTTTAGATAAAGGTCAAACGTTTAGAAGACAAAATGAATTGAGATACGGAACTACTTGTTGTAAACATTTAGAACTTTAAATTTGTGATGATGACGCCTAGAAACTTAAGAGATACCAATCGTATACAACAAAAAAAAACAGAGTATGAACAGAGTCTTTCACCAAGGATGGAAAAACAGAGCTCAAGTACACGTTCAATAAATGTGACAAGTTTTTTATTTTTCAGCAAAAACCAAGACATTCGTCATTAACCAATGAGTAACTTATTCTCTTCCAAAAAGCTGTAGGTTGGTACCTCCAGATTGTATGGTGCAGGACCTTTCCTAATCCTTCCAGAGATGTCGTAATGTGATCCGTGACAGGGGCAAAACCAACCTCCGTAGTCACCAGCATTCGGCAAAGGGATGCATCCCAAATGAGTGCAGACTCCAACAACCACTAACCATTCCGGATTCTTGACCCTGACTGAGTCTTCTTGAGGGTCTCTCAGAGATCCAAGATCAACACTGTTTGCCAGTTTGATGTCATCTTCTGTTCTTCTCCTGATGAAGACAGGCTTTCCACGCCACTTCACTGTAACAGTAGTTCCCGGTTCGATGCTTCCGAGGTCAACCTCGAGGGAAGCAAGGGCAAGGACGTCTTTACTTGCTGACATGCTGACAATGAGCTTCAGAACAAGAAGGCGGAGAACAGAGGCGTATACAAACCTCCCACCGGAGAGGACGAAGTAGGCGAATGCACGCTTGCTAGGGTCACCAGGCGGGTAACGCTCATGGTTATGGTCGTCATAAACAATCTTCGAGTTAGGTGTCTTAACAGCCTCGACGGTGGCTGGTTCCGAACCAAAACCTACCTCATTACCTTGCGTAAGGACTTGAGATGAGAAACCTGAAAATATAACAATTCAATCACATCAAAGCAAACTTTATTGGGGTCAAGTATCCTACCAAAAACAATTAAGCAACAAAAAGAACTAACAACAAAAATCAAGACGTGGCATAAAAAAAATAGAATCCAACCGGCATAAGAATAATGCAGGAGTATAACAGATTCGTCCAAACAATATTCCACCACAATATCTCAAATCAACTACTATAATCAAACGAAATAAAACTAAGGAAACAAATCAAGATATATAACAAAACTGCTTAAACACACAAATCAAGACCAACAAAATATATAAATTCCAGAATGAAAATTGCTCAGCAATGCCTTGGTATGTCAGTAGAACATCCATCTCCCTAACAATGAAGAAAATAAATGGATTACAAAAGATCAATACTTTAGAGACCAATAAAGCAGTGTGAATTAAACTTTTGGAACCTTCTCATGGACAATCTCATTTCATATCCGATCAGTTAACTCAAAAGTCCATTCCTTTCAATACAAAAGAGGCAATCATAGAAGGTAAACAAACTAATCTGATTTCATATCTGATCAGTTAGCTCACAAGTCCATTCCTTTTGTACATATCAACCTCTAATACAAAGTCCTAATCAAGATAAAACACTTGTTCCCGCTCAAATCATTCAACCAACAAAATAAAAAACGAAGCTTTTAATAGCATTCAACCAACAAAATAAAAAACGAAGCTTTTAATAGCATTCAAGCAACACCTGAAATGAAAACTGAAATCAACAATATCCAGAGGAAGAGAGAAGAGGTGGGTTTGAAGATTAAGGAAGACCTCTTAGAAGGCTTCTATGGTAAGAAGCGAAACGAGAGAGATCAGAAGAGGGGAGAGATCTGGAGTCGTGGCCATGGGAGAGGGAATGGTCTCGGGAGAGGACGAAGGAGGTCGTAGCATTGGTAGATGATCTCTGGGAGACAGAGAAAAGCCTCCTCCCTGCCACTCGCAGCATCTCTCTCAGTGTGTAATGTAATTGGCCGAATCTAAGGTTAGGTTCTAGCGAGAACAGACTCCAAAGGTTTGGGACAGAACACAGAAGAAGAAGAGCCGTAAAACTAGTTTCCCAGGCAAGAAAAGGTCAAATTTAATATTTTAATTTTTGTTGGATAACAAATATATTTTGTTTAGTTAGTTTTTCAAAATAGACTCTAAAATAATTTTTAATGAACATGACATATAAAAAATAAAATTTAATACTATTTATATAAAAAAATTGTATTCTAATTAAAAAAAATGATTTATTATCTATGCAGATTGGTAAATAGAAAATATGAACACTTAAGATAACACCAAAAAATATTTACAAATACTCAAAAATATAAGGTGATAAGATGAACATAAATCATTCTTATTAAAGTTATGTATACTAAAAAATAGCGTGATTAACATAAATCTTTCTTATAAAATTATGTATACTAAAAAATATAGTTTGATTAACATAAATCTTTCTTATTAAAATACTCAAAAACTATTTATTTTTCAATTTAGATTTTTTTTGGACCATTTTCCCATTGTTCTCCCATTAACACTTCATATAATTTGTAAATATAATTAAAAGTTAATCTAATAGGCTAAGAGTCAAAGTAGGAGCTGATACTATTCAAATCCAAAAAAAAAAATTATTTTCAAATAATAAACAGACTTATGAACAGTGTTGTATTTGCAAATAATAAACACACTGTGTTATACTGTTAATCACCAGATGAGTTGCTATTAAGTGATACAAATTACAACAGTTTCATTGTATTATTATTGAGCAAAACCAAGACAATCTTTTACTTCCTGAGACCAAAGTGTGAGGCAAGCAAGCTTGCTAGCTAAAATTTTAGTGTGAAAATATATTAAAAAAAAAAAACATATTTCAGACACAGAGACTGTCTGTTGTCGTGCTTTCATTCATCAACCAATGAGTAACTTATTCTCTTCCAAGAAGCTGTACGTTGGTACTTCCAGGTTATACGGCGCAGGACCTTTCCTAATCCTTCCAGAGATATCATAATGCGAACCATGACACGGACAAAACCAACCACCGTAGTCACCAGCATTAGGCAAAGGGATGCATCCCAAATGAGTGCAGACTCCAACCACAACTAACCACTCCGGATTCTTGACCCTAACCGCATCTTCTTGAGGGTCTCTCAAAGAACCAAGATCAACACTGTTTGCCAGCTTGATGTCATCCTCTGTTCTTCTCCTGATGAAGACAGGCTTTCCACGCCACTTAACTGTAACAGTAGTTCCTGGTTCGATGCTCCCCAAATCAACCTCGAGGGAAGCAAGGGCAAGGACGTCTTTACTTGCTGACATGCTGACAATGAGCTTGAGAACAAGAAGGCGGAGAACAGAGGCGTATACAAATCTCCCACCAGAGAGGACGAAGTAGGCGAATGCACGTTTGCTAGGGTCACCAGGTGGGTAACGCTCATGGTTGTGGTTATCATAGACAATCTTTGAGTTAGGTGTTTTGACTGCCTCAACGGTGGCTGGGACTTCAGATGCAAAACCTATCTCATTCCCTTGAGTAATGACTTGAGATGAGAAACCTGGAAACAGTAAGAAATATTAATATAATACCATACCACGGCTATATTTTTCTTTTTAAGTGTTCTACACAATTTAAGCAATAAAATGTTCAACTATGACATTAACGCATACACTTCCAAAATGAGAAAACATAAGTAAACACAAAAAAACGTATAAGAATCCTCCCATCTACTCTAGTCAAGAAAACAAATTCAATGAATAGATGATATGCATCACATAGTCTGGGATATATACACAAGCTCTTTTGGTTAAAAAAAAACTATATCCAAGATTCTTTTACTGATGCAAGTTCCTGAGAATGTCTTTCAGCTGTTAAATCTCCTTCAAACCAAGAACATAGTTTAACATGATGTGCCAACAGACGGAATAAACATCCATCTTCCTAATACTGACGAAATACATAAAAATCAGACTTTTATAAATAGAGAAACTTTTTCACATCAAACAAAGGATTATCTCAAAACAAGTCAATTCATATCTGATAAATAAACTCAAATGTCCATTTCCTTCACAAAGGAAATAACTTTTATTCCAGCAAGGTGGTGAAAGTCCAAACAGTAACACATGGATCAACGCGTAGATACAATAACTATAATCTAAATCAATCTTGGAATTCATTCATACAGTCAAAAAATAAAATAAAAAGATTTTTAAGAAACTCTTTCAATCAACACCTGAAATGAAAAAAATGTAATCAATCCAGAGAAAGAGAAAGACCTCTTATAAGGCTCCGGTGGTAAGAATTGAAAGATGAAAGATCTGCAGAGGGAACAGATCTGGTGGTGGAAGATGAGCCACCTCCTCCATTGGAGATGGTATAATCTCTGGCAAGGACGACGGATGTCGCAGTCGATGATGATCTCTGCTGAACAGACAAAAGCCTCCTCCCTACAACTCGTAGCATCTTCGCTCAATTCTCTAAGGTTAGGGATGATGATGGCTGATGCAAACAAAAAAAGATTAGTTCTTTGTTCGAGAAAACGTCAATCAATTTGGTTTTTAACTACTATTAACCCGAGATAGTTTTATTACAAGAGTCTCTCATTACAATATGCTTCGTGGCAACTTTATGCACTTGTGTTTTGTTTTCGTGGCTCTCTCACCTTTGAGTCCTCGTGACTCATCGTTTTACCAAATTGCCCATTTATTCTCTCAAATGTAAAGCCAAAATATCACTGAAATTTGACCGTCTTCAAAAGCTTATTTTAGAAGCAAAACAACAATTGTAAAACAAATTTCAAAAACGACACGAGTGTTTGTATGTTGTTCCTCAGGAGAGTGTCATATTTATTTGTCAACTGGTGGTAGAATCATCATCGTCACAAACACGTTTCTTGAGGGAAAAAAATCTTCAAAGGTTGTTGAGGTCAACAGGTTCACGGAGGAGCCTCTCCATCTGCTGTGCCCTAGTCCTGATAGACATGTCCAACACCTTTTGTTGAAACTCTACTATTAGCCCTCCATAGATACTTGGATCAATCTGCAAATACATACATCCATGGTTTAGATTTTGGCTTCATAATCACAAGCATTCGATAGTGATTACATATACCTTTTGCTCCACAGTTACTTTCTTCCCTTCTCCGATTATCTCCTGGAGTGTCTCCTTCAACTCCTTCTCCTCAGCAGGGGGAAGCGGCTGTTTGGTCCAAAACATTTCTCTGTTTAGAATCCACAATGCTAAGTAATATAATTCTTTAATAGACGAACAGTATAAGAAACTCTAGCTTACCATAACTGTGGTAACCAAAACCTTGACGTCTCCTCTATGTGCTGTTGTCAGCTGCATAAACTTTTTCACAATCACGTCTAAATTCTTCAGCTTCCCGTTCTCAGCTAACAAAGCTGTTATAGAAAAAAACACAAACAAATCAATCACACCAACATGGTTAACCAAAAATCATAAACAAGGCACTGAGTTGACATACATAGGAAGTTCTTGGTGGGTTCAGCAAACTTGGCTTTATCACAAACATCAACAATAGCAGCGAGTCTTGTCTCTCTAGGAACAGAGGGATCTTTAGTAAACTGTGAAAAAGTAGGGCTTGTCTTCATAGCCTCAACCAATTCAGAAAGATCAGACTCAATCTTCTCCAAGGAATTCATTTTCACAGCTGCAATGTATAGCCACGAAGCAAAGTTCCCATTTTCACCAACTAAAGCCACAGGAACCTGAACAGCAACAACAACATTACTTAATTGTATAAATCCAGATAACACTTACAAGGATAGTAACATCAATGCATAATCCACCAATTTTAATTACATAAAATACTTTGTTTTTTTGATAAACCGGTGTATCCTGACACCTACCAAGGTGGATCTAGACTAGCGCGAATGTCCGTATCAGCCTACGTTCGGTCACTAGACAATTTTAAATTTTAACTCTAGTGGCTAGCACTAGGGTGAGTGTCCGTATCAGCCTAAGTTCGGTCACTGGACAATTTTAAATTTTAACCCTAGTGGCCAGCGAAATACTTTGATATATACAGAGAGAAGTAATCACGCTTTACCTTCACATTGCCTGTTTTCTGAGCAGAAGCTGTTGCATAATCTCTCAACTGCCATACAAAAAAATCAAAATAACAGATTAATTTATAACAAATACAATCAGGAGTTTATTAAAAAAATCAAATCCAAACAATAGAAACGTAAAACTACGAAGATTCAATCCTCTCCTGTTTTGTAAGAACCGATTCGTAATAATAATAATAATAAATTTGACTTAAGATTCGTTTTCTAAGAATGCGATTTACCGAGGGGATAAGGGGCGCTCCACGGGAGTGAGATCTAGCAGAAGAGACGGAATCAGAGACGGAGATGTTCTTGAAGAAGGAGATTCCGGATCTGATACGACCAGCCAAAGCCATTTTTGTTGCAGTTATCTGATTCGAACCCTAGCAAATGGTAAAAGTCAGTTTAGAGAAGAAGACTGGTCAGAGGGGGAAGGTAACTTAATGAATTTGGGCTTAAGAGGCTTCTCGGTTTCTTATTGGGCCTTACTAGGTTTACTCACGCTTGTTTTATTAGGCTTTAATGGGCTTTTACTCACGTTTGTTTTATTGGGCCCGTTATTTACGAACATAACAAAACAGTGAAGAATTCTTTGATTTTACTCATTCTTTTTTTTTTTACATTCTAACTGGTCAGTGCTTTACATAAAATTGTATTTAATTTTGTGTATACTACAAGAAAAATAGATATAAATATTTATAGAAAGATGCGGTCACATTTGTGGTGAATAAAGTCTATTGAGAGCGATAACAGTTGGATCATTTGTTTGCTAGCCATGTGAACAAACATGCAGTGTGTTGTCAGTTTCATTTGACCATTTTATTACGTTTCACCATCATATGCACCTAATTATTATCACAAAACAAGTCTTCAAATTTGACTTAGTATACAAGTTTTTGAAGACAACAACAAAGCAGGATTAGTTGTTAAGAGAAACATGATGGTCTTCATTTTGTTTTCACTTAATATGCTTAGCTATTCTTGGTTGGTCACTTATCTCATTTTAACATCTATGTAAAGCAGTTGTGTCTGAGTCAGTAACTGTCAGAGGATATTTATATAGAACTTGTGATTGACAGTTAATGACAAATTGATAGCGATGCAGCAGATCTCAAAAAAAAAAAAACAGTTTTTTCAACTTTTTTAATAAATGATGGGGAACAAAGATTAGGAGGAGGAGGTATGGGAGGAAGTGGGAGGGGTAAAACAATAATTTCGAGTGAAAAAAATGAAGTGTCACGTTACCTTGTCGGCACAGTGGAGAATGAGAACAACCTTCTCTCTTGTCTGTTCATATTACATCATTTTGTGATCAACAGTCATCTATCTTCGCTGTCTGAATCTGTATTCTGTTGATTTTTCTGCAATTTCATTTTAGGCCCTAACTTTTTGATACCACCATTCACCAAGTAAGTTTTTTTTTTTTTTCTTAAATGCTTTGTTTCAAATCTTGGAGACAAGACTTTAAGTTTCTAGGTAGATCTTTATCAGTTCTTTTTCATGAAAGATTTGCTGTTTTTAAATTTTTCCTAGAATCAAACTATTCTAGAGTATTGATCTGGAGTATGATTCAGATTTGCCTCTTTTATTCTGAATAATTAGTTTAGATTTGGATGATTATATTTTCAGAGCTATATATCAAGGTGATGGTTGTTGTGCAACAATGACAAATAAAAAGGGATTATTCACTCTACTTAAAAGGGTTTTTATTTCAGAACCTAACTCAGAAAAGGTAAAAGAAGATCTCATTCTTCTGGTGGTTAGAGTTTAGATGTTCTTGTTTAATGTATTTATTTATTGCAGAAAGAGAAGAGAAGAAGATGGACATTTTGGAAGCTTAAAGTAAGAAAAAGATTACCTTCCATTACTGCACCACCTCCTGAGAACGGGACAAGAAACGAATCTCATGAGGAACAGAAGGAGGAAAGCGTCTCAGATGTTGGTGAAGTCAGCCAAGTATCTTCTAGTCAAAAGTTTGATTCTATAGAGAAGTTAGAAGGTTCAACATCACCAGAAACTGCTCATCTGGTAGCTCAGTATCAACTGTTCCTAAATAGAGAGGAAGAAGTTCTTGCTGCTACTCGGATTCAGACAGCTTTTCGTGGTCATCTTGTAAGATTCTCTTCCCTTTATGGAACTTTTTTTTTTCATGGAACCCTTGTGTTAGTCTAGTATTGGAGTTGATGTTATTGTGTTGACTTCTTAGGAACTAGAGTTGAGTAGATTAAGTAGAGCTCTAATATGTTACTATGTAGTTTTGTGAATGTTTAAGCCAATTTTCTTTCCTTTTTTTTGGTTTCTGGTTTGTTCATAATGGTTTTGAAAACTTCATTATCATCAGGCAAGGAAAGCTCTACGTGCGTTGAAGGGAATAGTGAAGCTGCAAGCATATATAAGAGGTCGTGCAGTGAGACGCCAAGCAATGACTACACTAAAATGCTTACAATCCGTTGTGAACATTCAGTCACAGGTCTACGGTAAGAGATCACAGATTCCTCCCAGAGCGTCTCACAGAGATAACGAAGAGAGCAATACATTCCACATGTTCACCGAGAACACACTCAAGGTAAGTAAAATCTGATATTAAGAAGGGTGCAGCGCCAGTACTGTGTACTAGTAGTTAAGAGATAATGATGTTTTCAGGTGGACACAAATGGTCAGAAGAGATGGGACGATAGTCTATTAACAAAGGAAGAGGCAAGAGCTGTGGTAATGAGTAAGAGAGAAGCTGCGTTAAGAAGAGAAAGGATCAAAGAATATGCAGTCACTCACCGGGTATTATTCTATATCTATACAACTTTTTTGGTTTTTGATTGCATTGCAAGTTTTCATAATGAGTTGAAAACTTTCTTTCATCAGAAATCAGCTGAGTCATATCAGAAACGGAGTAACACGAAGTGGAAGTACTGGTTAGATGAATGGGTAGATACTCAACGAACCAAGAGCAAGGAGCTAGAAGATCTTGACTTGTCTTCAAGACTAAAACTTAAAGAAGATACTCTGAATAAAACTCCAAGAAACTCTTCACCAAGAAGATTGAGTAATAATCATAGAAGACAAGCTTCAATAAGTGAAGAGGAACCACAAAACTCTGTGGCTGCTGTCACTGTGACTACACCAACTTACATGGTTGCAACAGAGTCAGCTAAGGCAAAGTCAAGATCATTGAGCTCACCAAGGATAAGACCGAGAAGTTTCGATACACAGTCAGAGAGTTACTCACCGTATAAGAATAAGCTATGCTTGACTAGTTCGGTGATGAGTGAAGCACCAAGCAAAGTGAGAGTTGGGAATAGCAATAACAGTAGGGCAAGTGCGTACCAGCAACGTTCTCCAGGGTTAAGGGGGTTTAACATAGGCCCTTTGAAATCATGCAATAATGGTACTCTACTGAACGATCTCAGCATAAACTCGGAACGATCTCTACCTAGCTGGAGCAAGCAGAGCAGCATGAGATGATGAGTGTGAGATTCTAAGCCCTGTATATACTTACATACGTTCCAATGTTTCTTTGTTGGGATGGTCACACTCGAATGTGTATCATCAAATCTTCTTTCGTTTCCTCTTTTTTGTTGTTGTTTAAACTGTTTCAGTCAATTTCATTTGTTAAATTGCACAAGGACAATGTAAACAAGGGGAGTATTGTACAAGACAATCAATCCTTATGTAGAAAAAGAAAAAAAAATAACTATTCAATAAAGAAGTTTTCCTTAAACGAAAACCAATCTGGAGTACTTAACATGTGAAGTCACTAAAGATTCCTTAGAGTAACTTGTTCAGCTAAAAAGCATCAAAACATAAACAGCAAAACCATATCACAGCGTTTACTAATCTTAGAACCAACTCCTTGTAAGAATTGGTCTACAAACAGAATATGTACTCTGTTTACAACGGTGGTCTACTGATGTTGTTGATTGCTGTTCGGTGGAGGGCCTCCAGGTAAAGGCGGCTGAGGCTGTTTCACAAAGCAAAAATTTTAAAGAAGGGATTAGTCGAAGAATTTTCATTCAGCTCTAACTTTGCAACATCTCATCGTACCATAGAAATTATTAGCCAGTAAGTTCTAATCGAGCCTATCTATACGTGTACATTTATGTGAAACTGTAACGAGAATACTCGATAACAGTAGAAGGGTGTTTAGAGAGACCTGTTGGAAAGGGTTGTTGTACCCTGGCATCATCTGTGGACGGTTGAAACCACGTCCTTGGGGATATATTGGTCCACCAGTGCTTGGTGGTCCTTGAAATGCTCCAGAAGGAGGAGCCATATAATGGCCTTGCGACATCTGTGGATTCATGCCCCCTTGCATTCCCTGATTCAACAACAAGTGACAATATTAGTTTCTCTTTCAGTAGAATAGTATGAGAATCCTAATGTCATTCAAACAAAAAGAAGGATCCAAAGGCTTAAGTAGTGGTCGATTTACAAGAGATCTGAGAGCTATACCATTGGTCCGGGAATCTGATGAGACATAGGCATTGAGGAAGGTGGCATGTGACCGTGAGGAGGCATTGGCATAGGCCGGGGATGATGAGAATGAGGATGCAATGGCATATGAGACGATGGTGGTCGTTGAAGATGAGGCATATTGGGCAATGGAGGGATTTGCTGGGGATGACCTTGGTGGTGTTGTTGTTGTTGCTGATAACCTTGCTGCTGGCTACTTCCCATAAGGGATGGATGTGGACCAGGTGGCAGCGGAGGAGCCATGACACCTGGAAGAAGCTGTTTATGTTCCCCTTGAGAGGATGCATCAAATGGCATCGCTATTCCGATACCCGGGATGGTCCCCTCATTCCTTGTCAGCCCAGGAACAAATGCTCCAGGAGTTGGCGATACCTCAGATGGTTGGAAATTATCAGGCATGCGATTCCCATAACCTTGTTCATTATAGCCTGACACAAATTGCACTAATTAGTACACACAAACTACAAGCTACAAACTTCAGTTCATAAATAAATAAAAAAATAAAACACTATTTTCTGGCGATAATACACATTGAGAGTACGAGCCCGACCAGTTAAGCCTATCACAACATCCTTACTATTTACTGAGGTACTCATAGGTACAATATTTATACACCACCCATACACTTTCCATCACGATGCCTACTAAAAAATTATATATCGATAGCACATAAAAACCTTGGTTCTGCATAGTAAGGGCATCTCGGGGATTATCTCCAGGCCTGTTTCTGCACCAAAACTTGGTTGTGTGATCATTGCTACCGCTGCACAGATTAGGGGAAAGATCAATAATCCGGTGCTAACAACAGAACATCATAAAATAAACCTATCAAAGAACTCTGGCATTAGATTATTATACTACCTGCAAAGAAGATATCCAATAGGATGCCATGCAAGATCCCAAACACTGTTATCATGAGCATTAGAGATTTCAACCTGCGGGTCTTCATTCCTGAAAATAAAGAATAGTTAAAATTAAAAATAGTTTCATAATTAAACACATCTCAAACAAACCAATTATTAGGTAGATAAAGATCCTTCTACATGCAGATGCGTCATGACTAGATATAAAATGTAGACTAGAAACATCATTTGACAAATCCTTATAAATGATTAAGCAACCGCAGCATGAACGGATAAATATAACAACACATTGCGTCAAAACAGTACCTACCCCACAATCCAGTGACAAATGGATCCGTCAACGCTCCCACTCACAAAGTATTCTTCATGGGTTGGATGCCACGCCAAAGCTTTAAAAGAATTGGACAACTTTTGATAAGAAATAGTTGTAATCAAGAAATGTCGGAAAAACAATTGAGAACCGTCATGGGTTATTAACAAAAGGATGGGCACGATGATAATATTTTGACGGGATATACACTTAAGAGTCCTAGGCAATGTACAGAAAAAAAGTGTGTCTGCTTTCAAGCGTTTGAAGACATCATCATTACAAAACTTGACAACTTACATGTTACATCTTTCTTGTGACCACGAAAAGATTCAAGCTCCTTCATAGTCCTTATATCATACAGCTGCAGATTACATGCGCAGGTGTCATACAAATGCTTCCACAAAATGCAAGGAAAATATCTTGTTTACAAATCGACACACCCAAAGAAAATGAGCTCACCTTAATTATTTGATCTTTCGAGGCTGTCAAAAGCCAATTGCCATTTTGGTTCCACTTCACACTAAGTACCATGTTTTTGTGACCATGACTGCAAAAGTGAGAATAGCGATCAAATTCGTTAAAGCTTTGACCCTGAGATTATTAATAGGATATAAAATATGTTTTGTATCACTTACAGAGAGCAAAGCTCTCTCGCAGTTCTTGCATCCCAGATTTTAACAAGTTGATCTTTTCCACCTGAATATACAAATTAAACCCGTCATTAACTTATTGATACGCCAACGAGAGAAGGTCGGAAGTATACAACTGTATCCATAATTACGGCATTATTCGAAACCAGAGTCTATAAATGATGTACCAGAAACTAGTAGGGATTTTGTGGGGTGCCAGTCGACGCACTTGACATCCCAGCCATGGCCTGCCTGAGTTCAAAATATAAAGAACCCCTTGGTCACACTTCAACAATTCTCAGATATCATACAGATTAAAAAAAAAATAACATTACGCCTAGGATATAAAACATATCTCGAACACGAGTTTTACATGGCGAAACTAAAGCAAATCTCAATATCACATTTTTCTGTGAAGCCTGAGGGTCCAGTTCTAATAACACAGAGCTAAATTACATCTACACTGGATTCTAAATCAGTAACAATGGAGCAATCGACTAAGAAGTTCGCTAACTGCAGCCAATATGTTCAAATCACATTACCGGTTAATGTAATTTCTTCTTGGCACTTGGTAAAATCCCAAACTTTAACAGTTGTATCATCAGAACACGAACAGAACTTCAAATCTGTTTTACAGAAACTGTTTGATACATAATGTTAATTTTTTTGAAGATATTCATTCAATGCAATTAAAGATAACCGAACCTTTTTTTACCTTAAATCACGAATGGATTCCTTGTGAGCAGTTCTATTGGCTTTCACATTGTTCATATTGCTCTGCCAATACCTGTTGAATAAGAAGCAAATGATCCTCATTATCACAGCAAAAACTAAATCTGAATCATAGAATTTTGAGCTTCTCATTTTACATGGCATAAATTAGGGGTTGAAAGAGAAAACATACTTTAATGTGCCTCCATCATCACCAGAAACCATCCAAATGTCATTGTGGCTCCATACCATTGACCTTATAGGTTGATCATGTGCCTAATATTGACAACATAAGTATAGTCAACAACTATAGAGGAAAAAAAAACAGGTGTCCCCAAAAGATAAGTATAAACAATCTGAAAACTGAACCTGAAGAATCATCTCAAAATTGAAAGATTGCCCATTCCAAAGAGTAAACTCCCCACTTTGGGAGCCAGTGATAAGACGTCTTCCTGAAGGTGTCCACTACATATACAACAAAACCAATCAGAAATTATCACAATAAGCTGCCATAAAGTTAAGAAAAAGAAAACAATAATGTTTCTTTCTTCAACAGGTAAACATGGCAAACAAAGTATAATACAATTCAAGGGATATACCAAAACACAGTTGATTGAACAACGGTTCTTGTTTAGAGACGAGTGAACAAACTTTGCAGCAAAGCTTGTAGAAGGATTATCTGAATAGGCAACTGGAGGTAGCATCTGAGACATTCACATACCAAAAAAGATTCAAATACTGAAAAAATTGATCCCAAGATCAAGAAACTATGTAGAAAAATAAAAAAGAAATCCAACATCAACAGCAGCAGCTGGCGTTGGTTGCAAACTGGTCATATCCCTTGAGTCTCTCTGCCACGTTCGAGCCTGAAACCAAAAACATAAATTAAGTAAAATTCACTCCCTACTTTTATATCCACTTTCCACATAAATAAAATAAATGACTACGAAGTGGCTATGAGTAACACTAACACATTAACCTGAACATATTTAACAACGGTGCTTGTGTAATCAACAGCCTTTCTCTGTGTATGCTTTCTCATTCGTTTCGCACCGAAACTATCAACATGCGCTGCTGCCACATCATCATCACACAAAGAGAGATCAGATCTCAATTGAAAACAAAAAAAACGAGTCGTTTTGAAACAGAAACTACTTACAGTCGAAGGGATTTGGGGAATGGTGGTAATCGGAATTGATATTGGTTGAAGAGGCTGAGGGATGACGCATCATCGGTGGTGGATGCATCGGTGGACCTCCGGCGGGTACATGGTGTTGATTCTGCATCGGTGGGAGCTGCTGCATCGAATCTCCGTACATTATTTGCACACGGAGAGTATCCGAACGGTTAACGAAGTGTGGATCTCGTCGGGGGTGAGCAGATGAGAAGCGGGCGAAAAGGTTAGGGTTTGGTTCTTCTCGGCAAGCCAAACCCTCGACTCCTCGAGCTGTGAAGAAAGTATCGATCGGTTCGCCGGTTGGTTTTATCTGGGTTCTTAATAATCCGGTTCTTTGGTTAAACCGTTACATTTTTTTCTTTTATCAGCGGAGAAGATGCGAGTAAGAACATTTAGTGAAGAAAGTAATTTTCACATACACGTACCAACCATATTCTATTATCTATACAATCAAATACATATCTCATAGTCTATGCTCACACGTAAGCTTATAGTTCGATAAAATGAAACTTTCCATATTTTTGGATTTAACACCATCGATCGATTCACAACTTCTGAATCGACCGATTTGTGTGTCAGATCGACCGATCCATGACACCTGCATCGATCGATTCGTAAGATCGTAGATTTAAGACATGTTTCAACAGAGGCCAAAATCTCATCTGTTTTGGTCATGATCGACCCTCATTGTGGAGGATCCTTTGGAGAACAACCACATTCCACAGAAGAGTCTCCTATGATCATGGTTATAAAAGGCTTTTGGAATCTGAAAATCTAGCCATTTTCTAAGTCCTATAGTTTCGATAAAACTTTATGATGAGCGATAACCCATGTTTCTTCCAATACACGATGACATATAGTTTCACTCCTCAGTAGGATCGCTATCGCATTATCTTGATCAAGACAAACGCGGGCACGGTCCCCAAAACAAAAATATCATGCAAGTCTAAAAGTATGGGTAAACGAGAGCCCATAACACCAAAGCATCGTAACATTAAAGCCCAACATGAAACGAAATCAACCAAGATCTAGGGCCAGTAAAATAGTCAAAACAGAATATTTCCTTTAGTGATCATAATCAACGGCATAAAATCCATCTAAAGTAATCTCGACGATCTAACGGACCCAACAGTTTCTAACCGCGTAACACCAGATCATTTCTAATCACACTACTTGCGGCCCTATTTCTCCACCCAATAAAAGGCTCCTCTTCGCCACCATCGAAAAGTCTCTCGCTCATCTTCGCTCAGCTCCTACAATAAAGGGCGAAGAATCTCGTTCCCTTGAGTCTCTCTTTGCCATCGCTTTCCGTTTGGTAAGTTTAGATCTCTGCTCCGCTTTATATCTCGTTTGTTTCTCCCGTTTTGTTACATCTGACTTTATCGATCTGTGTTTCATTATATATCATCAACAAGGTAAAATGATGAAGATCTGATGGTTTATCTGCTTATTTTCCGATTGAATTGAATCTAGATCGGTAGGTAGGGTGTGGATAGATCTGAATTATGATTCTCTGATCTGCTTGTTGTTTAGATCTAGAAATGATTCGTCTCCGTTGCTTACATTTTATGCGATATTGTTACTCGTGTATGGATCTGTTACGCGGACCTCGTAACTGATAATTGACTGTTAGTGAAAGTCGTATTTGATTCATTATGATACTTTACCATATGATTAAATAACATTTTGATTATAGCAATGGATCTCTAATCACATTTTCGACGAAAAACTTTGTTTCTTTTGTGTGTGTGTCACATCATTTGTTTTAAATGTTGTTTGTCTTATGTTTATTAACAGTTTGTATCATTTTTTGTGTGTCACATCGTTTGTTTTAAATCTTATTTTGATATAGCAATAGATTACTAATCACATTTTCGACTAAAAACTTTCTTTTGTGTGTCACATCATTTGTTTTAAGTTTATTAACAGTTTGTATCATTTTTTGTGTGTCACATCGATTGTTTTAAATCTTATTTTGTTATAGCAATAGATTACTAATCACATTTTCGACGAAAATCTTTCTTTTGTGTGTCACATCATTTGTTTTAAGTTTATTTACAGTTTGTATCATTTTTTGTGTGTCACATCGATTGTTTTAAATCTTATTATTTTTCTCTTGCAGAGGTCAAAATGGTTGAACAGACTCAGAACCCCACGATTTTCCATAAGGCATCTGGCCAAATCATGCGTTCGGGTGTTTCTCAGGACATTCACGGTTACTCTTCAGCTTTCCAGAGCCCTGCTACATACCAAAGGCGTGCGGCATACGGAAACTACTCCAATGCTGCGTTCCAATACCCTCTTGCCGGCACATCCAGGATTGTTGCAACTACTTCTCCTGTGTTTGTCCAGGCTCCAGGAGAGAAAGGATTCTCTAGCTTTGCTATTGACTTCTTGATGGGTGGTGTTTCCGCTGCTGTGTCCAAGACTGCTGCTGCTCCTATTGAGCGTGTTAAGCTTTTGATTCAGAACCAGGATGAGATGCTTAAGGCTGGTAGGCTTTCTGAGCCTTACAAGGGTATTGGTGACTGTTTCGGCAGGACTATTAAGGATGAGGGTTTTGGTTCTTTGTGGAGAGGAAACACTGCTAACGTTATCCGTTACTTCCCTACTCAGGTTGGTTAAAGTTTCACATCCTTGCTTCTAATAAATTTTGTTACTTGAGTATTGATTTCTTATATATCTCTCACTTTTATAGGCCTTGAACTTTGCGTTCAAAGATTACTTCAAGAGGCTTTTCAACTTCAAGAAAGACAGGGATGGTTACTGGAAGTGGTTTGCTGGTAACTTGGGATCTGGTGGTGCTGCTGGTGCTTCTTCCCTTCTCTTTGTGTATTCTCTGGATTACGCACGTACCCGTCTTGCCAATGACTCAAAGGCAGCCAAGAAGGGAGGTGAAAGGCAATTCAATGGTCTTGTCGATGTCTACAAGAAGACTCTCAAGTCTGATGGTATTGCTGGACTCTACCGTGGATTCAACATCTCCTGTGTTGGTATCATTGTCTACCGTGGTCTCTACTTTGGTCTCTACGACTCTTTGAAGCCTCTTCTCCCTGCAGATCTCCAGGTTTGTTTATTTGATCCATCAATTAACAATTAGAAACCCAATACTTCATTGCCTTATTTGTTTCTAATGTTGTTTTCCGTCTTTCCTTTCTTGGCAATTTCAGGACAGCTTCTTCGCTAGTTTTGCCCTTGGATGGCTCATCACCAACGGTGCTGGTCTTGCATCCTACCCCATTGACACTGTCCGTAGAAGAATGATGATGACGTCAGGTGAAGCCGTGAAGTACAAGAGCTCCATGGATGCCTTCCAACAGATTCTCAAGAAGGAAGGACCCAAGTCACTCTTCAAGGGTGCTGGTGCCAACATCCTTCGTGCCATTGCAGGTGCTGGTGTGCTCTCTGGATACGACAAGCTTCAGTTACTTCTTCTCGGAAAGAAGTACGGATCTGGATCTGGTTAAGTAATGCTAATCACCAGTCGCCACCACTCATAAAACTTTGGCTTTATTTTTTTTTTATCTCGATTTATTTTTCAGTTTCAGACTTTTTAAAAAGGTCACGATGTTGATGAAACCTTTTGCCATAAAACTAGAGAGGCTTTTTTTGTTTATCATTTCGACAAGTTTTTTCTCTTACTGAATAAGTTTTGTATGTGCGGGGAGATCGTCTCCTTTGAACTAATTTACAGTTATGAATTTTTGTTTGTTTATGTTTGACTACTTTGTAATATTTTCAGGATCTCTTTATAGCTTAGAACATGTAGTATAGATCTCGTGGGTGATTTGGAAATTTATTTCCTGAGCAACTAGGTCACGTCATGTGAGACTATTTTTACCTTAGTTTTATTGGTTGCTGTATAAATTTGAACCTGCAATTAGTAGATTCGTCGCTTAGTTCATTACTCTTTGATTACGTGTTAATCTTAGAGAAAAATATGCCAGAAGTAGATGAAAGAAGAGTTTGTAACGTATACTTTTCAAAGAATAGCGTCAGCTGAAAGCTACAGTCAGATACTGATAGGACGGGCATAATGGCGAGGAGCACGTTTCCAAAAGCAAATTGAGACGTGAACACAGACAAAACACATATCAAACCAAATCACACGCTGTATTTAAACCATATTGTGTCCATCTGGTAATAACTCCTCCTTGGACAGTTAACCACGGTAAATATTTTCTCTCACTAATTGTTCATAATTTTCATTAATGTTCAAAGTTTTTTTTCTCTCCCAAATACGTGCCTCCACAAACACTGCACTTCCTCTTAACAATAATAGTTTTTTTGTTTATTCCCCCTTTTGTTTTTCATTGGCACGATCCTAACACCATTTGGTAGACGCGTAGTCAGTGTCAAAACTTAGAATAAATCGTTAATGATGGCTCCGTTAGTCAACTCCGCTTCACATTAATCTCACACCTCCGATCTCTCATCTTTCTCTCTTCTCCGGCGACTTTCGAATCCGTAAGCTCCCAAGCTCTTTCTCCCAAATTCTCTTCTCTAGGGTTTCTCCTCCTTCAGATCTTATAGTTAATAATTAATGATAATTGATGATTGTCTTCAGTTAGAAAATTAATTAGGTCAAATCAATACCGATTTCGTTTTGTATACTCTCTTCCCTGATTGATTATTATCTAAATAGTTTTTGATGGTTAGATCCATAGCGAGTCCCCAAAATTGATTAAGAAAAAATATATGTTTAATTAATTGTTTCATGCTACTCAATTAACCTTTGCTTCAAAACGAATTTCACATTAATATTCCTTTCACTGTAAATGCAGGAATGAGTTTGTGAGTGGAGGAGGAGGAGGGGTCCACCAAAATATCTGCGCCACACTACTCTTTTGTATTTTTAATTTTTTTTAGTTTTGATCCATAGAAATATAAAAACAACAACAATGGGGAAAGCATCGTCTTTGCTTCTGTTTCTGTTAGGTTTCGGTTTCTTTGTTGTCACGTATAATCTTATGTCCCTTATAGTCCACAATAGATCTGGTGTGAGTAGTCCACTGTTGGATCCTGTTGTTCAGATGCCTAACAGAAAGGTCAAGACTTCTACACCAGCACCTTTTCATGTTGCCTTGACGGCTACGGATGCTCCTTATAACAAGTGGCAGTGTAGGATCATGTATTATTGGTATAAGCAGAAGAAAGCTCTTCCTGGTTCTGATATGGGAGGGTTTACTCGTATTTTGCATTCGGGTAATCGTGATAATTTGATGGATGAGATTCCGACTTTTGTTGTTGATCCTCTTCCTCCAGGTCTTGATAGGGTGAGAAAGAATCTTGTTTTCCTTTGGGATGAGTTTTTTTTTGTGCTAACTATTTTGTTTTTAGGGGTATGTTGTGTTGAATAGACCGTGGGCGTTTGTGCAATGGCTTGAAAGAGCTACTATCAAGGAAGAGTAAGTTCTGACTCATTTTCTACTAACAGACTTTTTGTTTTACTGTTTTGCTATAATCTTTTGCTTATTGATGTTGGTGCAGCTATGTGCTGATGGCAGAGCCTGATCATGTATTTGTTAACCCTCTTCCCAATTTGGCTGTTGGAGGATACCCAGCTGCTTTTCCGTTTTTCTATATTACACCTGAAAAGTTTGAGAACATTGTCAGAAAGTATTATCCTGTGGAGATGGGCCCGGTTTCAAATATTGACCCCATTGGGAATTCTCCTGTTATCATAAGCAAGGTGAGATTTGTCAAACCTGTGTTATAATGATTTATGTTGGTTATAAGATCTCACACATATGACTTTAACCACAAATATTTATAGAGAGGCTTTAATCTAGATGTGATGTTTGTTACCTCTGTTTCTTATTTTATTGCGTTAATAATTGGTGTTGACATGTAGTTACTTTCTTATGCAGGAATCACTTGAGAAGATTGCTCCTACATGGATGAATGTCTCGCTAACAATGAAAAACGATCCAGATACTGATAAGGCATTTGGATGGGTTCTGGAAATGTTAGCACTGAAAACAGAAATCTCTATTCATAAATTGACTCCTCGCCTTTTGTATCCCATTGTTGTTTACTGAGATAGCTTGCCTCTTCTCTTTTCTGTTTGATAAGGTACGGTTACGCAATTGCCTCTGCTCTGCATGGGGTGCGGCACATACTTCATAAGGATTTCATGCTCCAGGTATGATTCCACCTTTTACTGATTGCTGTGATAATATTCTTTGCTCCGTGTTCATAAGTGCTCTCATCATATCTTTCAGCCACCATGGGATCTGTCTACCAAGGGAAAGTATATCATCCATTACACTTATGGATGCGACTACAACATGAAGGTGATTCTGAGACGATTGTTTAAATTTTATTCCTGGCAGATAGACTAGAGAACACAATTTTACACCTTTACATTTCTTATTAGACGCTCTTGAAACTAATAAGTTTTGTCATAACCTTATACAAGGTACTTAAAGTAGAGATGTTTCGGTGATGGCCATCGGAACTCCATGATAGTATTACTTTTGTATCAGCTTCCTATGTATTCTAATAGAAGTAGTTTACTGACTGTTATATATAGGGTGAGCTGACATATGGCAAAATAGGAGAGTGGCGATTCGATAAGAGATCACATCTGCGAGGTCCTCCTCCAAGAAACATTTCCATGCCGCCTCCCGGTGTTCCAGAAAGTGTGGTATGTTATATATATTCACCTCTTGATCTAATCCTATATAGAACGAGATACTGTTGTAAGGTTCATCTATAGCTCATAAGTGGAACTATAGTAACATCATACGTAGATATTTATCCTAAGTCTGTTGTCGTCTGTCAACTCCCAATAATGATATATACACAAGTCAAGCTTTGAATTACTTGCCTAAATGCATTTGTGTTGTGTTTCTGGTGGTGATGATGCAGGTGACTCTAGTGAAGATGGTGAATGAAGCTACAGCAAATATCCCTAACTGGGACACTCTCTAACTCACATCCAGAAGACACAAACCATAGAAAGGACAACGAATCAATACAACATATTTTGCTAAATGAAGAGTTTCCCTATTTCTTTTTCTTTCCTTTTACGTATTTTCTTAATTGATGATGAACTCAAGAGTAAATTATGGAATCTTGTTTGTGAGAGAATGTTCAAGAAATGGTTAGGTAATAGTTAGATGGTGAAGATTGAATAGTATGACAACCAGACGGTCAAGACTAAACGACTGTCAACTGCAACTAGACGGAGTTGCAAGTTCTGTTAGTCAATCCTTTTTCTACAAGACGTTTTTTTCCCTTCAGTAAATTAAAAAAAAAGAAAAGAGACACAATCTCCTTCACCCTTCCTACTACTTTCAGAGGCTTCTTCACTACCCCATGGTACTGTACTCTCTCTACTTTGGTGAGAATGCAAGCAGTGTCCCCTGATTCTGCTAGTCCAAGGCCATGACCTGATCACTAATAAGCAAATTGGGAGTTAATTCATAGGTTTGAAACCTCATTGACTAAAACCCATTTAATTGTTTAGAAAAGCCCATTCTTACTCTTAATCAAGGCCCAGTTTATTATTATTATTTTCATAGATCATAAGCCCAAAACATCTTAATTTTCAGAAGTTGGGTTTAATATTTGCTTATTACCATGTTAAGATTGGTTAACTTATAAAAAGTCCGATGGTTGAACAATTATTACACTCTTTGGGACAGTCAAAAAACGGGTTCTGCCCACCACCAAAGTCACCAACCAACCCGTCAAACCTAAACCGACGAGCCAACAACACTAATAATATTCACCAGTAAAAATAAAAAGGAAAAAAATCATCCCACAGTAATTAAATAAATAAATTTTGTTGGGCATTAATCATCATAATAATAATAATATCCTAATAGTATAAAACCTTGAAGAAGAACCTTTTTCACATTTTCTTACAATAATTTTTTTTTTCTTTCTCTCTTACTCATCTCAATCAACGTGTCTGGTTTCTCAGCAATTGTTTGATCTACCTTTTTCCTCCTACTCCATGGATCTGCTCTCCTCTTCTTCCTCTTGATCCAGATCGAAACCTCCCTAAGATTATCTCTTCCTTTGTTTTTCTTCTTCTTGTCGTTATGTTCTGAACTAACTCTCTCTCTCTTCTCCCCCAAGTGATTGAGATTTTAACACACTTCCTTCTACTCTCTCTCTCTCTCTCTGATCTCGCAAATTATTTTTTTTAGGGCTTTTTCTCTTTCCTAAGCTCTCTAGAAAATGGTTGCGTCGAAGATGAAAGTCCCTTGCTGTTCCGTGTGCCACACGCGGTACAACGAAGACGAAAGAGTCCCTCTCTTGCTTCAATGCGGCCACGGCTTCTGCAAAGACTGCTTGTCCAAGATGTTCTCCTCCTCCTCCTCCGACACCTCCCTCACTTGTCCACGGTGTCGCCACGTGTCCGTCGTGGGAAACTCCGTCCAGGGGCTCAGAAAGAACTTCGCTATGCTTGCTCTCATAAGCGGTGGAAACTTCGATTGTGATTACACAGATTCAGATGATGAAGATGATGAAGAAGATGATGGAGATGGTGGTTGTTATCCTTCTA
Source organism: Eruca vesicaria subsp. sativa (assembly GCA_932364175.1). Lineage (NCBI taxonomy): Eukaryota > Viridiplantae > Streptophyta > Magnoliopsida > Brassicales > Brassicaceae > Eruca > Eruca vesicaria. The sequence goes on along the minus strand of CAKOAT010092933.1, from coordinate 24,947 downwards.
CATCACGTGATAAGAGTAGTAGTAGTTCGTGTGGGCCTGTGATTGAGGTTGGAGCTCACCCTGAGATGAAGCTAGTGAAGAGGATTGGGGAAGAAGGGAGTGTTGAGATGTGGGATGGGACGGTTAGTGGAGGTGGAGGGAGGTGTAAGCACCGTGTGGCGGTGAAGAAGATGTGTTTGATGGAGGATATGGATGTGGATTGGATGCAAGGGCAGCTTGAGGGTTTGAGGAAGGCTTCTATGTGGTGTAGGAATGTTTGTACTTTTCATGGGGTTGTGAAGATGGATGGGTGTCTTTGTCTTTTGATGGATAGGTGTTTTGGTTCTGTTCAGTCTGAGATGGAACGTAATGAAGGAAGGCTCACTCTAGAGCAGATCCTAAGGTTCGTTTTTTTTGCATACAGCTTCAAAACTTTGATAGCGTGTTTCCTAATTGGAGATTAGTAGACTAAACCAGACTTGTGTTTTTGCTGTGTGATTACTGTTATAAGTTCTATAGGAAGTGCGCTGGTTTTCAGATTCTAGTGAAACAGGCTACTTAAGTCTTTTAGGCTTTAGTTTTGGATGTGTTTAGTGTTTAAAACTTTGACTTTCTTGAAATTAGGAGAAAAATTGATGTAGTTGTCATCTCTCTTTGTTAGATTAGTGAGAGTTCATAGTATATTTTTGGTTCCAAGGTTACCTTTAGTTCACTTGTTTATCTTTCTTCCTATTTTACAATGTTCAAGAAATCGCTAAGATTATTTGAAAGTCTAGACCAATTTCTTCAAAAAACGGTTTTAAATGTAGTTTTGTTTACCTTTGATTTGCTGATTAGGAGGCGCCTAGACCGATTTTTAGAACACTGATATATTCTTTTGTTAATTGAATATTGTCATTTTGTTATTGCTAAATGAAATAAGAAATGAGTAAGTGAATATCTTTGTATTCTCTTCTCATGGTGCTTACGTTTCTTTATCTTTCAGCTTAAAAATTACCTCCAGTAACCAACCTATGTATTACTTCATTGCTCTTGTTGTGATATTGAATTTTTTTTTTTTACCAATTGTAGATATGGAGCGGATGTTGCTCGAGGGGTTGCAGAGCTTCATGCAGCAGGTGTTATATGTATGAATATAAAACCTTCTAATCTTTTATTGGACGCAAGTGGCAACGCTGTGGTTTCTGATTATGGGCTCGCTCCCATCCTGAAGAAGCCAACATGCCAGTTTGATTCCTCGAAAATCACTCCATACACGGACTGTGTAACACTCAGTCCACACTACACTGCACCAGAGGCTTGGGGGCCAGTGAAAAAACTATTTTGGGAGGATGCTAGTGGCGTATCTCCGGAGTCAGATGCCTGGAGTTTTGGTTGTACGTTGGTTGAGATGTGCACTGGCACCACTCCGTACGTGAAAGCCTCTTCCTTCTGCAGATTATTCACTTGTGTTTTGTGTCGGTCATTGTGGTATAACTATCATTGAATTTTTGCAGGTGGGATGGTCTTAGTAGAGAAGAGATTTTTCAAGCTGTTGTGAAAGCAAGGAAAGTACCACCACAGTATGAACGCATTGTGGGTGTGGGAATTCCTAGAGAATTATGGAAAATGATTGGTGAATGTCTTCAGTTTAAACCGTCGAAAAGACCTACTTTTAATGCAATGCTTGCTACGTTTCTTCGTCATTTACAAGAGATACCACGTAGCCCTTCAGCAAGCCCTGATAAGTAAGAGTTTTGAGTCTCTAAGATTACCTGTAAATATTGACTTTGTTCTTATTACTTCTCAGTGCCTAAGATTGTTTGTGTCATTATGCCTATATTATTTCGCCTAACAGTTTTAAAAATCGTGTATGATGTAGTGGGTTTATCAAAGTGTGTGGAGTAAATGTTGTAGAAGAAACTCGCCCCACTAACATGGGGGTCGTACCAGATAGCCCTATCAACCTACATCGAGTTGTTCTGGAGGGGGACTCTGAGGGTGTAAGGTAACTTTTAGCTTATTTTTGTTTTGTGTAGCTATAAAACAACAATTTCTCAACTACATTGGTTTGAATTTTGTTTTGTGAGTAGAAATATACTAGCAAAGGCTGCAATTGGAAGCGGTGGAAGCTCTGTGAGGTATCTATTAGAGGCGCAAAACGCTGACGGTCAATCTGCTCTTCACTTAGCTTGCAGACGTGGCAGTGTCGAACTTGTGGAGGCTATATTGGAGTATGGGGAGGCGAATGTAGATATTGTGGACAAAGATGGAGATCCTCCTCTTGTATTTGCTTTGGCAGCTGGATCTCCGCAATGTGTTCATGTTCTCATTAAAAAAGGGGCTAATGTAAGGTCTAGACTGCGGGAAGGATCAGGTCCATCTGTTGCTCATGTTTGTTCGTATCATGGACAACCTGATTGTATGCGTGTAAGTGTCTTCTCCTGAGGAGTTATCTATCACTTTAAAGCTTCCACCACTTGTTCACAAATCTTCCACTGATCTGAAGTATATTGTAATTTAGTCTAGTCTTATATCTATGACCAAAGTTAATGTCCCTCCGCTTATTGATATTATTAATAGGAGTTGCTGGTAGCTGGAGCTGATCCAAATGCAGTGGATGATGAAGGTGAAACTGTACTTCATCGAGCTGTTACCAAGAAGTACACAGATTGTGCCATTGTTATATTGGAAAATGGGGGATCTAGATCAATGGCCGTTTCAAACGGAAAGGGCCTGACGTAAGTACATAACTGAACTCTTATATGCTACGTATACGACTCCATAAGATCTGGCACTGACTAGGTTACTACGGGGGCCTTCTAGAAGCCAGTTCTGATTACAGAAACGAATTCTATTTCTTTTATTCTTAGTTCTTATGCTCTGCATCTACATTAGAACTTAATTAGTAGCATTGTACCTACTAAAATATGTCCATTACGTTCACCTATTTGGATAAGCCATAATGAGGTAGCTGTCACCATACTACTCAAAGTGGTTCATGGCTATTTTCTTAGGAAAACGTATTCCATTAGTAAACCTACGTTTCCGTTGTTTATGCTTTAGATCTATATACTTTTTTGTTTGTTTCAGACCGTTACATATGTGTGTAACAACATGGAATGTTGCTGTTATCAAGCGATGGGTGGAAGTTTCCAGCCCAGAAGAAATTTCTCAGGCAATAAACATCCCAAGTCCAGTTGGCACTGCTCTATGTATGGCTGCTGCTATAAGGAAAGATCATGAAAAGGGTAATGACTTAGAGTATCTTTTGTTAAGTAAATTGCTTCATAGAAGTATGACGATTTCTTTGTGTAGTCTACTCGAGTCCTGTGCTTTTTTTTTGTATTATGGATATCTGGTCTTTTGTGTGTTGACCTGTATGAAGTTTTTTTTTTTATGTAGTAAATCTGAAAGACGAGTTACTCGTAAAGGATGTTATTTGAACTTTTTCCTGTTATTTCTCACAGTTGTGTCGTGTCGAGTTCGAATTTATTGCATGCTATGTCTTTATTCTATTTGTTATGTATATCAGTTTACTTAGCATGTGTGCTGCTGCAGAAGGTAGAGAGCTAGTCCAAATATTGCTTGCGGCTGGGGCAGATCCAACTGCGCAAGATGCTCAGCATGGGCGAACAGCATTGCATACTGCTGCTATGGCGAACAACGTGGAACTTGTGAGAGTAAGATGCTTTCTTACCGAGAACATTTATGTTTTAAAGAGGAAGAGTAGTACTATGTTTTGTCAGTGTTGATAGATAAGTTGGTGCGGATCACCATACATTTCATAAACCGAAGAGTTCAACTCTTTCTCAATCAGTAAAGTAGATAATATATGGTGTGAATCGAAATTATAGTGGTAGTTTTGAGGAAATGGACGAAAATTATCTTCAGTGTTGATAGAGTTTCGTAAATTTTACTCATAACTTTCATTTATATTGTGTCTTACAGCCAACCACATTTTTTCTAATTTGATAGGTCATTCTAGATGCTGGTGTGAATGCGAACATCCGGAATGTGCACAATACAATACCCCTTCACATGGCTTTGGCCAGAGGGGCTAATGCCTGTGTTAGCCTACTTCTAGAGTCTGGCTCGGACTGCAATATACAGGTAATATTATTTGAATTCTTTAGTCATAAAAGAGGCTAATTTAATAATATGCTAGTGCTTAAATCTCTAGTCAAGCCGCATGAGAATTTTGAATTGTTGATACAAATTCAAATAGTTTATTGGGCCTCGTTTCTTATTGATGTATAATGATGATCAGTTTATTGTAAGTAAGTTAGCGTTTGATATGAATAACATGGTTGGGAATATATGTTCTTTGCATAAGTAGTGGCAAGGGTTTGTGCTTCTGATGTTTGTAGGTTTTACATTGGTTAAGGTCTTCATGCAGTCAGAGCTGGTTTTCAATAAGTACTGTTTTTACTTTGTCACTGACTTTTTTTCTACTGTTTTCATTTTTTTATAAGGATGATGAAGGAGACAACGCATTCCATATAGCAGCAGATGCAGCAAAGATGATACGTGAAAACCTTGATTGGTTAATTGTGATGCTTCGGAGACCTGATGCTACTGTTGATGTCAGAAACCACAGGCAAGTTTGATGATATATAAGTATTAAATAGTTGAAATGAAGGGATTCATTGCCCTGGGGTAATATTACTTCAGAAGCTCGTATTTTATATTGCAATTTCCCTTTCCTTCCACTATCATAGTTTATATATTTATTGAATAACAGTGGCAAGACAGTACGTGACTTCTTAGAAGCCCTTCCAAGGGAATGGATTTCAGAGGATCTGATGGAGGCACTTTTAAAAAGGGGAGTTCATCTATCACCTACAATGTGAGGACTTTCTCTGAAATCTTTCTGCTGAAATGCAACTTTTCTCAGCTAACTAACGCTGGTTTCAAATTCTCAGCTATGAGATAGGGGATTGGGTGAAGTTCAAGAGAGGCATAACAACACCATTACATGGATGGCAAGGTGCTAAGCCTAAGAGTGTTGGGTTTGTGCAAACCATTCTTGAAAAGGAGGACATGATTGTCGCATTTTGTTCTGGTGAAGCTCGTGTGCTGGCAAGTGAAGTTGTTAAGTTGATTCCGTTGGACAGGGGTCAGCATGTAAGACTCAGAAAAGATGTTAAAGAGCCAAGGTTTGTGAATGCTCTCCCCTGTGAATTTTTCTCTGACTTGTAAAAGATGCTACAAAAGCTGTTAGAAGTTGTGGTGTGATTTAGTTACCGAAGTGATAATTTATATGGTGTTGATTGATTTTTATTTTAGGTTTGGTTGGCGTGGCCAGTCACGTGATAGTGTCGGCACTGTTTTATGTGTGGATGAGGATGGGATCTTACGAGTTGGGTTTCCTGGAGCATCTCGAGGCTGGAAAGCTGATCCTGCTGAAATGGAACGTGTGGAAGAGTTTAAAGTTGGGGACTGGGTCCGTATTCGTCAGAATCTGACTTCAGCAAAACATGGTTTTGGAGCTGTTGTTCCAGGTAGTATGGGGATTGTATATTGTGTGAGGCCAGATAGCAGCCTCCTCGTGGAGTTGAGTTATCTTCCAAATCCCTGGCACTGTGAACCTGAAGAAGTTGAACCTGCTACTCCCTTTAGGGTAATGTACTTGATTGGATTTATTACAAACACTTCTTACTTCATACGAGAAGTTTAGTGCAACAATTTTCTTTATATTATAGATTGGTGATCGGGTGTGCGTAAAGCGGTCAGTTGCTGAACCTCGATATGCTTGGGGTGGTGAGACCCACCACAGTGTTGGCAAAATTAGTGAAATAGAGAATGATGGTCTCCTTATGATTGAAATACCAAACCGACCTATACCGTGGCAGGCAGATCCTTCAGACATGGAAAAGATTGATGATTTCAAGGTAAAACTGGTTTTCTCATGGAGTCACAATGATGAGAAAAAAATTGGTTGCATCATCTCAAGAGCTTTGATTCTTTTAACACTGAGATTTGTACTATGAGCAGGTTGGTGACTGGGTCAGAGTGAAGGCGTCAGTTTCTTCCCCAAAATATGGATGGGAAGACATTACTCGAAACAGTATTGGCGTGATGCACAGCTTAGACGAAGATGGTGATGTGGGCATAGCTTTCTGTTTCAGGAGCAAGCCGTTTTCATGTTCGGTGACAGATATTGAAAAGGTTGTACCCTTTCATGTGGGGCAAGAGATTCATATGATACCATCTATCACCCAACCACGACTTGGATGGTCAAATGAGACTCCAGCAACTATTGGTAAAATTATGAGAATCGACATGGATGGGACTCTGAGTGTAAGTTCCCAAATTGATGGAGCTATCGGATTTTTTTGTGTTCAGTAGTAACTCATAAACGAGGGTTGGATTTTTTTGTGCTTTTGTAGGCACAGGTGACTGGTAGACAGACATTGTGGAAGGTCTCACCTGGAGATGCAGAGCAGCTATCAGGTTTTGAAGTCGGTGACTGGGTGCGCTCAAAACCAAGCCTAGGAAGCAGACCAAGCTATGATTGGTTTAGTGTAGGAAGGGACAGTATTGCGGTTGTTCATAGCATACAGGAAGCAGGTTACTTGGAGCTGGCTTGTTGTTTCCGGAAAGGAAGATGGAGTACTCATTACACAGATTTAGAGAAGATCCCAGCTTTGAAAGCTGGCCAGTTTGTGCATTTCCAGAAGGGGTTAACAGAGCCAAGATGGGGCTGGAGAGGAGCTAAGCCTGATTCTCGAGGCATCATAACAACTGTTCATGCTGATGGAGAGGTAAGAGTTGCTTTCTTTGGATTGCCTGGGTTGTGGAAAGGAGATCCCGCAGATTTAGAAGTGGAGCGTATGTTTGAGGTTGGAGAATGGGTAAGACTTAAAGAAGGCGTTCCTAGTTGGAAGTCCATTGGACCAGGAAGTGTTGGTGTAGTCCATGGAGTAGGATATGAAGGAGACGAGTGGGACGGAACCATCTCCGTTTCGTTTTGTGGAGAGCAAGAAAGATGGACAGGGTCCTTTACGCATCTAGAGAAAGCAAAGAAGCTTGCAGTCGGACAAAAAACACGTGTCAAACTAGCAGTGAAACAGCCTAGGTTTGGGTGGTCAGGTCATAGCCACGGGAGTGTAGGAACCATAGCAGCGATCGATGCGGATGGTAAGCTACGGATATACACACCAGCAGGCTCTAAAACATGGATGCTAGACCCATCAGAAGTGGAAACCATAGAAGAAGAAGAGCTCAAGATTGGGGACTGGGTTAGAGTAAAGCCGAGCATCACAACACCTACTTACCAATGGGGAGAGGTGAACCCTTCAAGCATAGGAGTGGTTCACAGAATGGAGGATGGAGACTTATGGGTATCTTTCTGTTTCCTAGACAGGCTATGGCTTTGCAAAGCCGTGGAAATGGAACGTATAAGACCATTTGGAATTGGAGACAAGGTTAAGATAAAGAACGGTCTGGTTACACCTCGGTGGGGTTGGGGAATGGAGACACATGCAAGTAAAGGACATGTAGTGGGAGTTGATGCAAATGGGAAGTTGAGAATAAAATTCCTCTGGAGAGAAGGCAGGCCATGGATCGGTGATCCTGCTGATATCGTTCTTGATGAACCTTCTGGCTGAGTCTCACAGTGTATGATTAATGTTTTGAATCTGGAAAGATTGATCATTAGGCTGATCTGTGCATTACCAAAGACATAAGAGCTCTCTAAGCTCTTATGGCAAACATGTAATCTATCTATCTCTTGTCTCTCTCTGATGATGATTTATTAAATACTTTTGTTAATAAAGTTAAACTATAGAGTGGTAGGAGATATTTAGGAGTTGTATCATCTATATTATCTTTTTTTTTGTTTGTTGTTTGTATAAAATAATGAATCGTATGTACGGACAGCTTTCTTCAGGATTATACAGTGTATGATGATTTTTTTCGTTTGTTTGTCAATTTCTAAAGCATATTTAGTGCCAGGAGAAGACAGCACTCGCTACACAGTTCAGTCTTTGAAATGAATTCATCCTCCACATTGCTTATAGAAAATCCAGAGCAGTACAGTTTAAGAGTGATTAATATCGGTAATAATATAGTTCGGTTAAAGTGAATTCACTGAACCGGAACCGAAATTTTAACTTAAAAGGGCGATTTTCTAATTGAAGCATTACAATCTACGTTCTCTGGTTTTTGCACAATCCAAACACAACCAGTTAGAGATCATTATAAAATAAGCTTCGTCCTTCTCTTACACAAGTTTTACAATCGAGAAGAATATAAAAAGATAAAAATGGCAAGTCCCAGTAAATATACTGCTTCTTCACTGATTTGTGTCGAACCTACAAAACTTAATTAGCCCATATAGTACCACTATGCAAGGACCTAAACAAAGCAACAATGGTATCGTTTCAGCGTAAGACTTCAATAGTCACCTGGAGAATTATCAATCACCATCTTCATGGTTTCCTTTTTTGTCTTCTTGTTCTGCCCTAGGTGTTTGGAGTTTCAGCCTCTGTGGGCTCACATTGCTTGTTTGATGCATTTTCAGATTCTTGTTCCACATCCATGGGCTTATTATCGTCTAAATGAATCCGAAGTTGATCAGCCTCATTTTTCTCACAGGTGTCTAAATCTCCATCCTGGTTGGTAGATTTAGGTTCAGAGATTTTGCTCTCTGGCGGTACAGATATTGACGTACCAGTGACTTCCTCTAGACTTGGCTTTGGATCTTCTTCAAGAGGTGGTGGAACCCTGATTGGCTCGGGGGAAGATGGTTCTGTGATGTTTGGGTTATGATGTGGTAAACTGGCTTGAGAGGACCCCGAAGTTTCACCTGGAGGAGTTGGTGGATTGCCTTGAGAGCTGCTTTCTCCGACATTGTGGCTGCTACTAGCAATGTCTGTAGTCATTTGGCTTGACGGACGAGATTTACGTTTCTTTTTCTTTCGCAGACTGTGTCTTGGATCTCTGGGAACAGGAGGAGGTGGCTCTGGTATCACAAACGGTGGAATGGTGGTAGAATCTTTACCGTATAAGACTCGGACTGATTGAGCTATAGCTGACACGGTTGGAGGTAAAGTAGGTGGTTCAGGTGACTTTGCAGCGGGAACAGTCACAGCATCCCGTAACCAATGAGGCAGTTTGTTCTCTGAAGAGCTACATCCCAACACCTCTTTCTCAATCGGATTCGAGATATTCAACACTCGGTTTGGGTTGAGGAGAGAATGATTGGCTGATCTTCCCAAGAACACATTGTTGCTTGAATCAAGCACTGGAGGTAACTGCATATCTAGAAACAAAGGCAGTTTCCCGCGCTTAATGGCATCCCGTTTCTCTTCAGTTCTCTGTGTGTGTAAGGAGCTTAAACTATCCAAGCCCAACGAGCCTACGTTTCCCATTCCAAGAGAGTTGAGTGGAAAAGGCTTATCACTGGGAAAATTTGTTGATCGTTCAGATGGTCCAGCAGAAGAAGGATCACCAAAAAGGTCCATATGAGGAAAAGGCTGACTTCGTAATCCCAAGTGATCTGAGGGTTCAAATAACGGAAGGGTAGATGCTAGATCGTTGAATCCGAGATTTATGTCTGTGAGGTGGGACTGGGACCTTGGAGGAGTAGCATATTTAGTTCCATGTAAAGCCCGATTCATTATACCTTGAGGAAGACCAGGAAACAAGGGAGATTTGGTGGATTTATCTGTCCTGCTTGACTTTGATGGAAGAGACGAAAGACTATCCAAGAATTTACGCTGCTCTTCTTCCCACCTCGCTGCCAAGTACTCTGGAGATTTGAATTTAGAAAATTTTAGCCTTGGATCTCTAAGAATTGTCTCCCAATTTCCATACCCATGTCTGCGAATCCCAATCCAGAGAGAATCTAGTTCATCCTCGGACCATGCATCTACTCTTGTTTTCTTTTTCTGCAAGTTCCCAAGTCCAGAGCCTGTTCTCAACATTATGTTCTCAAGAACCTTTCGATGGTTCTCTGGAATAGATGAAAGAGCTGACGAAAACTGATCCAAACCTAAAGGCGGTGGTAACTCATCTTGTTGTTGGCCAAACACAGGTGGCTCCACAGGAGGGACATTCATATTAGGTAGACACGGCATTGGTGGCATGGAAAATAGGTCTTGCATAGAATGACCACTACCTTCAAATCTTTTCCTCAGGGAAAGATTGGCCATGATTTCCTGATGCGAAGTTCCCATGTTTCTCGACTGAAATGGAAATCGAGGAAGCAGCTTATCATCGAATGGTAGGTTAGGTAGCGGAAACTTCTCCTGGAACTCAGCCAAAGCAGCACCAGAACTTCGGGGACGCTCAAAATCCACTGACGGAGGAAACTGCAATGTGCATATAAGATTTATAACACAGATATAAGTATGCGTATGTGCATGGGAATGTGTTTGAAGGGAAAGGAGAGAGAAAAATACCGGACGAGCTGGAAGCCAACCATCCATATTATTAAGATGCTGCTGAGAAGGTTCCTCCTTTACATTATGTGGGTTTAGTTTACTCACAGAAGGCTCCTGGTTGTTTGCTTCCCTCTCAACCGAGACCGATGTATGGGGAAGACTGAAAGGAAAATGAGGTTCTGTTAAGGTCCTGTTCTGTCTACTACTTGGACGGGAATAATTTCTCTGGGAGGGTTCTGGTTGCGTAAAATTAGGAACACACAGTCCACGAACTGGCAGGTTATTTGGGGGTAAAGATGGCGGACATTCTGCGCCATGATGTTGACTTGGAAGATCTGGTGTAGGGTCTGAAGAACCGTCTGGCCTTAGCGATCTGGCTCTTCTTTCCTGTGCATCACATTGTTGGCTATCGTCCAAGTCCATCATTATAGGGCTTTCTTCGTCCTGATTAGCTGCTTCGGTTACCTGATCCACATTGCCATTAGGAATTGAATCTTCAACAACATTTCTTTTTGCAAGCCGATGTTTTTGCCTTTCTCGCAGCTTTGTGCTGTTTTGCAGAAAACAAAGATACTGTTATAGCAGATTTTGAAAAAGAGTTACAGACTTCACTCCAGCAGCAACTTAATATGACAATCCAAATATTTTCTAAACAAATTATACACATTGATACTGCTACAGAATCGTATTTTATCTTCTCATCAGGAGAAATCACAATCATTAGTCTATGCCAAAAATTATTTGGAAAGGAGACATGATTTTATCAAAAAATTGCACATAAAGCAAAAATTTACAATTTTACTATTATCATCAACCTAGCAAATGTCGAACAACAAAACTTAAACTTACAACTTGTCTTTTAGGGCTTGGCCTGCAGGTGTATATTCCTTTTTAAGTTCTGGTTCTTTCTCATTTTCACCGCCATCCTGTAATATAAGATAGGAAAACTGGTAACTAACATGGAAAAATGATTCATAGCGACAAAAAGATGCTCGGGTGTAGAGTAAAACCGTTACTTCATTTACAGCTCCACTGGTATGCGGGGCATATGCTTCCCTGTATGAAACAGCCTTTCTCAAACGTTTTCCTCTACCAAGCGTTGCTTCTTCCTCGCTCTGATATCTCTTCCATCTACAAGTACAATTTTCCGTATGAAAATGAGCAAACAAGTACAAATAAGTAGTGAAAGTAAAGAACATACGCTGCGAATATCGTTTACACTGAACCATATAAGAGGGAAGTCAAACCTCATACGCAGAAGCCTGTCCCAGTCATTTTCTTTCGTAAAACTAGCTACATCATCATCCTTCCTTTCTGTACTATGTTCATCAGTATCATCAGTCACCAGAGCAGGTGATTCAGCTCCAACTTGTTCTTCAGCTGTTTCCTCATTCCATTCCACAGGCTGTTTAAGAAGAAATATATAAACCACCAACAAGGGAAGTAATATAGTTATCATTTTGGACAGAAAACTATAATGAGGAATTCAACTATGTATCTTAAAGCAGCCAAAAGTATTCTTCAGATAAAACAATGGTCATTTCAGTAAATCCAGTAGTGCCAGTTTTACTGCTCCTATTTAATCAGCTAAGTTTTCCTACCTACCAATTTCAGGTGGAATTTATTCTCCTACTTGAGCACAAAATTAAAAAGAAAATCTTGCATCTGGAAAATCTTACCTTTACGGAGCCGAGCATATCATTCTCTAACTCAGTATCAGCGCCATCTGTGGAGGGTGATTGAATATTTGTACGATCAAGCAGCTTCATTATTGCAGCCTCGTCCCAAACAATCTTCCCATTTCCATCTGTACATTTGTCCTGGTAAACATCTCCGAGGCCACCACCTTTTTTCCGGCTCTTACTTTCTAAATCCATGATTACGTCTAAGTTGCCATTACTTTCAGATATATCTTTCTTGTCCGCACCAGCAGAGTCACTGAAAAGTTCTTCAGTCCCCCAGCGCAGGATATCTTCAAATTCCTTCTGAGATCCGGACTTGTTTACAAATAGCTGATCGAGCATCAACTTCTTTTTGGCCAGCTGCAGAATACGCTCTTCTACACTGGCACGGACGACAAGTCTATATACTAATAGTCGTTTGGACTGTCCAATTCGATGAGCTCTATTCATGGCTTGAATATCAGCATGGGGGTTGAAATCAGAGTCATAGATAATGACAGTATCAGCCGACGCCAGATTGATACCAAGACCACATGCACGTGTAGATAACAGAAAAACAAACCGGTTTTTGTCTTGGTTGAAACGTGCTATAGCTGCTTGACGATCAGAAACAGCAACAGAACCATCCACCCTTTCAAATGTTTTAGGCCCAAATTCTACATTCAAGTAGTCCTCCAAAATGTCTAAAAGCTTTGTCATCTGTGAAAATATCAGAACTCTATGGCCTTCCTTGTGTAGCACCTTGAGCATGGAGTGCAATAGAGTCAACTTGGCTGATGCTTTTATTCTCATATCATGAAGAAACTCCAAAGATCCAGACTCAGGTTCAGTGCCTGGTATGAGATATGGGTGATTGCACACTTTTCTCAACTGCATCACTATGTTCAGCATTGATTGTTGTGCTACTCCTTTCCCAATATTTCGTAATATCTGATAGTTCTTAGTTAACATTGCACGATAATATTCAGCCTGGATTGATGTCAACTCAACAGGGACCATCCTCTCAGTCTTTGGAGGAATATTCTGCATGGCATCTTTTTTAAGCCGGCGAAGCATATGAGGAGCAACAAGTTTCTTTAGTTCCTCTACTTTCTCAGCACTAGTCAGATCATGGAACTTCTCCTCAAAAGAAGACAAAGAAGGGAATGAAGATGGTTGCAAGAAGTTGAGCAAATTATACATCTCACCAATGTTATTTTGGAGAGGGGTGCCAGTCAAAAGTACACGGTGTTGAAAAGAGAATGTGTTGAGCAAGCTAAAGAGCTTACTTTCTGAATTCTTTAGACGATGCCCTTCATCAACCACAAGAACTTCCCATGGAACTCCACGTAGATGAGAGGAGTCGGCCAGAACCATTTCATAAGTAGTTAAAAGGACATTAAATTTGTAGGGCATCATCTTCTTGGTCGTCCCAGTAGAACTCTTAGCATGCCACTCATACTCTCGAATTATGGCTCTTGCTTTTGCGCCTCCGTGATATTCCACAACATTAAGAAGTGGAGCCCAAAGAGAAAACTCTGATAGCCAGTTCGGCATTGTTGATAGTGGAACCAAAACCAAACAAGGTCTTGCAACTCCAAATTCAAAATAAAGTGAGGAGAGAAACGCACTGGCAGACACTGTTTTTCCAAGCCCCATCTCATCAGCAAGTATTACATTTTTCGATTTATGCCAGCATCTACGCAACCAATTCAAGGCCTCGAGCTGATGGGGAAACAAGGCGCCCCCTCTAAGCTCTGAAGGTTGTTCTGTGAGGGTAATGACTTCATTTAGCTGACCTTCACCTCTTTCCCTTGGGGAAATACCGTTAGTGATATGCCTTTCCAATGTTTTCTGCTCATGCTTCCGAAAGAGATCTATCAAATGGGGAGATTTCTTAAGAATAGGCTCCTCCAAGCTCTCCCATGTGCATTCATCATAAGCTAGACCAGTCCATTTTACATAAGCTTCTTGGTTACCTCCTGAATCCCGAAGAGCAATTATTCGCTGAGGCTGTTTCCATTTATCTTCACAGATATTTATAACGGCTGTGCCGTATTTTGATTTGTAGTTTTCCAGTTTTCTTCTAGCAAGACCTTTGAGGTCCGCCTCCGAAATCCAACTGTTGTGGATATTAGATTTTCCCACCCATTTAACAAGAAACTCATATGATATAGTCTCTTCAATAACATCTGCTGCAACAGGCTCCTCAACTTCTTCCGCTGCCACAGGGCATTTTCCCCCTGTTTCGTGATGTCTATCAACAGAAACAGGTGTTTCAGTAGCTTTTATATCTTCATTATCCACATGTCTACTCAATGTGGCATTAGAACTGTCTTCTGAAACCGTATCTTCTTTCTCCTCAACCAAACTCTCAGTACCTACAGCAGGTTCATCCATATCTTTATCCTTCACACGTGAATCCCTGGAACTTTTACCTGTTTCAGAAGAGGAATCTGCTCTGTCCTCGGCAACCACAGATTTAGCATTTGTATCTTGCACTGTGCTATCTTGCTGGTCATCAGCTTGTAAATTATCAGAACGCAGTTCATCTGAAAGAGTACCATACGGCGAGGTTTCATTAGGATCTTGGATTCGGCATCCCAAAACACGATCCACCTGATAGGAACCACAAACAAAAAGAAAATCAAATATTACCAAGCATGAACAACACATAAATATTACCAACCAAGCAGGAAAGAAGGCAGGGTAATCAACGACAAGTTCGAATGGAAAAGAATTTTTTTTATGGCAGTGACACAAGAACTGACTACCTGTAGGTTTGCGGGAGGAAAAGAGGTTTTGTCATCCAAATAACTAGAAGATTTCTCTCTATCACGTATTGCACGACGTTCTTCCTTGGAAAGCTTCTGCATCATTGACATTTGACACATATAATTGGACAGGAAAATACACTAAATGAGATCGATGATACAAGATCAACTGCGAAGAACAATGTAGCAAATAAGACAACTAAACAAGGTCGGTTAGAGATAAAATCACATGATACACAATGCCTTGTGGAAACCACTCTACGAATAAACCAGCAAAAACGTATTGAGGTTGGACATGGAGATTAAAAGATATCCAGATGTTGGAAAATGTTAAGCAGAACAAAATGTCGCACTGATCAAATGTATAATTATTCACAGGAGCACAATCTTAAGGACAGAACAGGAACATTATATGCAGTATTGACCTAAGACTCTTTACATTAATGCAGAAGATACTCAACATTAAATATAGTGTCAGGCAGCAATTCTGAATTTGTAAACTCTAGTAACGTTATCTGATATATGACTCTAAATCTTTTGGTATATTTTATGCTAGAACAACTTAAGTCGAAGGCGTGGATGCAACATTATAAGGCATCGTATTTTCCCCAATATAACACAGTAAGAATATCTACGAGACCTACGATGGTTAGGAAAGCATACCTTCACTTTCTCTGGTATTTCCACCTTGGACTCAGTTTTGGACAAAGATTTTAAAGTCACACGATTTTTCTTTTTCTTCTTTTTCGAAGACTCCGATGTTTTGGTTTTAGG
This sequence comes from Eruca vesicaria subsp. sativa, assembly GCA_932364175.1. Lineage (NCBI taxonomy): Eukaryota > Viridiplantae > Streptophyta > Magnoliopsida > Brassicales > Brassicaceae > Eruca > Eruca vesicaria. Next base: position 9,389 of record CAKOAT010092933.1, on the reverse strand, counting down.
AGAACCCACTTTGGACAAACTTTTCTTTGTTTTTTTCTTGACAGACTTGCACCTTTTAAGAGTTTCATCATCATTAGGTTCACGCTTCCGTTTTTTCCTTTTACCCTTTCCAGTCTCTGCTTCAACACTAGTCTTGTTATCCACTATCTCATTACCAGCATGTTCCAATCTTTCCACGGGTACTTCATGACCATTTCCGGTATTTGATAATTTGGTTTTGAGGAGATTTTCGCAGGAAGGCGGATCAGCAGTCGGTATGACAGGTGAATCAGGTCGGTCATCTACAGATGCATCTACAAGCTCAGCAGAAAATCCATCCATCACTTGCTTTCCTATGGATTTGCTCTCCTCAGCCGAAATCGATTCCCCTTTCTCCAAAGATTGTTCTCTAGAAACTAGAGAACTGCAGTTGATCTGTGAAGGTCTCTCGCACTTTGCTCTGGCTTGTGAATTTCTTTTCGGGGTTTTTGTTCTTGCTCGCTTTGCAATGGCATCTAGACGAGTGACAGGCTTTAGCGAAACGCTATCTTGGGAGCATTTTGGGCAGATCCACTTGCCATTTGGAATCCGCTAGAGGGAAGAGATAAGGAGTAAGATACGTTTTCCTAGAAGGACAAATGCACAAAAGGAATATTGTTTTACCTTAAGAGGAGGAGTGAGGCATTCGGTATGATAGGTTCGAGGACAACTATCACAGCACAGTAGATCACCACCAAGGTCACATATCACACATTCAAAATAATTCTGTAACCAGCAGAAAGAAAAAGGAAGTCATTAAACAATAAGGAGAAAAGCTATGAAACAAAACACTAGTACGGGAACTGAGTTTACCCCATCATGTCCCTTTCTTTTAGAGGAGGTCTGTTCAGGAGTCAAATCAGTGCTAAGCTTATCGGAAGAAGTGTATTCGAGAGAACCAAAAGCCAAAGAATTATTATTTTCAGGAAGGGACTGTCCCTTTCTTTTTGAGGTCCGTTCAGGAGTTGAACCAGCCTTAAGCTGGTGCTTAGTTGGCATATCAGAAGAAGTGTATTCCTGAGAATCAATAGCCGCAGAAGTATCCCCTTTTCGGTCTAATAAATCAAGTATAGACGGAAGTTTTCTTCGTTTCTGCTTCATGACCCAATCTCTATCAATCATCTCACTGCCTGAATCCGTCATCCTCGACTTGTGGTTTCATAGCATCTGAGACCTTCATGTATAAAACCACACACCTACAGAAGTAACCAACCAATACTGGTCTCCAAAGAACTTAGCTTCCACGCTATAATTACAAAGGAAAGGTAAATGTTAAATCTACGATCAAGAAACAGCAAGGAGGTTCTTAAATTGTGTACATGCGTAAAAACAGAGTAACACTCAAAATCAGTATTCATATAAATGGGAAATGAAGAAGTGAACTGTTTCATGATTCAAACAGAAGCTAATGAATTAAATAAGATACCTGAGTAAAAGTGTAACGGTAACATATATACTTCATCTAATGGTATTAATTAAAGGATGCAACACAAACCAAGTAACTAATCTAAAACATAAGCACATCGATTTCACTCCCTGTGAATAATCTAAAAACCTTAAATACATTCCTCTACTTCCAAGATAGTTGTATTTTTACCTACACACCTAAAACAGAGGTTCAAAACAATGAAAACTACTCAATCTTTAACCAAACTACAAAATGGCTAATCACATTAAACCACAAAAGAAGATCAAGTCTGTGATTCATTCCAGTAAAAAGGTAAGAGAAGCAAAAGCATTCTCCAACGCACAACGGCACCTCATTGATCATAAACCACCCCCCCCCCCAATTAAAAACCATAACCGCAAATCAACATCGAGAATCATGGAATTGAAATCAACGACAAGATAGAAAAGAGCTTACGAATCTGAAATCGGAGAAGTTAAAGTCCGATGATCGAAGGGATTTAAAGTCAGGGAGAGCTTCTAGGGCACGGCCTCGACGCGAGAGAGAGAGAGAGAGAGAAGAGGTTGCGATACGAAAGGAGAGAGATAGAGACGCGACACGCGAAACGATAAAAAAAATATAAAGTCTAGTGAGAGAGAGAGAGAGAGAATGATTCGGATTCGGCGGGCTCATAGGGGAACGGACTCTGACATGGCACGCACCTCACACGAGACACTACCGGAGACACCCCCTGACACTATTTACTCGCCACGTGTCCCTCTCTCACCAAACATTCACCCAACAACAACCTTTTTTTTTCTTTTTTTGCTTTTCTTCGTTCGTTTTGGTGTGACGGTGCAATCGGTGTCTTCGAAGAGAGGATCTCATCAGAACACCAGCCATGGGGATGGATCTCTTTCCTTTTACTTTGTTTTTCAAAGTTGTTCAACATCCTCAGTTTCTACTTTTGATCTTTTTCAAGCTTTTTATACTGTTTATAGTTAAATTCGGTTTTATCTTTTAGTTTATCGATTAAGTTGCTCTTTAATTAAATAAAGTTCAAAATGAAATCTTCTGTTTTATAAATATGCCGCCGAAAAACACATTCTGTTTACTATCTTCTCCTGAGACATTAAATATGCCTATTAGAAATTGACACCTAGACACCCAACCAACTCTCGGCGAATCTCCACATAAGTCATGCAGACAACACTTTTTTTTTTTGGAAAACTGCATAAAAAACCTTCAAGCTGGCAACCACTTACACTTTAAACCCTGAGAGTATTTTATAAGCACTTTAAACACTCAAGTTGACAAATTTAGCATATTAAACCTCCAATCTGGCTTACTTGTACATCAAGTTAAAAATGTGACCGGTACTGTTCAAAAACGATGACGTGTCAGTTTTTTTTTCAAAAAAAAAATATTTTTAGAAAAAATAAATATAAAAATACAGAAAACATAAAAATTCATTAAAATCCTTAAAAATCATTAAAAATTCATTAAAAATTGAAAAAAATCAGAAAAAAATTCAAAAAATCAGAAAAATCATAAACATTAAAAAATCGCAAAATAATTAAAATATTTTATTAATAAAATATTAAAAATAAGAAAAACTTAAAAGAAATTATAAAAAAATCCAAAAATAAGAAAATTCAAAAAAATTAAATAAAAAAATGAAATTTAAATAAAATTAATATAAGAATAATAGATAAAATAAATATAATTTCAAGAATAAATAATTTTATTTGTTTTATAAAAAAACGAGAAAACACTATATTTTTTTTTTTAAAAAGAATCATTATCTTCAAATGATTCTCGTGAACCAAATCAAAGCAAACAAATTAAAGTTCAAGTCATTTTGTTCTCATTTTGTTGCTTATTAGTCAAGGTTTTCTGGATTTTATAACTAGATTAATATAGGGTATTTTAATAACTGCTAAAAGATTTGGATTTTAACTTGTTTCCTTTGATTTGGTTCACAAGAATCATTTGATGGTATATATCATATACATTCAATTATACGATGACATATATATAATATATAATAGNATTTTGTTCTCATTTTGTTGCTTATTAGTCAAGGTTTTCTGGATTTTATAACTAGATTAATATAGGGTATTTTAATAACTGCTAAAAGATTTGGATTTTAACTTGTTTCCTTTGATTTGGTTCACAAGAATCATTTGATGGTATATATCATATACATTCAATTATACGATGACATATATATAATATATAATAGTGACACAAAAAACAAATAACAATATAATTTTTTTTAAAAAAACTTATGCAGGTGAAAGTCTAGCTGCTAAAAGACTTGAATTTAATTTGTTGTTTTGATTTGGTTCACGAGAATCATTTGAAGATAATGATTCTTTTAAAAAAAATATATATATAGTGTTTTCTCGTTTTTTATAAAACAAATAAAATTATTTATTCTTGAAATTATATTTATTTTATCTATTATTCTTATATTAATTTTATTTAAATTTCATTTTTGTTTTATTTAAAATTTTTTGAATTTTCTTATTTTGGGATTTTTTTATAATTTCTTTTAAGTTTTTCTTATTTTTAATATTTTATTAATAAAATATTTTAATTATTTTGCGATTTTTTAATGTTTATGATTTTTCTGATTTTTATGAATTTTTTCTGATTTTTTTCAGTTTTTAATGAATTTTTATATTTTCTGTATTTTTATATTTATTTTTTCGTAATTTTTTTTTTTTTTTTTTAAAAATAACCGACACGTCATCGCTTTTGAACAGTACCGGTCACATTTTTAACCTGATGTACAAGTAAGCCAGATTGGAGGTTTAATATGCTAAATTTGCCAACTTGAGTGTTTAAAGTGCTTGTAAAATACTCTCAGGGTTTAAAGTGTAAGTGGTTGCCACCTTGAAGGTTTTTTATGCGATTTTCCCCTTTTTTTTTTGTAACTTATGCATACAACAATACAACATCTAAAAACATACTAAAACACCTTAAGTGTGAGAAAATACCACATAATATTTAATTACAAAATCGCTCAGAGCATCTTCAAGAGGTTTTCAAACCCTCAAATTCTTAGATTTTTGACTTTGCAAGACTCTCATATCTTCAAAACACTATTTACTTTATAATTTAATGTTTATAATTTTGTAACTTACATATATTTATACTTGTATTAATTTTCTTATCACTTTATTCATTATTACTATATTTTATAATTATATTTGTCTGAAGTATTCAAATATATTTTATATATATATATGTATAATTAATACATAAAATATATAAATATGTTAAAATAAAATAAAATAAAAAGTAATATAAAATAATAGGGTTTATTTTTTTAATGCGTAGTATTATCTATATATATAGTGATTATAATTAGTTTATATTAAAGATAAGACTAAAATACAAATAATATAAAATTTTCAAGATAAATTTAAGGTTTCGTTTTGGAGAACCTATCTTCAAATCCTCATTTTGAAGATTTTTCACTTTTAAAATGAAGTTTCTTTTTGGAGATTCTCTCAGCAGGTGCAAAATCTAATTTGTTAATAAAGTTAAACTACAGAGTGGTGGGAGATATCTAGAAGTTGTATCATCTGTTTTATCTTTTCTGTTTGTTGTTGGTATAAAATAATGAATCGCATGTACGGACAGCTTTCTTCAATATTATTAACAAGCCTTTTGAATGTTTTTAGCATATAATATTACTATGTTGGAGGAAAATGATAACAGTATATGGGGAACAAAAGTCGGATGTGTACAACAAACGTCTCCCTCGTTTTCTTTAGATAAATTTTGTTGTTTACAAAACAGCAACAACTATACAGAGTAACTTACATTACATGATATCCTTTATTTCTCCACTGGCAACAATGGCTCCTTCAACAAAGTGTTGTAGGTTTGAAGATCAGTGTATGAACTACTGTTGTTGTTGCTCCCATTGTTCCCAAACCTTCTCAAGAAACTTGGTTTCTTGTCTTCCAAATTAGAGCTCTGTACGCAATTAAGACACACCTGAACAGCATCGTGTACCCTCACAAAGTACCATTCTTTTCCAACAAGTTCAACCATTCCTGATCTTGCTATTGTCATGTGAACGTCTTTGTTCGGATTAGAGATCGCTAGCTGAATGTCTCTTGCTTTGTACTCTTGATACAACTCTTTCAAGGCTTCCACCGCGCTCGAGTCTATGTGAGTAACAGCTGCCATTTTTTTTTGTATTTGTTTAGAGATTCTGTACTCTTACATGAGTCATTTAGATTCAATAGATAATAGAGGGTCTTACGTGACATTTCAAGGATAACAAAAGAGATTCTCTCCACCTCTGGTCCCTTGGTTGTGTATTTGTCAACAGCAACTTCATATTCTCTTAGTCTGCGCTTTGCAAAAAGAAAAACAGCGTGTTAGAGTTTCTAGATTTACACCAACAAGTTATAAGCATACCACTCTCACCTGTCTTTGATGTAGCTTATGTTGGCAAAGTAAATAGGAGCATCGATTCGGACAATCACAATCCCGTTGTATGTGTAAGCCTCTGGATACTGTTTTACGTTTCTGTACACTGTGGTGCCTGGAAGACGTCCCAAGACAGCTACCAGGAGAAACAATCATGATAAAAATTAATGAGACTAAGTTAGAAAATAGGCACTCCTAAAAGGCATGTGACCAAGAGGGAACTGAACATACCAATATGAGGATTCGCAGACTCGTGGATAACGAATGCAAGTGAAAAACCAACCTACAAAAATGAATGTATTGCAACTGCGTGAGTCCTTAGAAGGTATTGCAGAACTCATTAAATTATAAACATTAGTGAGGTGAATCTGAGTGTGCTAAGAGTCCTTCAATACTCACACCAACAAGGACACCAATCTCTATTCCGAAGAACAAAGTTGTGGTGCTAGTGATGGTCCAAAGTGTAAAATCCCTCTTGTCCACACGCCATAGGAAAATAGCTTCATCATAGTCCACCTATAAGTAAATATCCGGAAAGTGTAAATGTGAAATAAAAAAAAACAGAACCGAATTCATGTTCAATACTTGGCAGGGGTGATCTGAACTTACCAAGCCACTAACAGCAGAGATAACTATTGCTGCTAAAGCACACTGCAGATTTGAGAAGCAACAGAGTGAAAGTTAGAATCTAGTTTCACAATATCCAAAGGTTTCGGAAAGAGCAGACAGACCTGTGGTATGTATTTGAAAACCGGTGTCAAGAACAGTAGAGAACATCCAATGATGATTCCTGTTATAAGTCCTGATAGGCCAGTCTTAGCTTCACTTTCATTACTCACAGCTGACCTAGAAAACGATCCTATTTTTTTTGCATTTAGGACATTCACAGATTCGTCAAACAAACGTTATTAACTCAAAAATGAATCATATATATTAGAAAAAGTGAGACATGTATTTGGCAATTGTTGATGGCTTTTATCATATCAAGATAATATACCTGTAGATGGGTATGCAGAAAATAATGACCCCAATATATTTGCAACACCAAGACCAAATAACTGTCAAGTGAGGGGAGAAACAGTTGAACTTTTAGTGAAAACTAAATAAGAACAGCAACACTTTTAGTCAAGCAGAATACCTCTGAATTTGAATCCAACTCATATCTGTTTTTAGCTGCAAGTGCTTTGGCAATACCCACAGATTCCTGGATCAAAAAATGTACAACTACTTCATTAGCTAACAACAAAACATAATATCAATTGACATGCATTACTACACCCAAATCTAAACAAGAAATTATCTTATTTATTTCCTTAGGAAGTTAGATAGCCATCTCTATCCACTTATGGGTTCACATGATTAGGTTCAGCTGCAGTTCCCATGTGCCCATTCTCATAAAAAAGTAATGATATTGATGTCTCACCAAGATGGCAACACCAGTGATGAGAGCTGATGTTGGAAGCAATGTTTTTACATGATCAAAGCTTCTTGGGAAAGAAAATGTTGGAAGTCCTTGAGGTATTTCTCCCACCTGAAATATACTAAGACTTTACTATTACTGCAAACACTTAACCAGTATGAAAGTTCAACAAGGAAACTACAGGGATCTGACCAGAGAGATGGAAGGTGGATGGAACACTTTTGCAATTGTTGTACCGAGAACTATCCCTGTGAGTGGCGCTGCTGCTCGTAAGAACTGAAGTTCCTTCTTTGCTTTCCCCTGCCATGAAACACTATGAACTTATAATAACACTAACAACGGAAAGTACTGTTTCACTGGAAAGAACAAGGCTCATACCACATGCTTCATCACTTGTAGGATTACTAGAATGAGAGATCCCATCAAGAAAGGTGGCCATTGAAACTACAAAAGACGAAAATGATTCATCTAAACAAAGTACTGATAAATAGAAAAAAAGCTTTTCTCTCACTGGTTGAAGCTGAGAATTGAAGTGTCACCTTATCAGCTCCAGCTATAATGCTCTCTACTAGAGGAACAATCTTGCTGCTCCTAGCAATGTTATACCCCAAGAAATATTTCACTTGAGATAATCCAATGACAATGGCCGAAGCACTTGTGAATCCAGATATGACCGAGTGACTAATAAAACGAATAAGCCATCCAAGCCTGGGTTCAAACACACAAACAAGGGAGATGCTCATGAAACAGCTATAAACAGAGGACTTTATCGTCTGAATCCAAGCAAAACTAATCTTATTACCTTAAGAGCCCCATAATACACTCCAATATCCCAACCAAAAGCGCCAGCAAAATAGCAAGTTCAATATGTAACTCTTCATCAGACGAATCAGCGATTCCGCCCAAAGCATTGGAGACAAGAAGAGACACCAATGCTACAGGTCCAATCGCAAGCTGACGAGATGAACCGAATATGGCGTAGACAAATATCGGCACAAATGATGAATCTACATAAAACGTTACAAAACTGAATCAAACTTAGCCATTTCTTTAACAATCAAGAACACAAGAAATTGTATCAGAGAATAAAACTCACATAAACCGTATATTGGTGGAAGTCCAGCTAATTTTGCATACGACATTGCCTGCTCAAATCCATCAAACGTTACTCAAATCCAACAATGCATAATTTTACTAAAAAGGTATCAATCAATAATTCTCTTTGTTGTGAACAATCGCGAATCAACTCGAAGTTTGATGCAAATATCCGCTTAGAATTCGTATATTATTGTGTGAATGAATAATTTTACAATCCCTTAAATCCATATAAAATACTAAACGTGGTTCACCAAATTGGCTACAAACAAAACAAGACCTCTAACTAACTAATGCTACCAATATAGACCAATTCAAATCAACACAAGTACGGTAAGGTTTGTTTGATGATTCAAGCTAAGATAATCACCTGAGGAACAAGCATTACACCAACGGTGATACCAGCCATGAGATCGAGCTTAAAATATTCATCCCATCTATAACTTCGAATCCATCTAAAGCAAGGAAACAGAGTCTCAATCCAATCAACAAGACTCATCCTCTTGATCTTCGCCCTCCATCCGGATAAGATATCATCAAAAGGGATCGAAGGAGGACGAGCTTCATCTGAGGTGTCAGGATGCTGAAGCGGGATGACCTTAACGGGTCGGGTTTGACCCGGAAGCTTGGGAGAAGAAGTAGAACCGGTTCCGGATCGTGTAACGAGGCTGGTTAGGTCCTTGACGCTCAGGGATGCGTAGGACATCGCAACCGTTGGCGCACGTTAGGTACAGGTAACGTATGTGAAAGAGGTATTGTATCATATATCATCATTTATTCCATGTTTTCAACAAACTTTAAATTAAGAAGTAAATATCTGTTAAGAAATGAAGATGGTGGTTGGGACATATCCGGAAATGGACCAGACCACATCAGTACCATACCAGGCGGCCAAGCATCAGTCACTATCCTCCCTTGTATTTATCCATATGTTGTAGTTATCCTAATCATTATAGGATTAGGATAATCATCCCCTTTATTGTTGTAATCCTTATCTCCTAAGGAATATGCTTA
>CAKOAT010092932.1:293721-342923 GCA_932364175.1 Eruca vesicaria subsp. sativa | reverse complement strand
TAGAATGTTTGTCACACCACCTGACACAAAGTTTCCCTTCAGAATGCGTCGAAGACAGTTTCCTGTTACATTGGCATTCGCGATGACCATCAACAAAAGTCAAGGTCAAACTCTGGAAAGTGTTGGTTTGTTCCTGCCTAGGTCAGTATTCTCTCATGGTCAGCTCTATGTAGCACTTTCAAGAGTTAAGTCGAGATCGAGATTAAAAATCCTAATAACCGGCAAAGAATCGAAGCAGCAGACCAAAACATTGAATGTTGTCTACAAACAAGTTTTCCAAAATATTCCATAGTCAGGGTACGTGATTTTAATATACTTTTTCAAATAATTTCCGTTTTCATATATAAACTTTTATATTATTTTTTGACAAGGTATTGAGATGGGTACTGATGAGGTAGAAGAGAGATTTTATTTGATTACCATCCATCATTTTGCCTATTTCTATGACGGTATGGAATTTAATATTATTTACAGATACAATAAATTCAGAAATTATTTTATATCTATCACAGAAATTTATCCGGTCTTAGGGCTTACAAACTAAAATTTTTATTTGCAGGTGTCTAATGGATTTTGTACACCTTTATCGAGATTTTGTACTTCATAAATTTTCTTTTAATATGCGTACAAAAATAAGGTTGAAAATTAAACATAATACTATTATTCACCTAAAAATAAAAAATACAACATATATATAATATAATTCTAATTACACAGGATAATATACAATCTGTTACTTCGAAAACTGTCAATTCTTTGCATAAGAAGTCGTAGCAAATCCATTATATGACGAATGAAAATATTTTCGTAAAACACACTAATTATTTTGAGACTTTGCAATTATACATACACACAATAACTGCTCGCACCATGTACGTTATTTTATACCCTCTCATATAATGTCAAATATTGAGTACCGACTTTTCTTCATGGTGTAGGGTTTCTCCAAAACATGCTGTAGTCTGCTACTCCTAAACCGATACACTATTATAATAAATGTTTGAACATACTTATGCCCGCACAGGGTACGGGCCGGTCACCTAATATTACAGTAAAAAAGTATCATTCTACAACCTTAGACATTTCCTTTAGAATCTCAAATAGACAGTTGTCAAGTCACAGATCATTTGTTTTTTTTTTTAAGTTTAAAATTTAATTATAAATAAAAACAACATTACAACCTATAATGGTTTGATACTCAATATGAAATTCTGACCATTGGCTGCCCTTAGTTTTGTGTTACATGATCGTTACTTTTCTTTATTTTAAATGAGACGGTGTGACCTGTTTTGATTTTGGCAATGTAGAGTTGTTGACCTATTTTTATTTATTTTAGATTATGTAGTTATATTTTTTCTGTTACGTATTTTGTATTTTGTGTCGCGCTATTTACAATATGTCTCTTGTCACTACAAACTTTTCTTTTTATTTCAGTTGTGGTTGATGTTCAAAGATTATTTTTGTTGAATTTATAAAATAACATTTTAAAATAATTTTACGTATATTTAGATAGAATAACCTAAGATCTCTTATTTATGACATAAAAACAAAATTTTCCATTTTTGTTCTTATATTGTTTTTCTTTATATCATGTTCTATTTTATTTTCTAACTACTATAAATTGAAATAATTGTTTTGATTATAAATTTATTTTAAATTGTCTCTGTGCATCAATATCTTGTTAATTTCACTTAAGCTGAATTTCTTGATTAAAAGGAAAAAATGGAATTCACTTATCCCCTATATATTATTTGCAAAGTGATTTACAAAATGTCATCTCTACAATCATTTTTACAAAAAATGATAACATAGCTACTAATATTGATGACATGACCTATAGTTAAATATGACTTGGAAACTTATATTTATTGTTGATATATTTTTGGTAACTTTTATAGAAATGACAATAACTGATACATTACATTTAATGTTTATTTATATTTTTGGAAAACTTCTCAAAATATGGTAAACTCATAAATCAAATCATCACTAAAATAAATATATTTAAATATGCATTATAAATTTATAAATGTATTTACTTTTATAATTATAAAATTTTATTACTAATATTTTCAAACTTTTCTAGATCTTTTTTAAAAATTAATAAATTTTTAATCGTAGTATCATTAGTTTTTCTATCAATTTTTTTTTGTAAATAGTTTTTACAGTTTTGTCTTAAGTTTTCTCTTCTTCTTTGTCACGATACCATGGGATATCAGGACTGCTATAAGTCGCTGAGTTCTCCACCGGAATTTTTAGCCACGGTGAGCTTAATCCACCATAGTGTTTTTCATTCCCACGGTAGTTTCTCTTCCTCGATGTCTTCTGTCCGAAGTCTTGTCGTTAAACGTCGTGATTTGCCGGAGATGTCTCCTTCCACTGCAATCTTCTCTCTTTAAAATCTGGATATCTCAGCCGACGACGGAGAGCCACTGCTGCCATCACCGACTACAGATCTACCTTTGTCTCAATATCTTCAAGTCATGCTCAAGCTCCTCGAACATGACTTCGTGATAAGCCAGCACAACCTCCGGTTAAACCACGATTGATCAGTTTTGATGATAAATCATTTCCAAGCCAAACTTTTCCTTTTTTTTTGGGTTTGGTCCTTGCACATTTTGGTTCTCCTCAATTTGACTCCTAACTCTCAAATTTTCATACATGTCCTCTTGAATTAATCTCAAACTTCCAAATACGAGAGATTAATATTGGTTATCATAAAGAGTATATTGAATCCTTTGTTTTGAGGTTTCTTATGAATTATTTTTGGATGGTCTTGTCTTGAAGATGGAGATGGTTGTTTGTTCATAGACAAGAGTCAGAAGCTTTCATTTCTTTGAATTACAAAATTATGAGCATCTTGATTTGAAATTATTAATCTTTTTTTTCGTTTTCACAACATTTGGTGGACATATGCATTTTAGTAACATAGTGGATATTTAATAATGATGGTGTACATCATATAAATTTAGTGTACACATGGATATCATATAAAATTGGTATACACAACACACATGTAGACATTGACATCATAAAAGTGTTGTACACATGTATATAAAGTAAAGTGGATGTACACTTAAACATCATATAAATGTACATAAATATCATTTAAAATTTATGTACACTTAAAAATCATAAGAGTGTACATGAATATTATATAAAGTTGATGTACACTTAAACATCATAAAAGTATTGTACACATATATATTAATGTTATAGTGTACATATGTACATCAATTTCAAAGTGTACATGTGTGCACTATATATTCCATAGTTGCATACAATATTTCAATTAAACAAAATTAATAAATATGCGTATATGTGGATATCATTAAAAGGTGTATAAATCTTAATTTATCGCACAAAGATGGATAAAATGTGAGTTCCTATTTTAAAGGTCGAGATACAGTCACATATAGGTCGAGAATTCTTACAATGTAGAATGATAATAATGGCTTTAAAATGACTGGTGTATATTTGAATAATTGTACATGTTGATAGTAATTTTTGTGTACATAATATATGTGACAATAGTCAGAAGCCTTCTTTGAATTAAACAATTATGAGCATCTTGATTTTAAATTTTTAGTCTTTTTTTTTTTCGTTTTCAAAACATTTGGTTGACATATGCCAGTAACATAGTGGGTATTTATAAATGATGGTGTACATCATATAAATTTAGTGTACACATGGATATAAAATAAAATGAATGTACACTTAAACATCATATAAATGTACATGAATATCATTTAAAATTTATGTACACTTAAACATCAGAAAAGTGTACATGAGTATTATATACAATTTATGTACACTTCAACATCATAAAAGTATTATACACATAGATATTAATGTTATAGTGTACATATGTACATCAATTTTAAAGTGTACATGTGTGCACTATATATTCCATAGTTGCATACAGTATTTCAATTAAACAAAACTAATAAATATGTGTATATGTGGATATCACTAGAAGGTGTATAAATCTTAATTTATCGCACAAAGATATATAAAATGCGAGTTCCTATTTTAAAGGTCGAGATACAGTCACATACAGGTCGAGAATTCTTACAATGTACAATGATAATAATGGCTTTAAAATGATTGGTATACATTTGAATTATTGTACATGTTGATAGTAATTTTTCTGTACATAATATATGTGACAAGAGTCAGAAGCCTTCATTTATTTAAATTACAAAATTATGAGTATCTTGATTTTAATTTTTTAATCTTTTTGTTTTTGTTTTCACAATATTTGGTGGACATATGCATTTTAGTAACATAGTGGATATTTATAAATGATGGTGTACATCATATAAATTTAGTGTACATATGGATATCATATAAAATTGGTATACACAACACACATGTACACATTGACATCGTAAAAGTGTTGTACACATGGATATAAAGTAAAGTGAATGTACACTTAAACATCAAATAAATATACATGAATATCATTTAAAATTTATGTACACTTAAACATCATAAAAGTGTACATGAATATCATATAAAGTTGATGTACACTTAAACATCAGAAAAGTATTGTATACATAGATATTAATGTTATAGTGTACATATGTACATCAATTTCAAAGTGTACATCTGTGCACTATATATTCCATAGTTACATACAATATTTCAATTAAACAAAATTAATAAATATTTGTATATGTGGATATCACTAGAAGGTGTATAAATCTTAATTTATCGCACAAAGATGGATAAAATGCGAGTTCCTAGTTTTAAAGGTCGAGATACAGTCACATATAGGTAGAGAGTTTTTGCAATGTACAATGATAATAATGGCTTTAAAATAACTGGTGTACATTTGAGTTATTGTACATGTTGATAGTAATTTTTGTGTACATAATATCTGCGTACATATAATAATATACCAATGAAAACAAGGTACAAAACAAATACCTCAGGTCATTTTTGTGCATCTGAACATAAATTCAAAAATGAAGAAACTAAAACTTGAAGGATCAAATGCGCAAAAAAATAGAAACTTGACAATTTGTAGCTCTCGAGTATTCACTTTTACTCTTCGAAGGGGGTTAAACTGCACTTTAGAAAATTTGACACCAAATCAAAAAGTCATTTTTGCAAATATGAAAATCTGAGCTAAAAAATGCAGAAAATTCACCATTATTAGTCTTATCCTTCAATCCTAATGAAGAGGATGAGTCACAAGGACTACCGACGGTCACAACGGTTGATCGGACAGCTCCAGAGTGATGCTGAAGTGATTCGGCGAAAATAATGGATAGTTGTTTCCTTAAAGTGATGAAGGGATTAATTGTTTTTAATCTACCATAATTCAAAATAAAATAATTGTATTATCATAAATAAAAAATTAGTAGATAAATTAATTTTCCATCTAAATTGGTACGAGAAAGAGAGAGCATCACATAGGTATAATAAAATATAGTGATCAAAATTGACTCAGAATTAATTGGACAAAATAAATGATACGGTGAATTTTAGTAATAGGACATGTGTGATGCATCGACTTTCTGACATGACGTCCTATGTGGATTCATCAGGAGATAGTAAATACTCTTATATATATATATTTCAGAGTATATATATATATATATATATATATATATATTTATTTCAGTATCGTTTTAACTAAAATATATATCAAATATAAAATACATAAAATGTTAATTTCAAAATTTGCATTGAGTAGGAAGCAACAATTAAGAGATATTATTTTTAGTAAAAATAATATTTTTTACAATAAATATAAAAAATAGTAATAAAATCCTATGAGTACAAGACCTCAATTAATAAATATATATATTAAAATATATTATATTTATGTTAGTATCATTTAATTTTAATGATATACAATATAAAATAACTAAATGATTATTTTGATTTTTACCAACAAAAATTATTGTAGACACAAAGAGGAATTATTTGTTTTATGCTCTAATTCCAATTTAAATATATATATATATATATATATATATATATATATAATAGTTACTCATTTATCAATTATTTGATATAGTTATTATTGCATAATACATAATACGTAAACGAATATAAAATAAATAATAATTTTTATACATAATTAATGTTTATTTTGCGTAAATGCTGAAACCAAATGTTATTTGATCATATTATTTTAAAAATACAATTCTTCATATCAAAGTAAAATGATGAATTATAACACCATATGATATCATTGAAGCCAAATATAAATTAAATAGATTAAAAAATAAAATATCACCAAACATAACCCATTAACCCTACTCATTAACCTTATATTGTTAATACATAACTGTATGTTAAAATTAGTATTAAATGATTATTAATATATTAATTTTACTTGATAATTATCTAGTATGCTCTTTGTTTCAGCACGTCTTTGTCTCCATATCATGTATCGTACCTGTTCCAAAACGTAGTTGTTAACCATCAATCTATTATGATGGTAACATCTTATCTAAATCTCTGATCAGTATTTCCTATGAAAATCTATTAAAAACCCCTATCCAAATCTACTGCAAATAGTGAGGAGCAAACAAACGACTGCGTTTAGACAGGTCCAAAACTAATGAAACGAAGACGTTTAGTCGAGCATAAACCCCACGACATCGTTTAGTCGTTGACCATTTTGGCTCTCTCTCTCTTCTTCACCATGTTTGGGTCGAGAGCTCTCTTCTCCGGAAGAATCTGGAATCATTCTCTGTTTCCAAAACGTTCTGGAATCTTCCGAGCGAATTTCTCGACAAAAGGGGTCGGGACGCACAATGGAACTTTCCATTGCGACGAAGCCTTAGCTTGCTTCATGCTTCGTCTCTCCACCAGATTCTCCGGTGCCCAGATCGTCCGTACCAGAGATCATCAGGTTCGATTCGGTGACTATACACCATCTAATTGAACGTTTCTCTATGCAAAGTTTCTACCTTTGGATTCAATTTGGGTTTTCGAGAAATGGGTCTGAGAATAGCGATAAGGCTTGTTTTTTTGTTTTTTATGTTAAAGTTTATGATTTTGTGAAGTAATTAGTAAGGTGATGTGGTTAATAAGGTTTTGGAGAAGCTTGATGCGGCTCTTGATGTTGGTGGTATGTATGATCCTGAGAGTGAACGTTATGACCATCACCAGAAAGGCTTCACTGAAGTGTTTGGTCATGGTTTTAATACTAAACTCAGTAGTGCCGGGCTTATCTATAAGGTAAGAGAAGATGCGTTCTTGAGATTTTGGTGTGGTGGTCTTGCAGAGAACATTTGTGCTGATGCTTCTGCGTTTTAGCACTATGGCTTGGAGATAATCGCTAAGGAGCTTGGACTTGATCAGAAACATCCTGATGTGCAGCGATTGTTTCTAGCTGTGTACAAAAACTTCATTGAGGTAGTATTTCTTTCTTTAGAGAGGTTTGCTATTTCGCTGCTAGATTCTTTTTGGTGAGTTTATTGAATAAACTAAGCATTTACAGCAAAGACGAAGCTATGTCTATGAAAGTTTAGCGATCGATGGGCATATAACTTACTGAATCTGTTGTCTGATTGGCAAAGATTGCTAAGTAGTCATCACAAGTCGTGGTTTTGTCTAGATTTTTTTTTCTTGTTAAATTGAGAATGATAGCTAAGAAATGATTTAAATTTTGATGTACGAAAATAGAGATGGTGGAGCAGTTCTTGAACTTTCACATTATGTGATTCTTTCACTTGCTTTTTATAGTAACTTTTTTTTTTATAAATTTACAGGCAGTAGATGCTATTGACAACGGCATCCATCAGCATGATACTGAACAGCCTCCAAGATATGTAAACAACACAAGCCTGGCTCATAGGATTGGAAGGTTGAACTTAGACTGGATTGAGCCTGATCAGTCTAGTAGCAAAGAAGATGAAGCCTTTCATCGGGCAATGAAACTTGCTGGCTCTGAGTTCTTACAGGTTTCTGCTTTTTTTTCTATATCTTATCCACATACATTTGGCTCTGATCCTTTTTGGAACAGAGAGATGCAACCAAGGAAAATTTGCTAGTACCAAACAAATCTAGTGTTGGAAATTGCTTTGAATGAAGCAACCTAATGTGTTACTATAACGAATATTATCTACTGGTAAATACATGAAGTTGACTTCATTGCCCTGGTTTCATAAGAACTGATTGGTGTCCAGAATCTGTTTGATTGCTTCTGAGCATGAATTTAGAATACTACTCTTTAATTTTTTTTATGGCCTACCTTTTGATAGTGTGTTCATTTTCACGCGAAATCATGGTTACCAGCTCGGTCCATTGTTATGGAGTGTCTTGCAGAACGTCATGATATAGACTCCAGTGGAGAAATCATGAAGCTCAAAAAACAATGCCCAGTAAGTTCAAATTTGCTACACGAATTAGAATTGATAATGGTGGAACTACTACTACCTTTTAAAGTTGTAAGGAGTTTTGTGCATTTTGCAGTGGAAACTCCATATATTCGAGCTCGAGGAGGAAATGAAGATCGATCCTCCTATAAAATATGTTCTTTACGAGGTACTACCGACAGTTTTATGCATATGATCTTACAATGTTGCAACCTATATTTCCCTTCAGACAATGAGTGTAATTGCAGGATGATAGAAGTGAAAACTGGAGAATCCAGGCGGTTTCGGTTTCACCAGACAGGTTTGAGAGCCGTAAAGCTTTACCAGTTTCATGGAGAGGTCTAGAAAGAGACAAGCTCTCAGAGGAAAGTTCAATTCAGGGATGTGTATTTGTGCACATGAGTGGTTTCATTGGTGCCAACCGGACCTATGAAGGTGCATTGGCAATGGCAAGAGCCTCTTTGATTGCTTAGTTCCATGTATAACCAAAAATGAGTTATTTGGTGTAAACCTATTTACAAATATATAATTAGAATTTGAGAGGCTGTAGCTGAAAATCTAAGTACTACTAAATACACTATACATTTTAACATTTTTATTAATTATAATAACAGATTGTGAAAAGATTCATCCATGTAAGTGGGGGTGCACTTCGGTTATTTTCTCGGTTTGGGTTCGGTTTGGTTAATTCGGTTCTAGAATTTTTTCGAACTAAAGTAAACCATGATTAGTTTGGTTTGAATCAGTTTCGATTCGGTTTATATTCGGTTCGGTTTGTGTTTTGGTTTGATTTAATTGGGCACCCTTAATTTAGATCGTTTAAGTGAAATATATTTTAAAATTTAAATGCATGTCCATAAAATCATCAGGTGGTGACAATAAATAATAAATTATGTAAATTAAATCCAATATAAAATTGAATAAAAACTTTAAAAACCACAAAAAATTAATAAGAACACAATCAAATCAAAGTTCACTAAAATAAATAACAAATTAAAAAAAAACAACATCATAATTAATGTCTCTTATACTAATAAAAAGGTCTACAACTAATATTCTTCCATGTGATATTATAAAAGAACAGGCAACAAATCAATAACTAGTATATGTTATACATAATCTATATGTATAATTCCATTATTATAAACATAATCTATTAGTTTTACTAACTAAAAATGAAAACAGAATATGACTTTATTTTAAAGATTTTAGTATATATATATATTGCTAATATGCTTAATTCAAATAATAACAAAAACATTATTTTTTTCGGTTCGGTTTGGTTTGAATTCGGTTCGGTTTCCGTTTGGTTCGTTCGGGTTGGAAAAATCTTAAACCAAATTATTTGATAATAATTTTGGTTTGGTTTGGATCGGTTTCGGTTCGGTTGGTTCGTTTTGACTCGGTTTGGTTCGGTTTTTTTGTCCACCCCTACATGAAAGACTTCATTACACTGACGGATTTTTGTAATTTTAGCTTTATAAATTTGCATAAGTATCGTAAAATCATACTTTTGGGATTCATTTCCAATTTTTTTTGAAGTATAAACATTAATAAACATTTGATCAAATCTAGTTGACTAATGGTATGCCCTTTTCCAAAAAGAAAAAAAAAATCTAGTTGACTAATGGAACTCTCATAAATAAAATACTATTCTGTTATAAACACTAGGGGCGTAGCCTCGCGCAAGCGTGGGAATATTGACAAATACATGTGTTGTTGTAGTTTAAAAATTGTATAGGAGGTAGAGTCAATTGTTTTGTTTAGTGTAGTCTTAGTGGTTTATAATAGAAAATAATAGTTTGATATATTGTTGACGAAGGTAAAACCATATAGTAAAAGAAGAGACGTTAATGCAAGGTTTACATGAATCTTCTATCATTACATGAGATATGTTTTATTATGCTAACATGCAGTTGTGCATTTTGTTAACCTGAATACGAAAGTTTACGTCAACTTGATTTTTTAAATATAAAACTAGATTTCGACCCGCACAACCGTGCGGGTATTTTAATACAAAATATTTGAAATTATATAATAAAATTTATCAATAAATAAGTATAATTTGATTATGTATGCTATTCAATTTTATAATAAATTTATGTGGCTTATAATATTATTAATATAAAATTTATAAACTTGTATTTTTGTAACAATTTTTAAAAACATTATTATGTAACATTACTAATTTATATATTTTTATTTCTAAATTTGAAATATATGTAAAACTTAAATTAAATTTTATCTACATAATACATAAACAAAATTTTGGGATATTTTTAAAAGTATTTTACATAATTTTAAATTTTTGTTTATAAGTAAAAAATGAATTAAAATTTTAATTATATTTTATGATAATTAAAATTTAATCAAATACTCTTTGAAACTATATCTTGAAAAGATTTTAAAAGATTTTTAAAAGATTTTGTTAGAATTTTTTTACAACTATTTATTTGTATTTCAAACAAAAATTAAAGATATGAAAAGATATTATAATGTTATTTAAAATTTTATAAAATTTTTAAGAAGGTCCAAACTAAAATATCACACATGAAGTGAGTCATGACTTCTCTTTTAATATAATAGATCTTACAAACTGTCTTCTCGTTGGAGTCACTGAGCCGTGAATGGCTGAAAAAGAAACGAAAACCAGAATATACGGTAAAGATTGCAAAGTCTAAAATAGAGAGAGCATAAAGAATAGTTTAGGAAATTGTAAAATGATTAAAGGAGTGTATTGAAATGAGAGTTTTAGATGATTTTTGTTAAAGGTAATTAAACGTAACAAATCAACTTAATCAGCTTTTATAAAAAAATGTACACAAACGAACCTCATGAAACAGAGTATTGTTGTGCCGCAAGTTGTTGTACAGCATATATATTTTGATCACAGAAAGTTCGATATGCTATGTGACCTTGAGATATGATGTGGTTGAGTCTGGGAGTGTATTTTGCTCTCATAGTTTTGTTACGAATTATTGATAATATGATGAGAAGGAGTTGGTATACTTTTCTATATGTAAGAGTTTGTGAAGGAATTGCAATATATTTGTGTCTCTTACCAGTCTTTGGTTAACAATATAAGGAAAGGAAATAAACATAGCTCTCTTGTAGTGGACATGAGCTTAAGAAGAGAGGCTACACGCGTTTTAAAAGGGGTCAAAATAGTGAAGGTTAGATTTCAACAATTCATAGAACTATTAAAAAACATTTTAACGAATCAGCTAGCAGGTGAAACAATATATTTGACTTTATTACCAGTTATAGTTTAATACACTTGCAAAGTGGACGCAAACATAAAATAGTTGAAGGAGTCTCTTTTCTAAGTCATTTGAAATACAGAGCCAGATGGATCAAGTATACGTACTAAGAATTTTAACAAAATAATCATCTGTAAAAGTCTGCAACATTCCATTAAGCTCCAATAATCTGAAGCTTGAGACACTCATGCAGCAGGAACATTGGTCAGCTTGTTCATCTTAGGATGGAAAGCCACAAACAGAGCAGAGTCGGATGCATCTGATACTGCCATCTCCACCTGGTACTTGTCATCAAAGGGAGAGGCGACAGGTTAGGTGTTAGGGTTAAACTGATTTTTCTTGTGAGCATACTTAAATCATGTATGAAACCGATTGCTTCATAGATTACCTTACAATGCCTGCAGCTTTTTCATCATGATATGCTGCAATTTCCAAGAGCACTTGGAAAATGAGATATAACACCACCCATCTAAGTATGCCTGCAACAGATATTTCAAATATTGTTCATTAGATCACATCTTGCTATCTAAATGATCAAAAATTATATGATGGCTGATTATCAAATATATCTTTTTTTTTTCTAAAGAGATTTAGTAACTCCACCTGGTACCAAGTCCTGGTGCTTTTTCTGAGAATTACTGTCACTTAACCTTCTTCAATCCTTTCTCGTGTGAAAGTCGAGCTTCTCGCTTACTCACCTACAGATTTGGAAAAACCAGATCAAAATCGCCTTGGAGGTTGAGAAAGTAAGATTCATGACAAACCTTGTTTCTCCATTTGTTTTTCTCAGTGAGATAAAGTAGTCCAGAGCTCAACCCTAAAATGGAAACACTATGCGTGACGTGTGAATCTATGCTCCAGATAAGACATACTATCCTGTTGATACACAAGAAAATCATAGATCTCATCATCAAACTTGAATATTTTTGTTATTACATAGTTTTTTATTGTAAGAACACCTAGCTATGTTTCTTACTGGAAATACTGTTAAAATCTCTAGTATGGTAAGGTGGTTCTCTCCATCTTCAGTGCAATCGGCTTCTGAAAAACTCTGCTTATCACGGCTTCCGTTTCCTGGAAAAATTCATTAGTTATTCCAGTTATCTAGACGAAGGTACTTCTCAATTGAGCCAGCAATGCATCGCGTGGCTAAGGCTAGCAACTCTAACAGTAAGCTTGCCTCCAGCACTGTTATCTATCTTGAAGCTATAAATACAAAAATTAATCAGATCAAATTCTTATATGTTTATTTTTGATGTTTTCTTCTTAAAACTCTGATTCATAAAAATAAATCCACATGTTCGCTTACTTACATTGTTATGTTCATCCGTAATCAGACTCGTCTTTGGCCAAGCCATAGAGCTCAATGGAGACCTAAGAACCACAAAGATTATTGAAAGTATACCGTTAAGTCGAAACAGGCTGCTGGATCAGGATGGATGACATTTTACTATCAATCGGAAATACACAGTGTAATCAGGTTATCAAGTGGAAAGGGTATACCCGGATAGGGAAAAACATGAGCCAACATATGGACCCACTGTTACAGAGGTAAAAGCTCAAGCATGGAAGATTCGATGTTCACCAAAGATAAAACATTTCCTTTGACAGTTGGTATCGGGCTGTATCTCAGTGAAGAAAAAATTGCGCAGCAGAGGTATGCAAGGAGATGTTCAGTGTGAAAGATGTGGCGCTAGAGAGGAATCAATTAACCATGTGTTTTTTGAATGTCCTCCGGCTGTCCAAGTATGGGCTCTCTCAAAAGTGCCATCTCATCCAGACATATTTCCTTCTCAGGCACTATTCAAAAATATGGACTACCTATACTGGCGAGCATCCCCGTATATGGAAGATCGTCAATTTGCATGGATTTTATGGTATATCTGGAAAGGACAGAATAATAAGTTTTTTCATAATATTGATGTTGATCCGAGGAATATTTTTAAGCTGGCAGAGACAGAATCTCTTCTTTGGGCGGAGGCACATATTCCTGACACAAATGGAAATGATCAAGTACAACAAACGGAAGAGGTCACATTGCCTTCAATTCTGGGTCGTTGGTGTTTTACGGATGGTTCATGGAAAACCCAAGAGGCTTTCTCAGGGCAGGGTTGGTATAGTACGTTACGAGGGTTTTGAGGGACTGATGGGAGCTAGGAACACGAGAGCGAGTATCTCGCCACTACACTTGGAGATAGAAGCACTTATTTGGGCGATGGAAAGCATGAGGAATTTATGCCAGTGTCATGTTACGTGATATAGTGTGTTTTTGACATAGAATAAGTACTCTCTACTAACGGTTTTAATGGTTTTATCGAGTCTTTCCAGTTGTTTTTAGTCATTACAGGTTGAAGAGTTCCATAGATGAGGAGAACGATCGTGTGGAAAGAAAAGAGAAGAAAATAATCTATTTTGAAGATTTTCTTGTTACGAACAGTCTGGCAAGATGTTCTCGTATGATCGGAACAGTTTGACAAGCTGTTCCCCGACGATCTAGGAAATAAAGATTCTATCTCGGGATTTGCCATAGTTTTTCCTATTTTTCTCTTCTGCCGCCTGTGGCTTACTATATATTCTTCTTTTATTTTCCTAGGCTTTTTACCTTAGTTTTTACGCAAGAGAGACTTGAGAGCTTCGATTTGAGCAATTGCCACTTGTAAGGGAGACGGCTTCATCTATCTCCTTGAGAAGATCATCCTGAACCCTCTTACTTCATATTTATTTTACATGCAGTATTATTCAGAAATCATGCTCTGTTCTTGTGTTATGTCTGAGTAGTCACCAAGTTAGTTTAGGGTTCTAGGGATTGGTTTCGTTGGCTGAGCTTAAATAAGTTAACCTAAGATTGTCTACATTCATATTCTTACCTTAATGCTTGCATCGAATTGATCACTTGTTGCATGAACCAAGATTAATTGATTTAGCTAACCGTTGATTGATAATCTGATACGAATTGAATGAGCTTAACATCCCTAGTCAGCGAGAGTAGATATTAGGGTGTTCTGTGAACTTATCGGACTGATCTCTAAAGCTTGCTGTCTTGTCTTGATCCAAACGACAGTTTAGGCATCAAGGCAGATCTGCAAAGGCAATCAATACCACGACAGTGGGTTGATTCAAACAGAGTGATCCGAGTTTGGACTCGTGAATATTGAACTTGAATAGTAGCTCGGCTAGCGAACTCCTTTCCCGTTAGGAAACCCTAGACTAGCGCCTTTAACCTCTTGAAAACAACCTTCGTTTGTTACTTGCCTTTTAAGTTATTTCTTTTTCTTTAAAAACCCCTTTTGTTTTAGCTATATTTTGATCCTATAAAGATAAAGTGTAAACTGGTCCTCTGGAATTGAATCTAAACATATTACAATTACACTGTTAACTTGACAGTAGACAAAGATCCAATTTTAGTGTATCAAGTTTTGGCGCCGTTGCCGGGGACCAGATTTGTACCTTTATTTTTCGGTTATCTATTTAGTCTAAAACTCTTAATTTGTTTTCCTTCTTAATTGCAGGCTGATGAACCAAGTGCATGACCAGTAGACATACTCGGAGAAACGCACAAAGAGAGTTAGTCACGCTTTCAAATCAGGAGCTAGCAAGGTTAGAAAGAATAAATCGTCAACAACAAAGACCGAACAACGTCAACATGGGCGACTACGGTACACCAGAACAAGTAGCAGCCTCCATGCAACAGATGCGTCAAGAGATGCAACAAATGCAGGAAGCAATGGCTGCACAACAACTAGCTGCTCAACAAGCAGGACGTGTGGAACAACCTGTTCCGATTGGAGAACGAAACCTACCGCGTAACATTCCTGCAACGCGTTCTGCTATCGCTCCACCAGCATGCCAAAGAGCGGACTTCGAAATCAAACCTGGCATGATCAATCTGGTCCAGAGAAAGATGTTCCATGGGTTACCAGCTGAAATACCAATGGAACACATTGAAGCTTTTGAAGAGATTTGCGGTTTCACTCGTGCAAACGGCGTGCCACCAGATTTCATCAAGTGCATGTTGTTTCCATTCTCTTTAGCAGATAAGGCTTCAAGATGGCTCAAATCTTTGCCAATGGGTTTCCTCACTTCATGGGAACAAGTCAGAGCAGCCTTTCTAGATCACTTCTACACAAGGGCGAAAACAGTTGCGTTGAGAAACAAGATCACATCTTTCAAGCAGCTCTCTAGTGAGCCATTTAATGAAGCGTGGGAGCGTTTCAACGACATCCTCCGCGACTGCCCGCATCACGGTTTCGATGATGATCACGTTCTTGGAATCTTCTACGATGGGGTTGCATGGGAATTCCGTAATGCTTTGAACGCTGCTAGTAATGGAGATTTCATGACTCAAACTACTGAAGGAGCGAACGCCTTGATAGAAAATATGGCCGCTAGTGCGTCAAACAAAAACGAAGAGATCGACAGCTCCAAGAAGGTGAACAGCATGGACACCAAGAAGATTGATGATATAGCCGCCAAGATGGACCAGCTGCTCAAACATAACCAGAATCAAATCTACGTCTTGGAGGAAGCTTCTCTTAACCCAACTTCCGCCGACACAGAAACTGAAGCAGGAACACTATATACAGAACAACAGGAGGTCAGCTATGTTAATGGTCAAGGATGGCAGATAAAGAACTTCCATCCAAATCCTAATGTGAGGAACAATCAGCACCTTTTCTCTTACAAGACCAACTCGGAAAATCCAAACGACATGTCTCAAGGAAACCAGCCTCAGAACTCCGGATATCAGAAACCGTTTGCACAGAATCAGAATGGAAAGATGTTCGTCCTCAGCCAAGCTCAGAACCACTATCAGAACCGACAGACCAATCCGCAGGCTAATCCAGTAAACGCGAACGGTCAGCCAGATGAACTAAAGGGGATGATGCAACAACTCTTGCAAGGTCAGCATATTCAAGGGAAGGCTCTGAACCAGGTTACCAACGAGATCAACACTAAGATGGATAACATGTTCACGGAATTAAACTCCAAATACGATGCTGTAGCGAGTCACATAAGGAAGATGGATGTTCAGATTGCCCAAACCGCTGAAGCTGTTAAGAGACAACAAGGGACACTCCCTGGGAAGACAGACAAAAATCCTAAGGATTGCAATGCAGTTGAGTTAAGAAGCGGAAAACAATTACCAGGACCAATCACTAAGAAACTCTCTGCAAAGGAAAAAGGGAAGCAGAAAGAGGGTGAACACCATGTTCACGAGGACACTTACGAAGAACACGACATAGAACAGCCAACTGTCACGGAACCAGTAGCTCCTGCGACACAAGAACAGCCTGTTCCCACTCGCGTGTATACGCCGAAGGTTCCTTACCCTGTTCCTGCAAGGAAATCACGCAAGGATTGAGAAGAGACGAAGTGCAAAAAGATGCTAGAAGACTTGACTGTTAAGCTATCCCTTATGGACGCAATTCAGATGATTCCCTCGATGCGCACACTTGTGAAGGGTTTAGTTTCTGGCAAGATTTCCGCCGATAATGACGTGATGCTAATGTCCAAGGAATGCAGTGCAGTTCTTCAGAACAGACCGATCAAAAAGTTAGACGATCCTGGAAAGTTTGTCCTCTCTGTTCAGATTGGAAAATCAGTGTTCGCTTGTTCACTATGTGATCTCGGGTCAAGCGTAAACCTCATGCCATACTCAGTTGCAAAACGTCTAGGTCTAACCGACTTCAAGCAAACCCGCATACAACTGGTGTTCACAGATAGATCAGCCAAACTCCCAGTAGGTATCCTTGAAGATTTGCAAGTTAGAATTGGCAACACCACTGTTCCAGCTGACTTCGTTGTTCTAGAGCTCAAAGATGAACCAAAAGACCCGCTTATTCTGGGGAGACCTTTCTTGTGCACGGTTGGTGCGATCATCGATGTACGAAATGGGAGAATCGATCTCCAACTGGGAGATATTATGATGAACTTCGAGATGGATCAACTGCTCAGACGACCAATGCTGGATAGTCAGAACTTTGCAGTGGATGAGAACGAAGCTCTAACACCCCATGAAGGAATGATTGGGGAGATTCTAGCAGATGACCCTGTGGAAGTGGCCCTGACCCGTGCTGAATCCGATCAAAACACCTCCAACGTAGATGCAGATGGCTACGCGAAGATGCTTGATTCTGCCAAAAGCATTGAGAAGATGGTCGCTTCTCTAAGTCTGGGGGAGAAGGACACTTCAACTTCACCAGCAGGAGCAGCTGCTCCTAAGCGAGATAACAAACCGACCACCTTGCCCGATGACTCTTGGAGCGAACTCAAGGCCCCAAAGATTGAATTAAAGTCCCTTCAGCGGGACTCAGGTACGCGTTTCTCGGTCCTAACTCCACATATCCAGTAATAGTGAACTCTGAGCTTAATAAAATAGAGACTGCTAAACTATTGTGTGAATTAAGGAAGTACCGAAAAGCTTTAGGGTGTTCACTAGATGATATTCCTGGTATTTCACCTGATTTATGTATGCATAGAATACATCTAGAAGATGAATCCATGACTTCTATAGAGCATCAGAGGCGGTTAAACCCAAATCTAAAGGATGTTGTTAAGAAAGAGATAATGAAACTTCTAGAAGCTGGTGTAATCTATGCGATTTCAGATAGTAGATGGGTTAGTCCAGTTCATGTAGTTCCTAAGAAAGGAGGGATCACTGTGGTAGCTAATGAAAGAAATGAATTAATACCTACTAGGACTGTAACAGGACATCGTATGTGTATTGATTTCTTAAAATTGAATGCGGCTACACGAAAGGATCACTTTCCCTTGCCTTTCATTGATCAAATGCTTGAACGTTTGGCTAACCACCCATATTACTGCTTTTTAGATGGTTATTCAGGTTTCTTTCAGATTCCAATCCATCCAGATGATCAGGAGAAGACAACCTTCACATGTCCTTACGGAACATTCGCCTATAGGAGAATGCCGTTTGGACTGTGCAATGCTCCTGCAACTTTCCAGCGATGCATGATGTCAATATTCACAGACCTTATCGAGGACATCATGGAGGTTTTCATGGATGACTTCAGTTTTTATGTAAACTCTTTCTCTGCTTGTTTGTCTAATCTGTGCAGGGTGCTCCAACGGTGTCAAGACAAGCATCTGGTGCTCAATTGGGAAAAATGCCATTTTATGGTGCGTGATGGGATCGTGCTCGGCCACAAGATTTCAGAGAAGGGGATCGTGGTAGATAAGGCTAAAATCGAAGTCATGATGAGTCTCCAACCTCCAAATTCAGTCAAGGGAATCAGGAGTTTTCTTGGACATGCTGGTTTCTACAGGCGGTTCATACAAGACTTCTCCAAAATTGCACGACCTCTCACCAGGCTGCTCTGCAAGGAAACCAAGTTCGAATTTGACAGCGAGTGCTTGGCCGCTTTTCACACAATCAAGGGAGCATTAGTGAGCGCACCAATCGTGCAACCACCAGATTGGGAGTTACCTTTCGAGATTATGACCGACGCAAGCGACTTTGCAGTTGGAGCAGTACTAGGCCAGAGGAAGGATAAGAAGCTCCACGTGATCTATTATGCCAGCAGAACACTCGATGAAGCTCAATGCCGCTACGCAACCACAGAAAAGGAACTTCTAGCCATCGTTTTTGCCTTTGAAAAGTTTCGATCTTATCTAGTGGGGTCTAAAGTGATTGTGCACACATACCATGCCGCATTGAGATACCTGCTCACAAAGAAGGATGCAAAACCCAGACTGCTCCGATGGATTCTTTTACTCCAAGAATTCGACCTTGAGATCAAAGACAAAAAGGGGATAGAAAACGGCGTAGCAGATCACCTTTCACGTATGAAAATTGATGAAGATATTGCTCTTGACGACAGTCTACCCGTGGAGAATGTTTACTCAATCAGTTTGGAATACGCGGCGAAGCAACCGTTCCGATCAGCTCGCTCAACAGTACCAGAACAGCTAATCTGCGCCATCAATAAGCAACATCCCCACCTTCCATGGTTCGCCGAGATTGCTAACTACCTTGCTGCAGAGAAGGAACCTGTGAAGTTTACGGGTAATGACAAAAGGAAGTTTCTACGAAGCGCCAGACACTATTTTTGGGATGAACCATATTTGTACCGAAATTGCAAAGATGGAGTGTTCCGACGGTGTGTGTCAGAAGCTGAAATTCCAGGGATCCTCTTCCATTGTCACGGTTCCTCCTATGCATGCCATTTTGCAACTTTCAAAACAGTCTCGAAGATTCTCCAGGCCGGATTCTGGTGGCCTACAATGTTCCAGGACACGCACACTTATATCTCCAGATGTGATTCGTACCAGCGACAAGAGAACATAAGCAAAAGGAATGAGATGCCTTAGAATTTCATCTTGGAAATTGAGATATTCGATTGTTGGGGAATCGATTTCATGGGACCATTCCCAAAATCCTTCAACAACGAGTACATACTAGTTGCAGTCGACTACGTCTCCAAGTGGGTAGAAGCCATAGCTAGTCCAACTAATGACGCAAATGTGGTGATCAAGATGTTCAAATCCATTATCTTTCCCAGATTTGACGTACCCCGTGTCGTCATAAGTGATGGAGGAAGCCACTTCATCAATAAGATCTTTGCTTCTCTCTTAAAGAAGAATGGAGTCCAACACAAGGTTGCCACACCATATCATCCTCAGACCAGTGGCCAGGTGGAAGTGTCGAACAGGCAGATTAAGAGCATTTTGCAGAAAACAGTCAACACAAATCGTAAGGATTGGTCGCTCAAGCTGGACGACGCTCTCTGGGCATACAGAACAACTTATAAGACACCGATAGGGACCACTCCTTACAATTTGGTGTACGGTAAAGCGTGCCATCTTCCAGTCGAGTTGGAGTACAAAGCTGCATGGGCTGTGAAACTGCTCAACTTCGACATTAAACCAGCAGCAGAACGGCGATCCATGCAAATCCATGTGTTGGAAGAACTGAGACATCATGCCTATGAGAGTTCGAAAATCTATAAGGAGCGTACAAAGGCCTATCATGATAAGCGGATCATCAGAAGGGACTTTCAACCAAAGGATCAGGTGCTCCTTTTCAATTCCCGATTGAAACTGTTCCCTGGTAAGCTACGATCAAGATGGTCCGGTCCATTCACCATCAAGGAGGTTCGCCCTTATGGAGCTATTGTGCTATTGGACACAAAAGGCGACGAATTTGTTGTCAATGGTCAACGTCTCAAACCTTATCTTGCTAAGACAACCATCGCAGAGGGTGAAGAAATTCCTCTTGGCGATCCTTCTCTAGCCTAACAAGCTAACCAAGTCAAGCTAACGACTTAAACCAAGCGCTTGGTGGGAGACAACCCACTGGTAAGTGTACATATTTTCTTCTCTTTCATTCAGTTTTTGGCTTTCTTTCAAGTTTTTGCAGAATAAAATCAGAA
Organism: Eruca vesicaria subsp. sativa; assembly: GCA_932364175.1. Classification (NCBI taxonomy): domain Eukaryota; kingdom Viridiplantae; phylum Streptophyta; class Magnoliopsida; order Brassicales; family Brassicaceae; genus Eruca; species Eruca vesicaria. The sequence goes on along the minus strand of CAKOAT010092932.1, from coordinate 321,929 downwards.
AAGCCCGAGTTTCTTCCAGACGCACTGTTGTTCCATTTGCGGAGCAGCTGTTTAGCTCACGTAAGTCTCGCGGGATACAAAAAAAAAAAAAAAAAAGGTGATGGAGGAGTGGGGGCGAAAGCCCTAAATTTTAGGGAGTGGCCCACGATGTCGGTTCTATTTAAGAACTACACTCCCCTCTCCTCTTTCACTTTCATTTCCGCCTCCTACAACCAAGAACCCTAGAAATTTCCCCTTTCTCAATTTCCAATTCTTGTTAAGATTTCCGGATTCTTGCTTGTGGGATTACCTTTCTCTTGAAGTTTTTGCAGGTTTCTCTCCCTACTTGAAAGGTAAAAAGGCGAAATCACTTTGTGATTCTCGGCCCCAATCAACTCTCATCTTCTTCCTTACTTTGATAGATCGATTTTTCGGATGTTCATCTTGAACAAAATCGACCATTCCTCTTGCTGTAGGATTGTTTAGAATTATGAGTACTGATTGGATGCAACCGTTTGGAACTATCGGATAGTTAGGTTTTGGGGAACAACCGATTGAATTTTTGCTTACGATTTCATCATCTCGGTTATTTCCTCTGTTTTGTATCTTGTGGGATACTAGGAGAAGTTCAGTAGAGGAACACACTGCAAAAAAATTCCGACTTCCTCCTATTTATCCCATTCGGATTGTGCTAATATTTTTTCGCTCAACTGTTCTCGCAGATGCCTCCACGAAGAGCCAAGGCAAGTGCAAGGCCACCGCCTCGGACACTCCGTGACGACCCGGCTGATGACATGATTCCCCCCACCTACCCGTGGCCACGCATTGAGAATACCGAGATATCTCTCTCTGATCCTCATATTTCAGATTCTTCTGAAGAACGGTGGCATATCGGCGCTTCTCGCCGGTATAACGACCTTCTCCGCATCCCCATTCTTCCAACGCGTTTCGTCAACGCCATGGATTTGCAAGTGCTTAATCTCCAAGAAGATTTGCATGCGGCCTTACATGCCTTAGGAATAGCCGATCTCTGCTATATCTCTCACCACCTCTACCCTGATCTGGTGCGACAAGTGCTCGCCACCGCAACGCTTACTTTCTCTAGGCCTGACTATCCCTGTTTCAGAGAAGCCTACTTCACTTTCTTCGTTGAAGGCGTTAAGCGGTCAGTCTCTTTGGCCACAATTGGAGAGATTTTTGACATGTCCGAGGAGTACACGGGCATTTCTTTTCCCAAGAAGTTCGCACCAGAGCAGGCGTTTTGGAAGTTCATTGCGCTTGGGGAATTCAAGTCGCGAACAACTAGTCAGTCCCACATCCGTAATCTTGTCTTGCGCATCACTGCCAAAGTCCTGAGCAACTTGCTTTTCACTAAAGACCAGACTTCTAAGGTGCACCGAGGGGAACTCCAGATGCTGTTTGCCGGTGTTGCTGATGAGCTTCGCGATGCTAACGTGGGTATTCCGACTGCCACAATGACGACCAGCCCGAGTTACTTGCTTGTTCAGATGTTTGAGGACAAGAAGGCAAGGGTGCAAAAGAGGACCCTTAAGAAGGATCGTTCCGGTAGTTTGCTCACTCCGATTTTTCACCACCTGGGGATTGATCTTACCAAGTACACATGCAATGAGACTCCAGCCTTCATCGACACCTCCTACTTAGTCAACTGCCAGATCATGCGTGATGAGACCACCTATAGCTTCTTGGGTAGAAACGGGAGCATCCTCTACTGCAAGCTCCCTAATCAGGACATCACTTCACTCAGCGATGTCCAGAACATTTGTTTCGACCCTGATCCCCACCACTTGTGCCCTGACCCGAGATCGCCTATTCCGCAGACGCCTAAGGAGGACGTGGAGTTCGCCGGCTCAACTGGAGACGGTGCCACCTCTGATGACCTGGGTTCACTCGCAGATGACGCAGATGATGCTGCTTACCGCAGGTGGATGGTTAACTCACAGCGCAAGAACAACAGCCTCCTGAAGCGTGTTCTGAAACTACTGACCGGCGGTTGTATGGGAGCACCTACAACATCTGTGCCTCAGCACGGAGCAACTGCAGCAGCCACCCATCGCCCCGAAAAGGAACCCGCAGGAACAACGGTTGGAGGGGACGAGACCCCATTTGCTACACCTCGTCATCGGAACAGGCGCTACCCCGGCCAATCCGACAGCGATGAAACTGACTAGGCAGTCTCCTAGCTCTATCACCATTGTCTTATCCATCTAGACTCTTTTTATTTTTATTTTTATTTTGGCCTTTCTTCGATTTATTTTCTCCCCAGGGATGGTGAGAAGTAAGTCTGGGGGAGGCAAGTATCTGCTACTAATCGTTTGCTTTGTTTCTTATTTTGCTTTGAGTCATTTTTGATGTTTTAATCGAGTCAGTCCAAACTTTGTGGGAATCAGGACCTTGTTTTATGATGTTTTATTAACCACCCTCGTGCTTTAATTCATCTTATTCAACCTTAGCAGAAGGCAACAGACACACATGCATATCCAGAACACCCTGACTTTACATCAACCTGTTCTCCAGAAGCTTTCAGCTTGTCGAGGTTACTCTGAAAGGACTTAACTCCATCTAACTTGAACTTAATCTTGACTATAATTCTTCTTGTTGTGGGCATTAGATTAGGGTTTAACGTGATTAACACTCAGGATTTCTTATTCTTTATATCCATCTTGCTGATCCTGAGTGGCTAGCTCATCTTTAGCTAGTACCCACCTTGAAACCTTTAAGCCTTTATTTCACCCTCATGCATTTGATTTTCAGTATCTTATGTGCAGATATGTGCAAAAGGGCCGGAGAGGAAAGGATCGACACAGTCTCTTACTCGTAATGCTACAGAGTATTCTGCGAGAGAACAGGCGGAATCAGGGAGCAACTGCTCCGCCGTGATTGATCTACCATAAGAGAAGAAATCATATAAAAAATGTATTAGTTTAATTAATGAAATCATATAAAAAATGCATGTGGGTTTTATAACTGAAAAAATAAAAAAAAAACTAAAAAAAACATTGTTATTAGAAATTTTTCATAATGTAATTTCAACTTCTGTTTTTAATGATTCAACATTACAAAAAAATGTTTTTAAGAGTTATATCACTTTAAAAAATAATTTCTTTACTATATATATATACATATATACAAATATAGATATATATATATATACATATATATATATATATATTCATACTCTTTTCTAATATTAAATCAACCTATATTTAAGAGTGTGCATCACTTTATCATATTTTTATTTATTTAATATTTAATAATTTAAAACTACTTTGAAAATGTATTTTCATTTTAACTATATTGATTATAGAAATATCTTTAAATTTTAAGTTTTATATATTTTTTATATATATTATTGTTAATATATATTTCTCTGCAACTTTGGATGTTAACCATTACAATTATTGGCTAACCATTGTAATGATTGATTATCAAACATTTTAACCTTTTTTCAAAGATATTTGAAGAAACACACACACATATATATATATATATATATATATATTTGAAACTCTTTTTTATTCTTGTATCTTAGCTTAATTTAGAAAATTTTGATTGAGAAACCGATAAGTTTAAACTATTTATATATCAGTACTATCTGATGTTTCAAAAAAAAAAGTGTTAGTGATTTCAAAAAATTAAATCCATAATTTATCATTTTAGTTGATTTTATTTTATAATTGTGTTAGTTTAATATAATAAGTATTGGTATTTTATAAGAATTCTCCCATAAATTCAGGATGATATTATAAAGACAAAATAACTCAAATGACACTAAAACAAGTTTTTCTTCCCAAACTAGCACTCAAAACCAAGTTTTTCTTCCCAAACTAGCACAAGTCTCCTTCTCTAATTATATTTTTTTTCTTCTGAAAATTGAGATCAATCAAAAGAAAATTGAGATCATGAAAACGACGCCGGCGTGAATTATCTCTGCCATCGATCATCTCGTCCATCATCGTCTCTGGTCGCTCTTCTCCAGCGTCCATCCAAGCACAAAAGTTGCTTTCAGTCTGATGAACTTTGGCGGTGGGGATGGTGTCACCGTCAACACGGAGGCGTTCGAGAGAGCTGTCTACGCAATCTCGAAGATTTCTAAGAATAGAGGTGGGCATCTTATTGTGCCTCCTGGTAGGCGTTTTATTGCTCCGTTTAATCTCACTAGCTACATGACGCTGTTCCTGGCTTAAAACACTGAGATCATTGTCGTACAGGTTTGTTGATTCAAATCTTAAAGTTCTTATCTTTTATAAGTTGATGTTGAAATTTGGTTATATAGATTTAGAATCAAAGATGTATACTTTGAGGTGGCTTCTGTTTTCTATATACTTGTTTGTGTTAGATCCTGAAAGTTTTTTGTTTTTGTTAATTGATGTTGAATTGGTCTTTATAGAGTTAGATGTAAAGTATCATACTTTGAGGTGGCTTATGTCTTCTATTTACTTGCGTTTCACCAACTTTTTTGTGTTTTTTATGTTAATGTTCCTAGGATGAGAAGTTAAAGGCCTCTGCTTCCTCCTCTACCTTCATACGGCTATGGAAAAGAGCTTTATGGACCTCGTTATGGTAGTTTCATTCATGGGCAGAATCTCAAAGATGTCGTTGTCACAGGTCAGTCTCTTAGGTGTTTTCTCTTGCTAAGGCAGCAACTGAATTTCTTAGGCAGCAACTGAATTTCTTAGGTGTTTTCTCTTGCTAAGGTGATTAGAAGTAAAACCACAGCTCTACTGTTTAAGCTCAACCTTATCGTTTGGTGTTTGTTGAATATTAACTTATGAACCTCAATACTACTTTTATGCTCTAGTTTGATCGAATTACTGTTCATCATCTTCTTCCCATTACATCTCAGAGATTTTCACCAGTGGTGCAAAAGAAGGACGAAACTTTTGGAAGTCGTTGCGGATCGTTGGAGAAGATGGGAGTCGTCGCATCCCCATAAACCATGGCGGAAAGGCAAGCTGTGAAGTGTGTAGATTCAGATGGAGTTTCGCAGTTACAGTCTCTTCCCGGTGGAGATATTAAGCTCTTGTGTGATACTGTTGTGGAGAGTGAGAGACTTGACTGGATACGACCGTGTGATGGTGTACAAGTTTCACGAAGACAAGCATGGAGAAGTTGTTGCGGGGAGTAGAGGAGAGGATTTAGAGCCTTACATTGCATTATCCAGCGACTGATATACCTCAAGCGTCAAGGTTCTTGTTTAAGCAGAACCGTGTGCGTATGATCGTAGATTGGCACGCGACGCCGGTTCTCGTGGTGCAACACGATAGGCTGACTCAGTCTATGTGCTTGGTTGGCTCTACCCTGAGGGCTCCTCACGGTTGTCACTCTCAGTATATGGCTAATATGGGATCTATTGCGTCTTTGGCGATGGCTAATATGTTGACACCGACAAAGTAACACCATAAAATATAAGTCTTTACATGGAGACTTGTCTCAGCAATAAAAGTTTTGAATGATTTTTAAATGCAAAGCTAGTAGTTGGGTTAATAGTAGCAATTTTACAAGTCTTGTATCCTTTATGACCTCAGAGACGGAACAAAATGGCTTAGTGATCAAGAAGGGCTTTCAAATCAAATGTACATAGGAAGAGGAAAAAGCAGGGCAGAGAAACGAGTGTGTTACTACTATGGACGAGCAGGGCAGAGAAACGAGTGTGTCATGAAACAAAGACACAGACTTTTTATACCGAGACTTCTGGGAGTGATGGAAGCAAGTTGAAGAGATACTGAAAGTAAAGAGCTGAGACCCGGGACAAGGCAACTGAGTGTGGTGGGTGCAGTTAGAGTTGTGGTCAGAAGCTCTTTCATGGTAACTTGCTGATAATACTATATGAAGTGAAATCAAATGTTTTAAATCATTGTACATGAGCATAAGGTCTTTTGTTGAGCTGATTATTGAACTTGGTATGTGGGATGTAGATACAACTTGAGTTTAAACCTTGCTTGATAGTAATACACTCTTATATATTATTTCTGGAAGTCAATTCAAAAATTACCAAATGTTTTCCAACGTCTATAGTATTTTTTATATATTTTGGTTTTGTAAAGTCATCCAGAATATGTATAATGCTTTTTTGTTACATTTAGAAATTTGAAAATTTTCAATAATCAACATAAATCTTTGACTGTTTTGCCTTGGCTCTAAACAATCTTATACTTCAGCTCAGGTACTGTTAGTCTGAGAGGTCATAGAACTCCTATCGTGTGACTATTCTGAGTAACCAAGTAATAAAAACTTCAAAATTTGTTAATACCAAACTTCTAGAAAGCTTTTGTGAAACTATACATATCCTTTCTGAAAAAAAAAAATCACATAATTTTACAGGCACAAGCAATTGTCTAGAAATTTCATAAGCAAATTCAACAGGCTACCAAAGATATCAACAGGCGTAGTCCAAACAAGAAGACACAAAGCAAATAAAAATTTCAAATTTGTTATCATCGAATATTTGTAAAATTTTCGTGAAACTACACAAATCCTTCCTGAAATTTTGAAAATACTACATAGTTTCACAAGCACAAGTACAAGCACAAGCAAGAAAATAACAATTTCATAAGAAAATTCACGAGCCTACCAAAGATATAACATGCCTAAGCCAAACAAGAAGACACTTGACATCACTCAAATATTTAACCCTAAGGAGTGAATTACTCTCTCAAATAAGAGGTTCAGTTGTAGTACTTAGGGATCGAATCCATAGGGAACTGAGGAACACAAAAGATATATTCCTAACTGATTATGCTAGGTTGATTTAGTTGAAAATAGTAAATTGCAGTTGTGAGCAATGATAAGTTGCTCAAGAGAATAGGTTTTGGTTTAAAACAATAAAGAAAGTAGTTAGATTCAAGGTTGCTATTCAGATAATCAGGATTATAATGCTACAGATGTTTTAGTAAGTTGCTTGCAAGATATATAAGAACTTCGATTCTTAGACAGATCTAATAGAAGTCGCTATATAGACTCATCCATTGATCTTACTGCCGGCAATATCGACCGATGTTTTGACAGCGATATCAGACGATATGGGTTGCCATCGATCGATAACTCTATAGAAGTATCGATCAATATAGTATAAGATCGAATCGAAACTGTGTTCACCAAGATCATAGACCGGCTCTCGCACATCCCTAGAGGATCTAAGCTTATGCCAAATGATTTCAGGATGATGATTAACAAGTTAAATCATTCGATGATCATACTCTAGTTAGCTACTCTAGAGTAAGCATTAGGGTTCATCTGGATAATGAATATCACCACTCAACATTCCATAGTTGGGGCTAATCCCTCATAACTATTTGAACCCTAAATCTAACAAAGGAATCTACTCAGACATGGCTAAGTGATTCATAGCAACAAGGTAATAATAGGAATTCATAAGATTAGAAGATTGAACTCTTGGTTCTTTGGAACAACAAATCTCTTTGTGTGTTTCTTCTAAATCTAGAATTCTATAACCTTTAAGAATTAAGATGAAAAGAATACTTTATTGCTAAGTATAAAATAGTATCAAAAGCAAAGAAAAACACTCAAAAACATAAAAGCGCATATAGCCAAAACACATAGGCAAAATTATAAATATGAGTTCTATTAGGTTAAAAACTCGTCAGGGGCAATTTTGTAATATTGAGAAAACTTGGGCTTCAAGTCGGCCAAGTTAGACTTGTTCTTCACGCTTCATATCGATCGATGGTACATGGCGTACATCGATCGATGGAGTATCTCGACTTCATCTTCTATGGAAGCGTCATAGATCGATTACACAGGATGTGTATCGATCGATATGTATCTCTGGATATCGACCTTATTGTTTGATCTTCATAGTCATCTCGGAAAACTCTCCTTTAAAATCTATAAGGGCACCTAAATCATCACTTTACTCCAAAATGCTTCTGAACCTGAAAACATACAGACTCCAAAACATATATATAACTTATAAAAACATATCAATGCCATGGCTAAAAGTGGGTCAAAATCATGGTATATCAACTCCCCCAGACTTAACCTTTTGCTTGTCCTCAAGCAAACCATCAGTTAGTCTTTTGGAAGAAGTTTAAAAAACAGTAGGGACTCAACAAAATCTTAACTTTAAAATCATCACCTTTACTTTGTTGCAAACCACTTCTCATATTACTAACTACAGAAGCACATTATACATTTCCTAGCTTAGCAACCAAATTCATCTAGCCAATCAACTTAAACAATCATGTCTGTCTATCCCCTCTACTGATTTCATTTATGCATAAAATAAAGGTGTAGGCTTTACCTTGGGAGTATCGATCAAAGAACACTTGGATTCAACTCAAGCAAGTTTCAGGCATTCTCATCCTGGTTCCTTTTCTCCCTATATCTCCCTTCTCTGAATCCCAACTTTCTTTTTCTTTTACATCAATCCCAATGAACAACTAATGTTCATCTTATTGATCTTTCTACTTTTTTTTGTAGCTTTTTGACAAAGTGTAGGCAAATAGTGGGGTCATAGGTAATTTACCTCTCCCTCGCTTCCACAATGTGTGATCATTCCTTTGAATTAGAATAGTAGGGTCATGGGTAATGTACCTTTCCCTCTGCCTCTCAGGAATTCATCTCAATCTTTTATTTTTTTCTCTTTATGGGATGCCAAAGGAAGGGGAGAAAGAAACCAAAATTACTTAGACTTTTACCTTCCAGACTTGCATGAGGATTCCGATCCCTTGTATATCAAGCCCCAAGACAAGCAATAGATGTCAGGTTAGGTTGGAAATCAGCTTTGGTTCTTCCAAACAATCATGAAGAGTGTTGTCATAGGATGATCGGTCATCCACTTTAGCATCTATAGTACTTTCTGCAATCAACAATTCTAAGAATGGTGCTAAAGAGTGGTAAGATAAAAAGCAAAATTTTTGAAATCTTTTTGTCCCTTTCTTGACTCAATAAAACCAATTTTTGAAAACTTTTTAATGAGATCAAAAAGGTAAAGTAGCATCAGTAATTCCACTCCCCCATACTTAAATCATACACTGTCCTCAGTGTATAGCTAGTCGGAATTAGAGCATAAGAAATAATAAATGTATAACTGATATCAAAATTGTGAACGATATACCTGACCGATGTTTGTATCGATCGATGGTGAGTCACTTCCATCGATCGTCATGGATAGGGTTATGTCGGGAGATGTAGACAGGGTCTCATCGGTTGATAGAGGTAGCGATCGTGTAGCTATGTTCCTAACAACAAATAAAAACGAAAGTAATAAGTAAAAATAAAATAAAACTAAATAAGAAAATACCTAACAGTGGGTTGCCTCCCACTCAGCGCTTAGTCAAAATCATTTAGCTTGACTATGGAGGTATGGTGGCTAGTGAGGTGGGTTGCAGGTACTTGTTGGGAAACAAATATCCTCCTTGTCTTGTGATCCTTCAAACCATGAAATTAAAAAGCTTCTTGTGGCTTTCTCGCTTCTGGTCATACTAGCTTTCAATCCTTGGACTTCATAGTGGATTTTCTGTAGTCAATTGTGGGAACCGAAATTCACCTACTGTCAATGAATCGTAAATAAGGAAACTTTGAGTAAACCCTAAGTTTCCAGAGGACCCAGCTATCTGCGGAACCGCACAACGATAATTAAGAAAATGATGAAATAAAAATTAAGATAAGAATGAACGAGTTGAAGAGCAAGAAGGATCTTATTCAGAATTTGCGTAAGAACGGTTACAACGAGAGTGGCCTTAGCTGCGTGAGCCGTCAGCGAAATCCCCAACTCTAGAAGTCTAAGACCGAAAACCCTAGTTGAGACGCAGATCGATAACAAAAACGGAAAAATTCCTAAATGCTAAGTTTGGTGGTGAAAGCTCTGAAAAACGTGTCATGCTTCTTCCTTATCCCTCCTGCTTATATACTCTCTTCCAAGGCGGTTTAGTCTTTCCATTTCACCTAGATTCGAGTTTATCTCAATGTTTCCTTTCTTTCCCGCGGAAATCTTATATTTATCTTCAAACTTGCCATTTATCTTCCTTCTGCGAGTAAATCCTCAAAACGTTATCGTATCTTCGGGTTAGATTTCGTTAAGATCGCGAGATGGGCTTTTAACACGTTTTAGGACCTTCCGAGCCGTTTTGCGATAAATCCGTTTTGCGACTTTGTACGAGATCGTTTCCTGATCCGATGCCATTTTTAGTAAATTCCATGAGTTAATCGTAAAGTTTAGGTACGTTCGTTTCACGGTTAATCGTTGCCGTTTTTACAATTCACTTGACGTTTTTATTAAAAACGCGTTTTTTTTTACGATTTTTACGAAAAATCTCGAATAAATCGTATAGTTTAGGCAATGTTCGGTGTTTTGTTTAACCGTTGCCGTTTTATACAATTTCCTTGAGTTCTTTTCGAGAAAACAAAGTTTTACGGTTTTATAGTAAAACTCGAACGATAAGAAAGATCGAGACGAAACAAGAGACATTTTGACCGTGGTTCGGAACATGATCGTGTCGAAGGACGTAAGCCTTGAATCGGGGATATGGGAAATCGAGGCTCGGGATGGTCGGCTCGACGTACTGCGAACCGAACTGGACTGGTTCAACTCGCCGTCCGGCAAGCTACCCGGGAGGCTTCTAGCTCGCCAAATGGCAAGCTAGTGTGGACCGGCAAGCTGAGCTAGGCGGGACGGGACGGGACTAGCTTGCCGAACGGCAAGCTAGTCGCGATGGGACTAGCTCGGGTTTTACGGCGGTTTTGGTTTTTCGCGGTTTCGTGCTTAACTCGGATGATCGTGTAATCGACGTTCGTTTCGTTCTTCCGAGATAACGATCTTCCGAGTTTTCCGCGGATTTCCTTTGTTCGGAAATCTCTTTTGGATTTATAAAACGATTTCTCGAGTTTTATAAAACGATTTATTGAGTTTTATAAAATGATTTCTCGAGTTTTATAAAACGACTTCTCGAGTTTTATAAAACGATTTATCGTGTTTCATAAAATGATTTTTAATCTTTTTGCGAGAATCGTAGAGTTCTTGCGAGCGGATAGAACTTGTTCGGCAAGTTTGGTAGAATTAGGCGAAACTTTAATGACCAAAAGTTCAAAGGTGAATACTAAACTTTTTCCTATAAGTATATGGGGTGAGTTCTCAAGTTCTTTACTCATTTTTCCATAACTTGTCTAAGCTTCAAGAAAATTTCTCTCTACTTCTTCCTTTGGATCCTTTCTTTCTCTTTTGACTGTCCAACATGTCTTCCGAATGGAAAGCTTCAGACCATGCTCATGCTTCGATTTTTGACCCGAGCGACCTTGGCATCTCTGGCGGTTGTGCCTTCCCAAGCCGATCTTTCGGCGCTTTTCCACGACTGAGAAAGAGTTTTTGGAATACTGGTTAGGCTTGGAGGCCGCCGAGGTTCCGTCTTCGAGTTTCTGGGTACCGAAGAAGGATAAGCTTCGGAAGAAAACGGTCGGTCCGAGTGCGAGTACTATCGGTTCTCTCAGGGATTTGAGGAATCTCCGTGCGATCCCTGAGTCGGTTCAATTTTGCCTTCCCGTTCAAGGCCAGGATGCCGAGAATCCACCTCCAGGTTATTTTACGTGCTTCGAAACCTTTCTGCTGAACTGTCAGTTATGGTTCCCTATTCCTTGTGCCATTGTCGAGTTCTTGGATAGGTTCGGCATACCGTTTAGTGTGGGAACCGAGATCCACACTGTCGATTATCCGTCAAATATGGAAACTTAGGAAGAAACCTAATTTTCCCGAGGTCCAGGATCTCTGCGAAATCACTAAAACAAACGAAATTAACAGAATATGGATGAATAACGAAGAACAGAGAATAAATAATTTGTATGAAAGCTTTTATTAAGTAAGAAATCGACAACTGTTACAAAGAGAATTGAAGAACTTAGACGTCAAAACGTTCTAAGGATCTGGATTGCTATTCTAAATGCTAAGTCCTAAATTCCTAAGCTAACAGCGGCCTTTTTAGGTCTGATTTTTGTCCCCCTCCTCTTCCCTATGCTTCTGGCTTATATACTCCTTTCCCAAGCGGCTCAATCTTTCCATTTTGCCCGGATTCGAGTTTATCGGGAAACTTCCTTTTATCTCCATCCTTCCTTTCTTCCCGCGGAACTCTTCTGTTTTATCTTCAAACTTGCCTTTTATTCCACTTCTGCGAATAAAATGTCAAAACGTTATCGTATCTTTGGGTTTGATTTCGTTAATATCGCGAGATGGGTTTTTATCGTGTTTTAAGACCTTCCGGGCCGTTTTACGATAAAAACCGTTTTACGATTTTATACGAGATCGTTTCCTGATCCGATGCCGTTGTTTACGATTTTCTCGACGTTTTTATTAAAAACGCGTTTTTTATGATCTTAACGAAAAATCTCGGATAAGTCGTATAGTTTAGACGATGTTCGGTGTCTTGCTTAACCGTTGCCGTTTTATACGATTTCTTAGAGTTCTTTTCGAGAAAGCGGAGTTTTACGGTTTTTATCGTAAAACTCGAACGATAAGTCGGGTCGAGACGAAACGAGAGACATTTCGGCTGTGGTTCGGAATGCGACCATGTCGAAGGGCGTAAGTTTCGAATTGGGGATGCGGGAGATCGAGGCTCGGGATGTCGGTTCAGCGTACGGAGAATCGAGCCGGTCCGGTCCAGCTGTCCGAGGAGCTTCTAGTTCGCCTGCTGGCGAACTAAGCCAGCTTGGCTTAGTTAGCCAGCAGGCGAACTAGTCAGGGTGTTCCTAGGTCGCCTGCTGGCGAACTAAGCCGAGCTGGCTTAGTTCGCCAGCAGGCGAACTAGTCGTGACTAGTTCGCGTTTTGCGGCGGTTTCGGTTTTTTTGCGATTTTGTAAAACGATTCTCGAGTCTTATAAAACGGTTCTTCGAGTTTTTACAAAACCATCTTCGAGTTTTATAAAACGGTTCTTCGAGTTTTTATAAAAAGATCGTCGAGTTTTATAAAACGATTCTCGAGTTTTATAAAACGATTCTCGAGTTTTATAAATCGATTCTCGAGTTTTATAAAACGACTCTCAAGTTTTATAAAACGATTCTCGAGTTTTATAAAACGATTCTCGAGTTTTATAAAACGATTCTCGAGTTTTATAAAACGATTCTCGAGTTTTATAAAACGGTTCTTTGAGTTTTTATAAAACGATCGTCGAGTTTTATAAAACGATTCTCGAGCTTTATAAAATGATTTTTGCGGAAAGTAATGATTCCATTATTACAGAAGTTATCGTAGATGTTGATTTCGAGATTACGGTTTTCGACTCCAACAGTTAACCCCCAGCTCGCAATTTCCTGAGGAAATTTTGCGGGCGGATGGAGTTAGCTTTTAATCGGAATCTACGGCTGAGATTTGTCTCATTACGAGGGAGAGCTTTCTTTTTTCTATAAGTATTGGATCATTACTTCTCATAGCTTCCACCTCTCAAATTTCTCTCCAACTTCTCTATAGAAAATTTTTCAAGATGTCTTCTTCCCAAGGTGATCAACAAAACTGTGAGGTCCCGTCCGGTGACAACCCTACGGCACATCCGCAGGATGCTCGGATTTCCGAGTTTCTCTTGTTTCAAGACGAGATGGACCGTAGCGATGCTAAGGAAGACGCCGTGTCGAGCGACGTACCCCCGGTAGATCCATCCGTCCTTGCGAGAGAGGTCAAGGCTATTTTGGACGAAACGACGGATACGGTAGCGGACTCCTTGACGGGCGCTGCTATTGAACCGTCGGGTGTGCCTGCGGTTTCGCCCCTCCTTGCAGCCGAAAACGTTGTTATTTCTGCTGAGGTCGGAATAGCCGCAGCTCCCACAATGGTAGAGTCGGTCGTGTCTCCAACCGTGGTCAAACCGGTTGCGGCTCTCACCGCCGTCGAATCGGTTACAACTCCTGCCGCAGTCGAACCGGCTGCAGCTCCTACTGCGGTTGATCCAGTCACGATTCTGGGGCCTCCTGCTCCGGCCAAGAGGGTGATTGTCCTGGGACTTCTGGCGCTTAGCGCGACGCTACCTTCTTCAGCGAAAGGCCGCAAGAGAACTCGTCCGAATCCTGATGCTCCCACGAGAAAGAGAGGCGTGAAGGGTTCCGAGACCGGAGCTTCGTCTAGCAAGGCACCGAGCTTGATGTCGATGTCGCAGCAACGTACCAAGGTACAGGTTCAAACATACGTTTTAAAGAATATATTCATAGCTGACCATCTTTCTTGGTTTTTCTAGTTTGTTTCGTTGATCGATGGGATGATCAAAGAGTGTGGGTCCGAAGTTGAGCGTTTAGCCAAGGAGTTGGCCGAGTTGCAGGAGAGGTCGGCTCAGCTTGAGGGGAAACTGAAGGTGATAGAAGACGTGCGTTCCGCGGAGGTGTCTCGATTCGAGGCTCGGATTAGCGATCTGGAGCGCGATCTCGGAAAGACCGCGGTCTCTCTGATCAAGGCGAAGGATGAAAAGAAATCCAAGGCTTCAGAGCTGCGCAGACTTCAGTGCAAGATGAAGAGTTTCAAGGAATCGGCTGTCCGCGTGACTGAAAGATCTATTCCTGTCGAGGGAAGTGATTCCGATCCAACTCTTGCTGCCGAAGACGTACCTCAGCCTGATGCGGACAAGAGCGACGACCTGGAGGTTGCTGTCGAGGGTGAAGGTAATACGATGGATCAGGATGAGGCTACGTGTGCGGAGGATGTTTGAGGATGTAGTCTCGTACGGGACTTAAGAGTTAGATTTTTATGTGTTTGGCTGACTATGGCTTCTGTACTTGTTTGGGACTGGCCTTCTACGGCTTTGAATCCCTCGTTGCTTCGGCAACTTCTTTTTTTTTTTTTATATTTTCAAAATGGACAATCAGTTTTTATTTAGACTTTCTGTTTTGAGTTGATATTGTGGGAGGTCCGCGAGTTGTCGTCTCGCATTCCATTCCCTTAGTGAATCGCCTTATTCGTTTGCTCGTTTTAGGATGTTTAGTAAATCGAGTGAGCGTTTAGATATAGACGAAGTGACATGCCTTTAGGATCTCGATTCATGCCTTGAGACGTTAGCGACCAGTGTGCTGGGTTTAGGGCAAGACCTAGGTTTACTTTCGGATTGAGGCTATGCGATGACTAGTCGGCTTTCGTTTTGCCTGTTGCGATTTTAATCTGATTCCATACCGATTTAGAATCCGCGATAGGTTCTCGGCTTATATGATTCGTCTGGTTGGAACCGAGCATCTCACCGGGAACAATTTCTAAGTTGCCCGGAAGTGCTGACCAAAAGTTTGGATTTCTTTTATAGCGCTATTACCCTTGGATTGGGTGTTCGAGAGCTATCTCTGCGAGATAACTTAAGTTTGTTTGGGACTGTTGCGCGTTTGTTGTGATCAGCAACAAACTTTTTAGGCGATAGATGTTTAACTTATAGTCGCGGACGGACTGTTTATTGTTTTTGAAGAGGAACGTTTTTCCGAACATTGGCGACGTCTTGCTATATTCAGAATTTCTTTTTCTTTCGATGCGTTTGCTGAAAAAGTTTGAGAAATTTCGAGTTTGAAATTTTGGGAGTATACGAGTATACGTATACTCACCTACTCCCCCCCTTTTGAACGCGGGGGAACAGCTGCTCTTGTCTTGCGACATGATGCCTACGTACCCTTTTAAGGGGATCAAGCCGTCTCGTCGTTCAGTGTTCTGTGGGCGTGCCGCCTAGTGATAGTATTTTTTGAGGTGCATCGCGTTCCAGGATCTGGAAATTTTGATGTCCTGCATGTTTGCGATTTCGTATGCTCCGGGTCGGACTACTTTTATGACCTTGTATGGTCCTTCCCAGTTTGCTCCCAGTTTAGCGGCGTTTCGTTCTGCGGTGTTCTGGAAGAATTTCCGTAAGACTAGTTCGCCTTCGTGGAATCTGCGGCTGCGTACGTTTGCGTTATAGTATTTTGCGGCCGCTTACTGATAGTTTTGAATTCGAACGAGTGCCTGATCCCGCCGTTCGTTAATCAGATCGAGTTCGTCGAAAAGCATTAAGTTATTTGCCTCTTCTCTTTCTGGGAGTAGTCTTCTGCGTACTCCTGGAAATTCGACTTCCGTGGCAATCATGCATTCCGTCCCATATACGAGGGCAAAAGGAGTTTCGCCTGTTGCTCGCCTCCTGGTTGTTCGTTGTGACCATAAAACTCCTTCGAGTTCTTCGGCCCACTTTCCCTTTTTGGCGTCAAGGCGTTTCTTGAGACCGTCGAGGATAGTTTTATTAATAGTCCCGGCTTGTCCGTTGCCTTGAGGATATCTTGGAGTCGATTTTGTCAATCGTATTTTCCATTTTTCGCAAAAAGCTTCGAATCTAGTCGAGATAATTTGGGATCCATTATCCGTCACGATTTCGTATGGTACTCCATGTCTACAGACTATGTTTCTCCATACAAAACTTTCTACCTGGGCATCTTTAATGCTTGCGTAAGGGTCGTCTTCGACCCATTTAGAGAAGAAGTCGGTCAGAACCAGAAGGAAGCGTTTTTGTTTTGACGCGTGCATTGGCCCGACTATATCCATCGACCATTGCATGAACGGGTACGGTGCCGAGATAGATGAAAGGACTTCGACGGGTTGGTGAATAGTCGGAGCGTGCCGCTGGCACTTCTCACATTTTCGCAAAAAATCTTCGCAATCTTTTACCATCGCTGGCCAGAAATATCCGTGGCGCTTGATCTTTATTGCGAGAGATCTTCTGCCGGAGTGGTTTCCGCAAGCTCCGGAGTGCACTTCCTGCATTACCCGCTGCGCTTTCTCCCCTTGCACGCAAGTCATCAGGGGTCCGGAGAATCTCCATTTGTAAAGTTCTCCGTCCATTACGACATACCGCGCGGCCTGAGTTTTTATTTTTCGGGCCGCCCATTTTTCTGGTGGAAGTTCTCCGTTGGTTATGTATGCGAGAATCGTTTCCATCCACGGACGATCGAATCCGTAATCGGACTGATCTTTGGCTGAGTGGCTTTCATCCATGTCGCCTTCTGGTTCATTGATCAGGTTTATGACTATGGGTGGTCCGATACTAGGATGTTCGATGAATTCAACGGGAATTACCCTGCTCATACCAGGATCCGAGCTGGATGCCAAGGCGGCCAGGGCGTCTGCCTGGGCGTTTTCTGCTCGAGGGATCCTAGTAAGGGCGAATTGGTCAAAATTCTGGGTCAGATCTTTTACCAAGATCAGATATGCTTCCATTCTCTCGTCCCTTGCTTCGTATTCTCCGCTGAACTGACTAGCCACTAGCTGGGAGTCGCAGTATGCGTGAAGATTACGAATCTTCAGCCCGTGAGCTAATCGTAGTCCTGCAATCAAGGCCTCATACTTGGCTTCGTTGTTCGAAGCGTGGAAAATTAATCGGAATGACTGTTCCAATACTTCTCCCGTCGGGGATGCAAGTCCGATGCCGATTCTAGAGCCTTGTTTGGATGGGGATCCGTCAACGTATAAGATCCAAGTCGAGTTCGGCTCTTGGTTGGACGTGCTTCCCGTTGGGAGTTCCACTATGAAGTCTGCGAGTACTTGCGATTTCGCGCAAGTCTTTGCGCGATATTCAATATCGTACTCGCTCAGCTCGATCGCCCATTTTGCTAATCTTCCCGATTGGCTGGGACTATGCAAAATGGTGCGGAGAGGGAATGAGGTGGGCACGATGATGGTGTGAGATTGGAAATATGGTCTTTACTTTCTTGCCGACATGACGACGGCCAAGGCCAATTTCTCCATCATCGGATATCGCGTCTCTGCGTCCAATAACGTTTTACTTACGTAGAAGATCGGTTTTTGTTCACCGCGTTCCTCCCGAATAATGACGCCACTCACGGCGGTTGCTGATACCGCGATGTAGAGGAATAATGGTTCTCCTTCTACGGGCTTCGCGAGTACTGGTGGGGTAGCTAGGTAATGTTTCAGCTGTTGGAAAGCTTTCTCGCATTCTTCTGACCATTCGAACTTTTTGTTTCCCTTCAATGTTTCGTAGAAAGGCAGACATTTGTCCGTTTATCGCGAGATGAAACGGTTAAGTGCTGCGACCCTGCCGGTTAGTCTTTGTACTTCGCGTTTCGTCCTGGGAGAGACCATCTCTATTAGCGCCATGATTTCTTTCGGGTTAGCCTCGATCCCGCGGTAAGTGACGAGGTACCCTAGAAATTCTCCGGACGCGACGGCAAACCGACACTTTGCCGGGTTCAACTTCATGTTATGAAGATTGAGACTTTCGAAACATTCTTGGAGGTGTACGACGTGGTCTTGCTCTTCGAGGGATTTCACGAGCATATCGTCGATGTACACTTCCATTGTTTTTCCGAGTTGCTCGGAGAACATTCAATTGACGAGTCGTTGGTAAGTCGCACCGGCGTTCTTTAGACCGAAAGGCATCACTTTATAGCAATAGGTTCCCCGGTCAGCTATGAATGCGGTTTTCTCCCGATCGCCAGGATTCATCATGATTTGATTGTATCCTGAGAAGGCGTCCATGAAGGATAAGAGTTTGTTTCCCACGGTTGCCTAGACTAAGCGATCGATATGCGGCAGCGGATAACTATCCTTTGGACATGGTTTATTGAGATCGGTAAATCGACGCAAAATTGCCACTTTCCGTTCTTTTTCTTTACGACAACGGGATTGGCGAGCCATTTGGGATATCGAACATCCGTGATCGATCCTACTTTGAGGAGTCTATCGACTTCGCTGTCGACCGCTTCGGCGCGTTCTGGCCCCAGTTTTCGTCGTTTTTGTTTGACGGGGTTGGATGTTGGGTCAACGTTAAGTTTGTGACATGTGATGTTTATGTCGATCCCCGGCATATATTCCGCAGTCCAAGCGAACGTGTTCGAGTTTCGTTTCAGACATATCAGGATTTCGACTTTTAAGGTCTCGCTCAGGTTCGCACCGATTTCGACGCAGCGTTCTGGAAAATTCTCGTCGATGCATACTGAGATGACGGGTTCGCAGGTTGGCTCGCGTTTACCTTCCATAGCCTCGGCCGCTCGCAACTGCCAGAAGAGTTCCGTTTTATCTTGCTCTGGGGCGTTGTCGAGGGACGTCAACTTCTTTTTCTTTTTGGAAGAGATATCGACCGGCAGATTTTTTCGTTTTAAATCCGCGGCGTAGCAAACTTGCGAGGTCCTCCGATTTCACCATATAGTCTCGATCCCACACAGAGTTGGAAACTTGAGACACATGTGGTACGTCGACGGAATCGCTTGCATCAAGTTTAACCACGGTGTCCCTACGATTGCGTTGTAAGACATAGGTCGGTCGACGACTTCGAATTCAACATTTTTCACTATGCTCCCGGCTCGAACTGTCAGGTTGATCGTTCCGAGGGTCATGGTGATTTCTCCCGAGAGTCCTACTAGCGGGCTTACGTTTTCCGCGATTTCAGACAGATCGAGTTCTTTTCGAGAAAGCGGAGTTTTACGGTTTTTATCGTAAAACTCGAAAGATAAGTCGGGTCGAGACGAAACGAGAGACATTTCGGCAGTGGTTCAGAATGCGACCATGTCAAAGGGCGTAAGTTTCGAATTGGGGATGCGAGAGATCAAGGCTCGGGATGATCGGTTCAGCGTACGGAGAATCGAGCCGGTCCGGTCCAGCTGTCCGAGGAGCTTCTAGTTCGCCTACTGGCGAACTAAGCCAGCTTGGCTTAGTTTGCCAGCAGGCGAACTAGTCAGGGTGTTCCTAGTTCGCCTGTTGGCGAACTAAGACGAGCTGGCTTCCCCAGCAGGCGAACTAGTCGAGAGGCTCCTAGTTCGCCTGCTGGCGAACTAAGCCAGCTCGGCTTAGTTCGCCAGCAGGCGAACTAGTCGAGAGATTCCTAGTTCGCCTGCTGGCGCAATAAGCCGAGCTGGCTTAGTTCGCCAGCAGGCAAACTAGTCGTGACTAGTTCGCGTTTTGCGGTGGTTTCCGTTTTTTGTGATTTTGTAAAACGATTCTCGAGTTTTATAAAATGGTTCTTCGAGTTTTTATAAAACGATCTTCGAGTTTTATAAAACGGTTCTTCGAGTTTTTATAAAACGATCGTCGAGTTTTATAAAACGATTCTCGAGTTTTATAAAATGATTCTCGAGTTTTATAAAACGTTTCTCGAGTTTTATAAAACGATTGTTGAGTTTTATAAAATGATTCTCGAGTTTTATAAAACGATTCTCGAGTTTTATAAAACGATTCTCGAGTTTTATAAAACGATTCTCGAGTGTTATAAAACGATTCTCGAGTTTTATAAAACGGTTCTTCGAGTTTTTATAAAACGATCGTCGAGTTTTGTAAAACGATCTTCGAGTTTCATAAAACGATTCTAGAGCTTTATAAAATGATTTCTGCGGAAAGTAATGATTCCATTTTTACAGAAGTTATCGTAGACGTTGATTTCGAGATTACGGTTTTCAACACCAACATTCAGCCAGCTACATCCTGGTGGGTTGCAGCACCTTGTTGGGATCTTGGTGCTAGGCTACGAGCGCGGAATGTCCCTTGACGCGGACTATCTTTTGGCTATGTACGTTGACATTCAAGCGCGGAAGAGGGGGCGGCTTTTACCTAACCTCTCGGCAAGAAATGACGGTTATCGGCGGGCTCGCCTCGAATGATCACGATTGGATTGATCTGTTCTTCTATGTCAAAATTGATAGCGCGTCGGTGGAGGAAAGTTGTATTCCTTTGTTCAGGACCGTGTGGGCGACAACTGGTATTTTATTGGTGTGATCTACATATCTGTATATATATAGATTTTAACCTTTTCGTGCGTTTTGCAGTGTCTATCCCCCGTAGGCCGCTGCTTGATGATTTCTCGGAGGTCATGAATCTTCTTCGTGGCGGCCCACTTCATTGGGCATATTTTTCCCCGAAAAGGGTCTGTCACGCCGTTGCCTATTATTCATCCGGTTTTTCTAGGGACAGTCGTACTGAGGTTGAGGCGGATGACGGTGCGGAGGAGAGGGAAAGGTCCAGATCTTCGCAGGACAGAGAACTTCCGATTGGTCATGGTCGAGCGTTCGATGATGATATTAATATCGAAGATCTTATTGACTTTTCGGCCTCTGAATGTGATCCGGCCGAGACATCATCCCGAGCACCGGCCGACACACCGTTTGCGAAGGCGTCGAGGCTTTTTAACAAGGTCTGTCTGTTTTGCTTTATCTTGGTATTATACGCGATCGCCTCTTTTATTATCATATATTTTTTTTTATAAAGGAGGATTTTTCACTTTTTGCAGGGTCTCCGCTTTATGAACGAGGCGGTGAATGCGAGTAGTGTGGAACTTCGCAAGGCCGAATCTAGGGCTGCAGTGGCGGAGGCGAAGGCTGCTCGTCTCAAAGAAG
This sequence comes from Eruca vesicaria subsp. sativa, assembly GCA_932364175.1. NCBI lineage: Eukaryota > Viridiplantae > Streptophyta > Magnoliopsida > Brassicales > Brassicaceae > Eruca > Eruca vesicaria. Next base: position 300,667 of record CAKOAT010092932.1, on the reverse strand, counting down.
AGATCGGTGCCAGTTTCTCTCGTGCCCAGGAGTTAGCCGCAAGGGAGGCCGCTCATGTGAGGGAGGAGTATGAAGCTGAATCTCATCGAAGCTTAGAGCTTTCTGACGAGATGGTTCGTCGTGTTCGTAGAGCGGGCAAAAGAGAGGTTGCTGCGGAGTTGATGGCTCACCGCGAGCGGTTCATGCCTCTTTATGCGGAGTTTGAGGATGCACAAAGGGCGAACGGCGATTTCCGCGAGTGGCGGGTATAGTTGGCGGTTTGCATCTTACCTAGGATCCGGACTACTCGTATGAGGTTGCGATTGCGAAGCTGAAAGCACGCCTGGCTAAGAGAGAGAAGAAGAAGGCCGAGTTTGTTAATCCCGACCAGCAGATGTGGGACCAGTGGAGCCCTATTGTCGTGTCGCCAGATTCAGTTGAAATTGGACCTAGAATGCCGGACGTGAATGGCGAAGTCGACCAGCCATGGGTTGATACCAGCGATGGCCAGGGGTCGGCATCCGTGCTTGACGATTTCGATGTCTGATGTTATTAATTTCACGATTTCGTTGTTGTTTTTCCAGGACTGGCCGTTGGTGGCTTTGAATTCCTGCCGCTGGGCGGTGTGTATTCGAAGACTTTTTAATAAAAAAAGTATTTTCTAAGTATGAAATTTGTGTTTAGTTATAGATGTAGATGGAAGAATACGAGTTGTCGTCTCGCATCTAACTCTTGGTGTAAATCGTCCGGTTCGTTTACTCAAAATGTTTCGGTTTTTGCGAGTGTTTAGATGTGGGCGAAGAGACATGCCTTTAGGATCTCGATTCATGCCTTGAGACGTTAGAGACCAGTGTGCTGGGTTTAGGGCAAGACCTAGGTTTACTTTCGGATTGAGGCTATGCGACGACTAGTCGGCTTTCGTTTTGCCTGTTGCGATTTTAACCTTATTCCATACCGTTTTAGAATCCGCAATAGGTTCTCGGCTTATACGATTCGTATGGTTGGAATCGAGCATCTCACCGGGAAAAATTTCTAAGTTGCCCGGAAGTGCTGACCAAAAATTTGGATTTCTTTTATAGCGCGCTATTTTATCCTAGTCGGATGTATGCGGACCAATAGGTCGGTGCGTTTGTTTAGGACAGCTAACGTGCTCGACGGGGCCAATCGCCGAGCGTTTGTGTTTTTATAGTCGCGGACGGACTTAGTGAAATATTTTTCTCGAGAATTTAGGCAACGTCTCGCCGGTTCTTTCCGAAATTATTTTGGTGTACAAGTTTCGTAGAAACTATTAAGTAGTTGTTACTGCGGAAGTAATTTCCGGATGTTTGGAATTTCTTATTGCGTTTTCGATAGTAACGGAGATTTTATAATGTTCTAACTTTGCATTAATTAAAAAAGTTTCGAAAATTTTTCGATTACAAAGTGAATGTTCTAAAAATTTGGGAGTATACGAATACTCGTATACGTACCCACTCCCCCCCCTCGTTTTGGAAAGGGGGATAGCTGAACTCGTCTTTAGGCGAGCTGCCTACGTATTCCTTTTGGAAATCAACCCATCTCGTAGTTCTGATTGTTTGTGCGAGTATGCTTATTCGGCTGTCGCAGACTTTTCGATCACTTCAGTCGCTGGATCGATGTTTTTGTCCGGGTTTGTCTCCTCCGGTTGCTTAGAAGCGATGGGTGCGGAAATTTGTTGTTTCTCTACCGTTGCTTGCTTTGGGTCACCTTCCGCGGGCGGTGGCGTGACCTTTGCCCGTTTTGGTTTCACGATTGCGACTGCCAATTGCCTCAGCTTGTGTTCGGCCAGAAAGCAGGATCGCGATTATCTTTGGCATCCCCAGATTGCTGCGATTCCCGTAGCAGTCAGGAATTTCATGCCTAAGTGATACGTCGATAGAACTGCCTTCATGGAATTTATCCAAGGCGTGCCAATGATCACATTGTAGATGGCCGGGAAATCGACTACCGCAAAGTTGACAATTTTCATCACTTCCTTGGCTGCCACCGGTAGTCGGATTGATCCCAAGGTCATGGATGTCTCGCCGGAAAAGCTGGTCAACGGTTTCAGAAATTGTTCGACTTCCGAGAGATCTATTCCCATGCGTGTTAACGTGTTGCGGAAGATCACGTTGACGGTACTTCCGGTATCGACCAGGATTCGAGCGACTTCTAGGTCGCTTATCACTAAGTCAATGACGAGGGTATCGGCGTGTGGTTGATCGATTCCACAGTTTTCAGCGTCGTCGAATGAGATCACCCCCTTTGGAGAGTCGTCCGACGGCACCTTCCAACTCGAGCCGGTTTCGGCTTTGCGTTGGTAGGATTTGATAGACGAGACGGTGTCGTTGTAGTACTGCGATTCACCGATAATCATGTTGAACTTTCCGCGGTTGGCGTCGTTACCCTTCTCGTCTTGCCTTCGTCCGCGTTTTACGCCCGACTGGTTCCCCTGAGGTGGAGTTTCCGCTCGCGAGTTCCTGTCGTTTTTCGGATGGCGGTCTGAATCGCGGATGAGGTCCTTGACGGTGGATATCTCGGAGAGTTCTCCCGCGATCAGTTTGGCGGCAAGCTTGGCGCCGAGAACTTTCCAGTTCACGGTAGAACGTCCACGGGTTTGGTGGAGATCGCAGAAAGAATTCTCATCGTAGTTCGAATTTCTCGTCCACGTGTTACCCGTAGTTCGCCCTTGTTCCGATCCAGAGTTAATGGCGTAGTTGTGCGCCCCTTGGAGATCCTGCCCCTCGTGATGGATGAACTTGTCGTTACGAGAGTTCATCTTTTTCTGCTTCTGCTCGGACGCGTTATCCTTTGCGGATGTTTTCGTCGGCTTATGCTTTTCGGACAGGACTTTAGTCTCCTCCTCGATGGTTATATAGTCGGTAGCCTTGTGGAGCGCGTCCTGGAATGTCCACGGTTTTTCGAGAGTTATCCATTTTCGGAACTTCGACTTGAACCAGAGCGATTTCCTAAGTGCGTCGATGGCGTCTTTGTCGCTGATTCCGCTAACCCTAGCCATGACGAGTTTGAATCTGCTCATGAAATCGTGAAGGGATTCGTCCTCCTTTTGCGACAAGCTCCAGAGATCAGCGTCAGAGGTTTCCGGATTGATGTATATTGAGTATTGGTTCAGGAATTCGGAAGCGAGTCGGCGGAAACTTCCGATCGAGTTCCGCCTAAGTTTGGCGAACCACTCGAGCGCTGCTCCTTCTAGGTTTTCGACGAAAAGACGGCAGTAGCCTGTGTCCTTTTCGTGATCCTTGAGTTTGGCTCGTCCCATGGTGATCTGGAAGGCCTGCAGGTGCGCTTTGGGGTCAGACATCCCGTCGTAGGTTGGCACCTTAAGTTTCCCGGGATCGGGTAGCTCTACCTCGGTGATGCGAGCCGTGAAGGGTGTTTTCTGAGATTCGTATAGCAGTCGATCGATTTCGGGTGCGGCGATGGTAGCGTGATGAATCTGAGATTTCACTGCTTTTACCGCTGCGGCCGTTTTAGTGATGTACTCGCTGAGATAGCGAATCTCGGTCAGGTCGCCAGCAGTTTTTCGACCTCGTCGGCGTTTGCTGCGAGTAACCGGAGATCGCTCCTCGGCGATTTTTGCGTATCGCGAAAAGTAGAGCTCCTCCTCGTCTCCAGTAAGAGAACGCTCGGGAGAAGACTCCGGCGGAGGGCTGCGATTTTTTCTCCTCCTAGGATGGACGTCAGCGTCCTCGTCTGACGAGTCGGCTTGGTCGCTTGTTTCCAGGTTAACCTTTTTGATGCCGTCTCCCTCGGTCTCCTGTTCGCGAGTAGGAGATTTTTTTGATTCGTTTAGCGTCGCGTCAGGGTTATCTTTTCCGGAATCCTTCTCCGGTAAGTTACCTTGCTCGGTTCTGGGGCGATCCATAAGAGTCGCGAAATCGAGCCTCCTTCCGCGGATCTTAGTAGTTCCACGGGGGCGAATTGCTCTGGTTTTCGCAGTTAGGGTTTCGACCCGTTTTGCGAACGAACCAATGAGCTTTTCCTGGTCTTCTGATTTTTTGTTAAACTCGGAAAGCATCTTTTCGATGGTCTCGGCGTTAGCGTTTGTAGCGTTGGCCGTAGACGCATCTTGCGGTGGCGGTGTCTTATCAACGTTGTCGCGTTCGTTGCGAGTTTGTTGGTCACCAGTCATCGTTTCTTCGTTGGACATGTTGCGGCTTCGGTGTAAGATAGATCCGACCCCCCCCCTCCTTCTAGCGCCAAACTGTGAGAACCGAAATTCACCTACTGTCAATGAATCGTAAATAAGGAAACTTTGAGTAAACCCTAAGTTTCCAGAGGACCCGGCTATCTGCGGAACCGCACAACGATAATTAAGAAAACGATGAAATAAAAATTAAGATAAGAATGAACGAGATGAAGAGCAAGAAGGATCTTATTCCGAATCTGCTTAAGAACGGTTACAACGAGAGTGGCCTTAGCTGCGTGAGCCGTCGGCGAAATCCCTAACTCTAAAAGTCTAAGACCGAAAACTCTAGTTGAGACGCAGCTCGATAACAAAAACGGAAAAATTCCTAAATGCTAAGTTTGGTGGTGAAAGCTCTGAAAAACGTGTTCTGCTTCTGCCTTATGCCTCCTGCTTATATACTCCTTTCCTAGGCGGTTTAGTCTTTCCATTTCACCCATATTCGAGTTTATCGGGAATCTTTCATTTATCTCGATCTTCCCTTTTTTCCTGCGGAAATATTCTATTTATCTTAAAACTTTCCATTTATCTTCCTTCTGCGAGTAAATCGTCAAAACGTTATCGTATCTTCGGGTTAGATTTCGTTAAGATCGCGAGATGGGATTTTATCACGTTTTAGGACCTTCCGAGCCGTTTTGCGATAAATCCGTTTTGCGACTTTGTACGAGATCGTTACCTGATCCGAAGCTGTTTTTAGAAAATTCCCCGAGTTAATCGTAAAGCTTAGCTACGTTCGTTTCTCGGTTAGTCGTTGCCGTTTTTACGATTCACTCGACGTTTTTATTAAAAACGCGTTTTTTTACGATTTTTACGAAAAATCTTGAATAAATTGTATAGTTTAGGCAATGTTTGGTATTTCGTTTAACAGTTGCCGTTTTATACGATTTCCTCGAGTTCTTTTCGATAAAACAAAGTTTTACGGTTTTTATCCTAAAACTCGAACGATAGGACGGATCGAGACGAAACGAGAGACATTTTGACCGTGGTTCGGAACATGATCATGTTGAAGGACGTAAGCCTTGAATGGAGGATATGGAAGATCGAGGCTCGGAATGGTCGGCTCGACGTACGGAAAACCGAACCGGACCGGTTTAGCTCGCCGTCCGGTGAGCTACCCGGGAGGCTTCTAGCTCGCTGTTCGGCGAGCTAGTGTGGATGAGACTAGCTCGCCATTCGGCGTTCGGCGAGACTAGCTAGCCGTTCAGCGATCTAGTCGGGACGGGACTAGCTCGCCATTCGGCGTTCGGCGAGACTAGCTTGCCGTTCGGCGTTCGGGGAGCTAGTCAGGATGGGACTAGCTCGCCGTTCGGCGAGCTAGTCATGATGGGACTAGCTCGCCGGACGGTGAGCTAGGCCAGCTGGTCCAGCTCACCGTTCGGCGAGCTAGTCACGATGGGACGTGTAATCGACGTTCGGTTTCGGTTTTTCGTGGTTTCGTGCTTAACTCGGATGATCGTGTAATCGGCGTTCGTTTCGTTCTTCCGAGATAACGATCTTCTGATTTTTCCGCAGATTTCATTTGTTCGGAAACCTCTTTTGGATTTATAAAACGATTTCTCGAGTTTTATAAAACGATTTCTCTAATTTTAAAAAATGATTTATCGAGTTTTATAAAATGATTTCTCGAGTTTTATAAAACGACTTCTCGAGTTTTATAAAACGATTTATCGAGTTTCATAAAACGATTTTTAATCTTTTTGCTGGAAGTTTTGGCTATTGATTCCGTCGTACCGATTTTGACCCCAACACCACTCCTCAATGCTTCCTAAACTGCAGTCATGTTGTCCAATGTTGCTGTAGGTGTGCTCTAGATCAGTACTCATCTGCATTGTGTCGAGGTTTTGGGTGTTTTGCACAGGGGAAAGGGTAGTATCGACCGATCTCGGTGTAGGTCTATCGGTCGATGTGGATGGATGTCCATCGGTCGATGGGTTCAGAGGCTCGTCGATCGATGCAAATTGTGCAGGTTGGCTTGCGAGCTGGTTCTTAATTCTTTCGATCTCCATCAGATTGTCCTCTGTTGTGCATTTCAATCCTTGAACGTCACTCCGTACCGGGAAACAAAATTTGTGGAGTAATCTATACGCTTCTTCTTCACATCACTACAAGAAAACTAAGGCATTACTAGGAAAGTTTACTAGGAAAATATTTCCTCGTAAAAATACTACGAATTTACTTCGAGTTTACGAGGAAACCTCTTTTCCTCGTAAAGTTCTTGTAAACTTACGAGAAAAGAGTTTCCTCGTAAACTCGAAGTAAACTTACGAGGTCCTTACGAGGAAAATAACATTTTCCTCGTAAAAGCATAGTAAAACTTTTCCTCGTAAAGTCCTAGTAATTCTTTACTACGAAATTAGGAGGAAAAGATTTGTTACTACGAAATTAAGAGGAAATGGATAGAAAATATCGAATATTAATCAAAAACGTGTTTTGTACCTACTTTTCCTAGCAATTTCCTAGTAAATGCTCAGATTCAAAAATTTCTATAAATACCACCATATGTGATTCATTTGAAACACACCCAAACAAAATCAGCTATAAGCTTGACCAAACAAAAAAAAAAGATGTCCGGTCCGGGAAGTATTTTCGAGTTGCGGAAGTGGATGTATTCACACAGAGATAATAACGGGAGGGTGACGAAAGAATTTCTCGAAGGGTTGGAGACGTTTATGCATCAAGCAGATTCTACACCACTCACGCAGGAAAGTGGTAAGATGTTCTGTCCTTGTCGGAAATGTTGCAATACCAAATTAGGCCCTCGTG
>CAKOAT010092932.1:238620-290141 GCA_932364175.1 Eruca vesicaria subsp. sativa | reverse complement strand
ACGAGGAAACAAAATTCTTTATATATACGCGAGCAATCCGGTTTCTCATTTGCTAGTAACCTTCTCTCTAAGTCCTCTAAAGGTTCTCTCTAATCCGTAGTTAGGTGATTAGATTAGGGAATTTAGATTAGGTGGTTAGTTTAGGGAATTTAGATTAGGTGGTTAGTTTAGGGAATTTAGATTAGGTGGTTAGTTTAGGGAATTTAGATTAGGTAGTTAGTTTAGGTAATTTAGATTATGTTAGTTTATTTTTAGTTACTGTTTTTTTAAATTATACGAGAATTAATGTTTTCAATTTTTTTTTTTAAATATAGATGCCTAGACAGAGCAAGCTTGCTAAGGCTGCTGCTAAGAGGGCGTCGACTCTCGAGGGGATAAGCTACGGAGATATGTTTGGGCGTCAGGATGGTCCGGGTTCATCCTCATCAGCTCCCGGTGGTTCATCTTCGGCAGTTCCCGAGACTCAGCAGCCACCTCCTCCTCCTCCTCCTCCTCCTCCACCGGTCGGGGTTCATCCCGATTTGCAGGTGCTTCCGAACGCACCCTTTGCGGTGTATACGGTGGAGGATATTTTGGCCCTTCCAGGCAGAGAAGGGCTGGCAGAGTTAGATCCTTACCGACGGAACTACCAAAACATTTTATGGTATGTTTTAATTTTTTAATTTTTTATTTATTTATTTCTTAATTAACAAAATATTTCTTAATTAACAAAATATTTGTGTCTTTCCAGGTTTGGTTGTGACAATAGTGTCGGATCTAGCGTCATAGACTGTATCAAGGGATACTTTCCTGATCCAGCTCCGAACTGGAAGATGACGGCGAGCCACACAAAAAAAGACGTGGTTCAAATCGTTCGCTGTAAGTTTAGTTTGTTGATTTATTTTTAATTATTTTAAATTATTAATATAATTGATCTAATCCGTCTTTTATTTTTTTCTGCTTACAGCAAAAGTATCGCTGGTCTATTGAGATTCACCAGCGAGTGAAGAAGGAGTTTGAGAGCAAGGCAAAAGCACGATTGCTCGACACGGTCTACAACTGGAAGGGCGACTATGAGGTATTGATTTATAAATTATAATATATATATAGTTTTAAAAATATTATATATTGACTTTAATTCTAATTTTTTTTTTTTAAATCAGGTGGATGGTTACGAGGCCGGGAAACCCGATTGCCTCACAACCACGGTGTGGGATGGTCTCATCAGCTATTGGACGTTGCCGGACTCGGTCAGAACCTCCAACACAAACTCCGGGAACCGCATGACCAAGGACAAGCATGGCAACACAAAGGTGCTTCACACCACGGGTCGAAAACCTCACGGGGGAGTTCGTCTTGACATGGTAAGATGATTTTTAATATCAATTTAATTTTTATTTTATTTGAATATATTCTAAATTAATATTTATTTTTATAAATTAATTTTAGGCTAAAGAGACAGGAGTTCTTCCATCTCTGAAAGACCTGTACGAGAGGACCCACCGGAACAAGGCTGGGCAGTTTGTAGATCCTGCTTCGGAGAGGATCTACAACGAGCTTGTTGCCCGAGTTGACGAGCGCCAGACCCAGCTGACTCAGCAGACTGGGTCTCCAGTCATATTATCCACTGTTGACGTGGATAAGATTTACGAGGNCGATGTCCCTGCAGCGACATCGTCTTATCATCAGGAGCAGCACGATGTCAATGATCAGCTGCGCTCGGAGTTGCAGGCGACGCAGTCTCAAGTGACTTCGCTCACCGAGAATGTCACTTCTCTCACCGATATCCTCGACATTATGGCGGTTGGAAACCCGCAAGTGCAGGAGCTGTTGCGTCAGAGACGGGAACGTGCAAGGATTCCAAGTACCCAACATCCTCCACCATCACAGTCACAGCCGGCAACCAACTATGGAGAGGATTTGCCGAGCCAGGACGACGTTTTGTTCTGTCAGCAATTTCACGACCAGCATCCGTAGTTTCTTTTATTTTTATTTGTATATTATGAATTTAAAAACTTAATGTATATTATCTAGTTATTTATAAAATATTTTGTTTTTTTATTTTTTTTATAATTTGATTTTTTTTTTTTTTTTTAAAATAAATTAATTATTTGTAATTATTTTTTTAATAGGAAAAAAACATTTCCAAGCAAAATCCTCGTAAAATATTCCAAATAATATCCTCGTAAACAGTTCTAGTAATTTCCTCGTAATGTATCACTACGACCTTACGAGGAAATGTTTACCACGAGCTTTCGAGGAAAGCTTACGAGGACCTTACGAGGAAAATATTACCACGCCTTTACGAGGAAAGTTTTCCTCGTAAATTCGCTACGACCTTACGAGGAAAATGGCTTTACGATGAACGTGTTTCGAGGAAACGCTTTTCCTCGTAAGTTCCTAGTAAAAGGCCATTTACTAGGAACTAACGAGGAAAACCCGTCCTAGTAATGGACGAGTTTTCTTGTAGTGCATGCTTCAATAGATCTGTAGATCTCCGTTGTGATTTCCTCAAGTTCTCCCCTGGTACAAAAATCTGGTGCGCGATTATCGATCGATGTGCTGGGTATATCATTGATCGATAGCTTCTGTAAGTGACTCTCGATAGGTTTGACGAAGGTCGTGTCGATCGATGCTGATGGGGCTGTATCGGTCGATGTCAGCTTCTGGGCTTTTCTCTCTTTGCGAGCGCAGTCATTTCCAGACGGATTCCACTGTAGTTCTCCTTGAAGTGATGCTATGGCTTTCTCATGTTCAGACCTCAATGCCGCCCTCTCCCAGTTATGTTTACCAGTTCTTCCAGTCAGCATGTATGTGACTTCTGCTTATGTGTAGAGCTTGCAAACTGGAACTCCTTTAGCAAACTGTTCAGCGTGTTCTGGTAAACAGAAACAAGAGCGCCCAAATAGTGTGGCTTTATTCAGCAACTTCTCAATATCTTCTTTGTAAACATGGATGATGTCACCAGCTACGCTTCTTGCATAACCATTCTCATCTCTGTAAACATCATATTCGTCTTTCTTTTCCCAGAAGAAACGACGAATCCCGTGTTTAAAAGCTCTCTTCCCAAACTTGCGATGTATATCGGTCGATGCACGTCGCCATGTATCGATCGATGCTCGTTGAAATCCTGGATTTGCTGAGTTTAGAGGAAGGTTCTCTGCACCATCTTGCTCATGAAGTGTTTGTTGCTGGTGCTGATCATTCTGGTAGATGGGTGGTTGTGTGTAGGGACTGATTGGTCCATTGGCCATCTGAAGGATGTCTGCAACGTCTTCTTTGGAGATTGGAATGATTCTTCCATCTAGTGCTCGTGCATGGCCTTCTGGATCCCTGAAAATACAAAATTCATCCGGAGTTAGTACTGTAAAATCGAAATTATGTGTTTTTACCTCGGATGGTGTGTTGGTGTTATCGGTCGATGGTAGAGCAGGTGCATCGGTCGATCTGTTGAGGAACATGTCGGTCGATGGTTGGTGCTCCGTGTCGTTCTATAGGCGTGCTTCAGGTTGGATCGCAGGTTGTAGTGGTGTTGTGTCCACTGCAAAACTCTCATTGTAATTGCTTTCCCAGCTCCCAATCGAGTAATCTTCGTCGTGTGGCTCTTGTGGGACATAGACTGGTTCACACTAGGGGTTGTCGCTCGTTAATTCGAAACGTCGTTTGAGCGATCTAGGTTGGGGCATATCGGTCGATGGAAAAGGGTCTCTATCGGTCGATGCTTTGTAGATGAAGGTCGGCAGAGGAGGTTTTTCTTCATCTTCCCGAAGAAATCTATACTCTATGGCTCGTTCCTCTTCATAAACTTCATCATACTCCTCTGGAGTAGTGATGCTAGCTAGATCTGGCATGTAATGATCGTTTTCCCAATCATCTGTGCTAAAATTGCCGTCTGGAAACTCTTCCTCGATCTGTTGGAATACCATATCGGTCGATGGTAGAATACTGCCATTGGTCGATACTTCTGGATTGGTTTCATACTCGGCCATGGAATCATACTTGTTGGTGTCAAAATCGGTCATGACGGAATCAATGGCTAAAAGTCTCCGCAAAAGTAAAAATAAAAATACGTTTTATAAAACTCCAAAGATCGTTTTATAAAACTCGAGAATTGTTTTATAAAACTCAGAGATTGTTTTATAAAACTCGAGAATCGTTTTATAAAACTCGAGAATCGTTTTATAAAACTCGAGAATCATTTTATAAAACTCAACAATCGTTTTATAAAACTCGAGAATCGTTTTATAAAACTCGAGAATCGTTTTATAAAACTCGAGAATCGTTTTATAAGACTCGAGAATCGTTTTATAAGACTCGAGAATCGTTTTATAAAACTCGAGAATCGTTTTATAAAACTCGAGAATCGTTTTATAAAACTCGAGAATCGTTTTATAAAACTCGAGAATCGTTTTATAAAACTCGAGAATCGTTTTATAAAACTCGAGAATCGTTTTATAAGACTCGAGAATCGTTTTATAAGACTCGAGAATCGTTTTATAAAACTCGAGAATCGTTTTATAAAACTCGAGAATCGTTTTATAAAACTCGAGAATCGTTTTATAAAACTCGAGAATCGTTTTATAAAACTCGAATAATCGTTTTCTAAAGCTCAAGAATCGTTTTATAAAACTCGAGAATCGTTTTATAAACTCGAGGAATCGTTTTATAAAACTCGAAGAATCGTTTTATGAAACTCGAGAATCGTTTTACAAAACTCGAAGAATCGTTTTATAAAACTCGAGAGTCGTTTTATGAAACTCGAAGAATCGTTTTATAAAACTCGAGAATCATTTTATAAAACTCGAAAAATCCTTTTATAAAACTCGAAAATCGTTTTATAAAACTCGAGAATCATTTTATAAAACTCGAAGAAACGTTTTATAAAACTCGAAGAATCGTTTTACGAAACCGCAAAAAACCGAAACAGCCGTAAAACGCGAACTAGTCACGACTAGTTCGCCCATGGGCGAACTAAACCGGCCCGGCTTAGTTCGCAGATGGGCGAACTAGTCCATCTCGACAAGTTCGCCCATTGGCGAACTAGTCCCGTCCCGGCTAGATCGCCAATTGGCGAACTAAGAGGTGCTGACTTTGCCCCAGTGGCTCTTTTCGCCTAGTTCGCCATATGGCGACCTAGCCAAGCTGAACTAGCTCGCCGTACGTCGAGCCGACCATCCCGAGCCTCGATCTCCCGCATCCCTGATTCAAAACTTACGTCTTTCGACACGGTCGCATTCTGAACCACGGCCGAAACGTCTCCCGTTCCGTCTCGATCCGACCTATCAATCAAGTTTTACGATAAAAAACCGTAAAACTTCGCTTTCTCGAAAAGAACTCGAGGAAATCGTATAAAACGGCAACGGTTAAACGAAACACCAAACATTGCCTAAACTATACGATTTATTCGAGATTTCTCGTTAAAATCATAAAAAACTCGTTTTAAATAAAAAACGTCGAGAGAATTGTAAAAAAAACGGCATCGGATCAGGAAACAGTCTCGTTAAAGTCGTAAAACGGTTTTTAGCGTAAAACGGCCCGAAAAGTCCTAAAACACGATAAAAACCCATCTCGCGACGTTAACGAAATCAAACCCCAAGATACGATAACGCTTTGACGGTTTACTCGCAGACGGAAGATAAAAGGCAAGTTTGAAGATAAATAGGAGATTTCCGCAGAAGAAAAGGAAGGATCGACAGATATGGAAAGTTCCCGAAATATTCGGTTTCGAGCAAAATGGAAAGACTAAAACTGCCTAGGAGGAGTATATAAGGAGGAGGCATAGGGCAGAAGCTGAAGGACGAAATCTAGAGCTCTCATCTGAGACTTTCACAACTTTTCTAGATTTAGAATTTTCCGCACTTAGAAACTTAGGCTTTTTCTCGACAAGTTCGGTTTCTATGACTGGCGCTCAATTACTAGACGAACTCGCCCAGGTAGTTCGATCTCTCGTCCAGCTCCATCAACTGAACTACGTTCGACTTGATCCCCGAAAGGGGTACGTAGGCAGCCTTTCATAAGGTTCAGTCCGAAATCATTCAAACCTTTTTTCTATCTTTTTCTGTTTTTCGTTATCGAGCTGCGACTCGACTAGATCTAGGGTTTTATGTTTGTAACTCGCTGATGGCCCCTGCGGCCAAAGCCTTTCTAATTCCTTGTAATGATCGCAACGCTCTTACGCGAATCGGAAATAAGACGACTTTCTTTATAAATTCGTTTTATTATGTTTTTCATATTTTCCGCATTTATTTGGTTACTTGTCGTTGGCTTTCGCAGAGATCCGGTTCCTCTGGAAAATTAGGGTTTTCCTAAGTTTCCTTATTTAACGGAAATCGACAAGTGTGAATTTCGGTTCCCACAGTTTGGCGCTAGAAGGAGGGGGGGGGGGTCGGATCACTCTTACTCATAGCCGCAAAACGCTTGACCAAAACGATGTCTGGATGTATGAAAGACAAAGTCGCAACTCGCAAAAAGACACTGGTAAAACAACTCCAGCAGCGACTACTCGTACAGCCAACGCTCACGCAAACGCTGTAGTACTCAACAAAATCGAAAACCTAATCGCGACTCTTCGCCACGTGAAGAGCGACAAAACAAGCTCACGATTTCTATCTCAGATCACTAAGGGCAACGATAAAATCTATCAAACCCCATAGTGTTTTTCTTATTTCCTACTCAGACAAATCTCACGGGTTGAGCAAAAGACGTTTTCCGAGAACTTTTCGGAAAAATAAAACTTTCTCTCCCAGAAAACCGCGGAACAAACCGTAACTTACTCGCTAAATAAATCCTAGGATACTCGCGGAAAAATCCTTAGGTGACTCGCGAAAAAAACCGTAGTTTATTCACGGCAAAACCCTAGGTTGTTCGGGGAAAAGCCCTAGGTTACTCGCGGAAAAACCCTAGGTTATTCGCGACAAAACCCTAGGTTGCTCGCGGAAGAACTTTAGGATACTAGCGGAATCGGGCAATACTATCCAGCCGAAAAGACGATGAGTTGGCCAAGCAACCTAGCTTGCCATCTTGGCGAGCTGACCGGCTTTCAACCTCGTCCCAGAGGCACTGACTTTTTCCCGAGGGTCCGCACAATCCAACTCATAGCTATGGTGAGCCGGATCGTACTCTAAGCAATAATCGCACTGCTTTTCGTTTCGTCTCAATCAAAGTTTTCGTTGAGGTCTTACCACGAAAACAAGATAGCTTGATGAATCGGAACTGTGCTCGCAGCCTCACCATTAGGAAAGTTGGACAAGCTCGACGGATCGAAACATCTCCATCTCGAATCTTGATCGAGTCGCTTTTCGTTTCGTCTCAATCGGACTTTCCGTTGAGATTCTACGACGAAAACAAGTCAACCCGACGAATCGAGATCACCCGCGCCAAGCGTCTTAGTTCACCGAACGTAGAGCTAGCTAGCTCGCCATACAGCAAGCTGAACCAAGTGCCTGGCTCGCCCAAGAGACGCTGACTTCGCCCCAAGGGTTCTTACCATCCAGATCGCCACACGGCGAGCTGAAAGGGTTCACCCGACTTGCCTTACGTCGAGCTGAGCCAATCCTCAAGTTTCTCTCTCGAGTCTTGATCGAGCTGATTCTCATTTCGTCTCAATCGGAATTTCCATCGGGATTTTACGACAAAACCGCAAGGACTTGTTTCTTCGTATAAGTACGAATCAATCGTCTAAAACGGCAACGGTTGACTTAACACCAAAGTTGCCTATACTATACGAGAAATCTGAACTCTCTAAATCCAATCCGGTTTTACGAAACTCTGCCACGCTAAGTCGAAAACATCCAATCATAAACACTAGATTGATTTTTTCGATATACAGAGCGCACCTAGTCGGTCAAATAAAACCAGCAATACGAAGAAACAAGAACATGAGCTCCGATGGTTAAGTCTTCTCCCCGCTCCGATACTCTTGCCGATAATTCGTCGAAGACCGGTAAGTCAAAAGACGAAGAACGAAGAATAGACGATCCCAAATCATCGATGAAACTAAGGTATGTCCGATTTGAAAATTTTATTAGACTTCTAATTTCTCGTGGATAAGAAACGAACACGTCTTGTAAACTGCCGTGAAACCTAGAGAACTTAGAATTTAGAGGATAGTCTAGCACGCTAAGTCGTAAGCAATTTTTGTCTATCTCGATTTGTTGTTTTCTAACCATTCAGGCATAACTCGCAAACCGATCAAATCTCTCGTACAACCGAGAAACGATCGCCACGCATTCAAACGTACTCATTTCCTAAAAGAAAGAGGAATCTAGAGACGCTGACGTCGTCTTAAAACCGACTCGCTCCTAGAAGCTTTCGTAAATCAGATATACTCCAAGTAATCTCCGATCCACCATGGTCTTTAATCGACCCGGATTGTCGATCATCCCAATCCTTCAAACGAAACTCGTCTTTCTTCTTTCGCCGAACATTTTTCCTCGTATCAAGAAAACGCTTTCTATACAGCAAACTCTCGCAAAAAATAAGCGGAAAATATTCGGACGATGCGACGCCTCATCGAAATCATCAGCAAATGACAATTTAAAAACCGTCTAAGCACTAAAGACTGATCCAAACCGTCTGAGAAATAATCTCGAGGAATATACAGCATCTCTCGTCGCAATCATGCGGTTAGAAAATCTCTGCGAAACTTCAGAGCGAAACTCGATTATTTTCCGAAGTCATAAAGATCTTCTCAAACTTGATAAAACAAGTATAAGAGTCGAAATCTTTAGGCATCAAAGCATTGATCTCATTTTCCGTCAAACCAAGTGAGTCACGGAATATTGTCAAGAACATTTGCGGCAAAAGAAAGATCGAGAACACAAAGCAGCAATAGAAAACACGTCCTCCCTTCTCGTTGACTGATCCTATTGCTGATCATGTGATTCATTCCGCCCGAGAAACCCGCTAAAACATTTTGCGACTAGATCTCGGTGAAATAACTTTTGGTAAAACTCCACGAGTGACTCCGAAAAAACTATCACCGAAGAATCAAAAACTAAGCGGAAAGGTTTCTTGAAAAATCTGCGGAAACATTGTTAACCCAATGCGTCGCGTNCAGGTTTTGCGAAAAGTACTTTCCTTATAGCAAAAACCAAGCTATACGATCCGGCACTGGGCGGCCAATCTAAACTTTGCCTTCTCGCGACACGATCTGAAAGATCTCACTCTTTAGCCCATCGGTTCACGAGCATCCGCTCTCATTCCTCTCGTTTACATCCGAGAATGAGATCGCCCCGCAAACGACTCCGCACGGGTTTTGCATCGAGCTTTTTAGGATCTGTCTCCCTCGAGTAAAAAAGAAACAACTTCCATACAAAGGAAAGTTTATACGAAACTTTCATCGTATAAATCAAACCTACAACGGAAAAACGTTTTCTATAAACACGGGCATACTTGGCATATCAAGCTCGACAAACGCTATTTGGCTATTGTCCGATCACGCTTCACTTCAATGCCAAGTTTACAAACCGACCCGACCTTTTCGATAGACCGAAAGTGTCGTGGTCTAATCCTCTACCAAATACGACCTTGGCTGTGCGGCTGAACACAACCTTCGCACTAAGCCAATACATTCAACGGATAATGCAAACTTGTCAAAAATCGGCTAAGTTCTGTATTCTCGCGATTCACTCTGTTCCCGAAGCAAGTTTCCTACAAAATCCGACGTATAAGAAAACACTCGTACCAGAGCTCCTAAAGCCGTACGAATCTCGGAAGGTCAACGCTTCACAAAGCACCGTAACAAAAAAACGCTTCGTTTCGGGTAAACAACTTACGCGACCTCTCGGTCCTAATTGCTCTAGCACAAATCGTAAAACTACCTAACATCGAAACAGGAATGTAAGTTTTAATTGCGAATATCCGCAAACGAACCAAAGTGTTCCCGCAAAGTAGGGTTAAGACAAAACCCTCGCAGCACCGCGCAACATCTCCGAGCCCGGAAACGTTCCGAACAAGAAACGCGGCATATAAAAAAAAAACCAACTTTCGGCACTGCAAGACGTCGCAGACGCCCGGAGATTAGTTTTTCAACACAAATACCTTCCTCGATAAAGTCATTTTCTTAGAATACCTAACAGTCCGTCCGCGACTATAAAATTACGCAAAACTTCTTAACGTACGTATCCTTCGCGAAGGCCGAAACAACGTAAACATCTATCACATAAAAAGTTTGTTGCTGATCACAACAAACTCGCAACAGTCCTAAACAAACTTAAGTTATCTCGCAGAGATAGCTCTCGAACACCCGACACAAGGGTAATAGCGCTATAAAAGAAATCCAAACATTTGGTCAGCACTTCCGGGCAACTTAGAAATTGTTCCCGTGAGATGCTTGGTTCCAACCAGACGAATCGTATAAGCCGAGAACCTATCGCGGATTCTAAATCGGTATGGAATCAGGTTAAAATCGCAACAGGCAAAACGAAAGCCGACTAGTCATCGCATAGCCTCAATCCGAATGTAAACCTAGGTCTTGCCCTAAACCCAGCACACTGATCGCTAACGTCTCAAGGCATGAATCGAGATCCTAAAGGCATGTCTCTTCGTCTATATCTAAACGCTCACTCGATTTACCAAACATCCTACGACGGGCAAACGAACAAGGCAATCTACTAAGGGAACGGAATGCGAGACGACAACTCACGGACCTCTCTCAATATCAACTCATATTCTTCCCGCTACATTCATACGAATAAAAATACGCTCTTAAAAACGCAAACTGATTTTTAATAAAGCCGCACACGGCTAGTCCGAAAACTATAACGGCCACGCTCGGCCAGACCAAACGGCCTACGAGGCTAGTCTCAAGGCCGGTGAAGGTCCAGATACCATCAACATCAATATGCTCGATAATTCCTACACAACATATAACTAGACCGTAAAGGTCTTGCTAGGAAACGGTTCATACGAACCTTAACTCCAAAACGAACTACGAAAGGCTTGATCCCCTCAAAAGGGTACGTAGGCAGCCTTCACAAGGCGCAGCCCTAATCTTAAACACATTCCGCTCCATGGAGAATGGAAAGATCACTCTCAACGGACCTTTCCAACCATTAATCCCGCCTAATTTAACTAAAGCTGGCAAACCATTCGCAAGAACCTTACGCTAGGATCTCAAGATTCTAGCGAGCTGGGGGGCTAACTGTTGGTGTCAAAATCGGTCACGACGGAATCAATGGCTAAAAGTCTCCGCAAAAGTAAAAATAAAAATACGTTTTATAAAACTCCAAAGATCGTTTTATAAAACTCGAGAATCGTTTTATAAAACTCAGAGATCGTTTTATAAAACTCGAGAATCGTTTTATAAAACTGGGAATCGTTTTATAAAACTCGAGAATCGTTTTATAAAACTCGAAGAATCGTTTTATAAAACTCGAGAATCGTTTTATAAAACTCGAGAATCGTTTTATAAAACTCGAGAATCGTTTTATAAAACTCGAGAATCGTTTTATAAGTCTCGAGAATCGTTTTATAAGACTCGAGAATCGTTTTATAAAACTAGAGAATCGTTTTATAAAACTCGAGAATCGTTTTATAAGACTCGAGAATCGTTTTATAAGTCTCGAGAATCATTTTATAAAACTCGAGAATCGTTTTATAAAACTCGAGAATCGTTTTATAAAACTCGAGAATCGTTTTATAAAACTCGAGAATCGTTTTATAAAACACGAGAATCGTTTTATAAAACTCGAGAATCGTTTTATAAAACTCGAAGAATCGTTTTATAAAGCTCAAGAATCGTTTTATAAAACTCGAGAATCGTTTTATAAAACTCGAGGAATCGTTTTATAAAACTCGAAGAATCGTTTTATGAAACTCGAGAATCGTGTTATAAAACTCGAAGAATCGTTTTATAAAACTCGAGAGTCATTTTATGAAACTCGAAGAATCGTTTTATAAAACTCGAAGAATCGTTTTATAAAACTCGAGAATCATTTTATAAAACTCAAAAAATCGTTTTATAAAACTCGAAAATCATTTTATAAAACTCGAGAATCATTTTATAAAACTCGAAGAAACGTTTTATAAAACTCGAAGAATCGTTTTACGAAACCGCAAAAAACCGAAACAGCCGTAAAACGCGAACTAGTCACGACTAGTTCGCCGATGGGCGAACTAGGGACACTCCACTAGTTCGCCCATCGGCGAACTAAGCCGGCCCGGCTTTGTTCGCCGATGGGCGAACTAGTCCATCTCGACTAGTTCGCCCATTGGCGAACTAGTCCCGTCCCGGCTAGATCGCCAATGGGCGAACTAAGAACTGACTTTGCCCCACTGGTTCTTTTCGCCTAGTTCGCCATATGGCGACCTACCCAAGCTGAACTAGCTCGCCGTACGTCGAGCCGGCCATCCCGAGCCTCGATCTCCCGCATCCCCGATTCAAAACTTACGTCTTTCGACACGGTCGCATTCTGAACCACGGCCGAAACCGTCTCCTGTTCCGTCTCGATCCGACCTATAATTCAAGTTTTACGATAAAAACCGTAAAACTTCGCTTTCTCGGAAAGAACTCGAGGAAATTGTATAAAACGGCAACGGTTAAACGAAACACCGAACATTGCCTAAACTATACGATTTATTCGAGATTTCTCGTTAAAATCATAAAAAACTCGTTTCAAATAAAAAACGTCGAGAGAATCGTAAAAAAACGGCATCGGATCAGGAAACAGTCTCGTTAAAGTCGTAAAACGGTTTTTATCATAAAACGGCCAGAAAGGTCCTAAAACACGATAAAAACCCGTCTCGCGACGTTAACGAAATCAAACCCCAAGATACGATAACGCTTTGACGGTTTACTCGCAGACGGAAGATAAAAGACAAGTTTGAAGATAAATAGAAGATTTCCGCAGAAGAAAAGGAAGGATCGACAGATATGGAAAGTTCCCAAAATATTCGGTTTCGAGCAAAATGGAAAGACTAAAACCACCTAAGGAGGAGTATATAAGGAGGAGGCATAGGGCAGAAGCTGAAGGACGAAATCTAGAGCTCTCATCTGAGACTTTCACAACTTTTCTAGATTTAGAATTTTCCGCACTTAGAAACTTAGGCTTTTTCTCGACAAGTTCGGTTTCTATGACTGGCGCTCAATTACTAGACGAACTCGCCCAGGCAGTTCGATCTCTCGTCCAGCTCCATCAACTGAACCACGTTCGACTTGATCCCCGAAAGGGGTACGTAGGCAGCCTTTCATAAGGTTCAGTCCGAAATCATTCAAACCTTTTTTCCTATCGTTTTCTGTTTTTCGTTATCAAGCTGCGACTCGACTAGATCTAGGGTTTTATGTTTGTAACTCGCTGATGGCCCCTGCGGCCAAAGCCTTTCTAATTCCTTGTAATGATCGCAACGCTCTTACGCGAATCGGAAATAAGATCGACTTTCTTTATAAATTCGTTTTATTATGTTTTTCATATTTTTCCGCATTTATTTGGTTACTTGTTGTTGGCTTTCGCAGAGATCCGGTTCCTCTGGAAAATTAGGGTTTTCCTAAGTTTCCTTATCTAACGGAAATCGACAAGTGTGAATTTCGGTTCCCACAATACTCGTGGGTACAAAAACAAGTTGCTACTAGTGCTGAGCTCTTTATCCTTGGATACTTGATGACTGGAACAGGATTGTAGTGGATGGTAGGGTTGATGAGGGTTAGGCAGAGTTTGTAGGATTTCAGGTCACAAACAGCTCCAGCTGTGGCTAAGAAGGCTCTTCCAAGTAATAGAGATGTCTTGAAGTTGAGTTTGTTGGCCAAGACATGGAAGTCTATAGGAATTAGGGCATCTCCAATCTGTACCTCAAGGTGTCTAACTATTCCTCCAGAGTTCTGCTGAGAGCAATCCACAAAGAAAAAGATTCTTCAGTAGGCTCTATCTTCAGACCTAGCTGGTCTGCCATAAGTTTGGGTAGGATGCTAACTCCAGATCATGTATCGCATAGAGCACGAGGGAATTCAACACCTCTGATGGAACATGGTATAGTGAAGTTCCCTGGATTGCTCTTGTTCTCCAGTGTGATCTTCTTCTTTAGACTGTCTCTGACTTGGTGAAACATTTTCTTGATGTCTTCTTCTGTCTCTCTAAAAAACATCCACAATCTGTGTGAAAAGTAGGCTTCTTCAAAGGGTTTCTCTCTAGGTATTCTCATAACTCTTTTTTAAGCTTGACAATTCTTTCTAATTAACTTCCCTTTTATAAGGCTTGGGTATCTTCTCTTTCCTTTTTCTGAGAACTCTTCCATGATTTTCCTTTTCTATCTCCATAGACTCAATAATGTCCGTGCGTCTCTCCATTATGGCTTTTTGAGGGCTTCGGGAAGTGTAATACTGCTCCCGGAATGCGTCAATATGTTCACTATCTATCTTGGGAAGTTGCGCTCGGTGTTGGGGTACTGTGTATCGGGCGACACTAACTGGAGTGTGTCGGTCGATATCAAGGTCTTCATGTCGATCGATGGGAGGATTATCATGTCGATCGATGTCATGCGGATCGATTTTGACAGGGACGGGCGGATGTGGGTGTCGTGCTGCAAAGGCTTCGTGAGGCATAATCTTGACGGCACTGCACTCGTGAGGGTATTCGTCTAAGTCCATCGATCGACACTCATCAAGTTCTATCGATCGATGTACACTGGAGCGTATCGATCGATGATCACGGGGTGAAATCAATCGATAATAGTCGAAGATGAAGTCTCTCTCATCATCAGATCTTTGAATCTCTTCTACTACCTCTTGCCAAAATTCATCATCCAGGATGGAATTGATGTTATGGTTGTTGGCAAACTCCTGCTTCTTTGGGGCTTCTCATGTCTGAAACACTTGAGTCTCTAGCTTCTTCACATGGATGTTTAAAGCATCTAGCTTTATGGTGAGGGTGTTGTAGACGGAGTCAATCTTTCCATTGAAGTTTGTCTGGAGTTTCTGTTGACTCTCAAGAACCTTGTCTAGCATCTCCTCCACTTTACTGTCTTGGGTGGGTGGTGTGGGTTTGAGTAGAATGAGTTCCCATAGCTCTTGTTGTTGTTGGGGTTGCTGCTGCTGAAGTTGTTTAGCTTCTGTGAACTCTGGTTGAAGTTGCTTCTCTGGACTGTGAAGTTTCTGTATCCTCCACTGAACAAATCTACTTGTTTAGTAACTTCTGAACGGTATCCAACTGTGCTTGCACTTCATTGATGTATTCCTTCCCAAGAAATGATGAAGTTTTTGTCTTCACAAAGTTCTTTATGCTGTTGCTTGAAGCTAAGTTATCAATTAACTTCACAGCCTCTTGTGGATTCCTGGTGTTGAAGTTGCCATCACTTCAAGAGTCCTTTGATAATCCAAGGTGATGCCTCTGTAGAAAGTGCAAAGCAGTTGCACTTTGTTGAATTTGTGGTGTGGGCAATCTCGTTGGTAGGATTTGAATCTGTTCCATGCATCTTTGAATGACTCTTCAGGATTCGGAGTGAATGTGGCAATCTTTCTCTTCCATTCTTCAGCGCGTGACACATCAAAAAAGTTACGCAGGAATGCGTTCTTGAAGTCGCTCCAGGTTGTGAGAGAACCTGGTAGTAGTTTTCTCAGCCACTGCAAAGCTTCTCCAGATAGAGAGTATTTGAAAAACTTGCAGAGAAGATAGTCTTGGGGGACTCCATTGGCTTTTATGATGGTTATGAGATCCTCGAACCTCTCTAGATGGTCCATAGGATGCTAATGGGACAACCCACAGAAGGGTATTTGTCCTACAAGTGTGTACTAGTGCGGCTTAAGCTCGAAATATTCTCTCTGAATAGCAGGAGGGCGGAAGGCTGATTGGTTGGAATAGGACTGATATGGACGGTTGTAGTCAGCCAAAGTTCTAGCTTGGTTAGCCTCTTCTACAGGTTGAATGATGTCTATAGGTGCAGTTTCTTGCTCAGGAATGATCTCTTTCTGAGCGTTCAGCTTCTGACCTGCTGCATTACGCAGGTGACCATCTTGATCACGCAGGTCTCCATTCTCATCGGCTGTGAGAATAATAGGCGCTACCATGTCTCGCTGGTTAGTATCGATCGATGTAAGGTAAGGTGTATCGATCGATGTCGGATAAAAGGTGATATACCATGATTTTGACCCGCTTTTAGCCATGGTATTGATATGTTTTTATGAGTTTTATATATGTTTTGGAGTCTATTAGGTATGTTTTTCGGGTTCAGGAGCACTTTAGAGTAAAATGATGATTTAGGTGCCCTTTTGGAGCTTAAAAGAGAGTTTTCCGAGATGACTATAAAGATCAGACAATGAGGATACATATCGATCGATACACACCTGGTGTAATCGATCGATGACGCTTCTATTGAAGATGAAGTCGAGATACTCCATCGATCGATGTACACCATGTACCATCAATCGATATGATGCGTGGAGAACAAGTTCAACTTGGCCGACTTGAAGCCCAAGTCTTCCCAATATTACAATAATGCCCTTGAAGAGTTTTTAACCTAATGGAACTCTTATTTATGGTTTTTGCCATTGTGTTTTGCTAGACATGCTTTTTATGTTTTTCATGCTTTTTGATACCTTTTGTACTTGAAAAGCTTTGCATACTTTTCTTGTTACTTTGTTATATTCTATAAAGTATTTCTTTTCATCTTAATTTCTTAAAGGTTATAGAATTCTATATTTAGAGGAAACACACAAAAAGAGATTTGTTGTTCCAAGAACCAAAAGTTCAATCCTCTAATCTATGAGTTTCTATTATTACCTAGTTGTTATGGATCTCTCAGTCATGTCTGAGTAGATCTCTTTGTTATATTTAGGGTTCAAATAGTTATGAGGGATTAGCCCCAACTATGGAATGTTGAATTGTTGATATTCATTATCCAAATGAACCCTAATGATTACTCTAGAGTAGCTACCTAGAGTATGATCATGGATGTGATTTAA
Organism: Eruca vesicaria subsp. sativa; assembly: GCA_932364175.1. NCBI lineage: Eukaryota > Viridiplantae > Streptophyta > Magnoliopsida > Brassicales > Brassicaceae > Eruca > Eruca vesicaria. The sequence continues at coordinate 273,271 of CAKOAT010092932.1, read as the reverse complement.
CTTGTTAATCATTGTCCTGAAATCATTTGGCATGAGCTTAGATCCTCTAGGGTTGTGCGAGAGCCGGTCTATGATCTTGGTGAACACAATTTTGATTCGATCTTATGCTATATCGATCGATACTCCTATAGAGTCATCGATCGACAGCAACCCATATCGTCTGATATCGCTGTCAAAACATCGGTCGATATTGCTGACAATAAGATCAATGGATGTGTCTATTTAGCGACTGCTATTAGATCTATCTAAGAATCAAAGTTCTCATATATCTTGCAAGCAATTCATTAAAACTTCTATAGCATTATAATCCTGATTATCTGAATAGCAACCTTGAATCTAACTACTTTCTTTTATTGTTTCAAACCTAAATCCATTCTCTTAAGCAACTTACCATTGCTTACAAAACTGCAACTTTACTATTTTAAACCTATTTAACCTAGCATAATCATTTAGATTATATCTATTGTGTTCCTTAGTTCCCTGTGGATTCGATCCCTAAGTACTACAACTGAACCTCTTATTTGAGAGAGTAATTCACTTCTTAAGGTTAAACATATGAGTGATATCAAATTAGGCGCCGTTGCCGGGGAACTTTGATAACATTAGATTTAATCTAATTAGGTCTAAATTATTTTTCTTTTATTGTTTAATTATCTTTTGACACCAAAAAAAAATTTTCTTGTCTTTTTCAGGTACATGCCCAGCAGTACTAGAAGCAACAAGAACAAAAACCTTTTGTACTCAGAAGATCCTCACGGCTTGGAACGTAGCATCCGCAAAGACCTATGCTCCTCATCGATCGACATCAACACATCCCTGTCGACTGATACTTGCCTACCACAGTCGACCGAGACACCTTCAACGTCGACCGATACTCTCACCATCACATCGCTCGACATCAACAACCGTTCGTCGACCGATACCTTTCATCCGACATTGATCGATATACCTCATCTTACATCGATTGATACTAATCGGCGAGACATGGTAGCACCTATTATTCTCACTACCGATGAGAATGGAGACCTGCGTGATCAAGATGGTCACATGCGTAATGCAGCAGGTCAAAAGCTGAACGCTCAGAAGGAGATTATACCTGAGCAAGAGACTGCACCTACAGACATCATTAAACCTGTAGAAGAGGCTAACCAAGCTAGATCTTTGGCTGACTACAACCGTCCAGATCAGTTATATTCCAACCGATCAGCCATCCGCCCCCCTGCTATTCAGAGAGAGATTTCGAGCTTAAGCCGCAGTACTACACCCTTGTAGGACAAATACCCTTCTGTGGGTTGTCCAATGAGCATCCTATGGACCATCTGGAGAGGTTCGAGGATCTCATAACCGTCATAAAAGCCAATGGAGTCCCTCAAGACTATCTTCTCTGCAAACTTTTCAAGTACTCTCTATCTGGAGAAGCTTTGCAGTGGCTTAGACAACTACCACCAGGTTCTCTCACAACCTGGAGTGACATCAAGAACGCATTCCTGCGTACCTTCTTTGATGAGTCACGCGCTGAAGAATGGAGGTAAAAGATTGCTACATTCACTCAGAATCATGAAGAGTCATTCAAAGATGCATGGAACAGATTCAAGTCCTACCAAAGAGATTGCCCACACCACGGTTTCAACAAAGTGCAACTTCTTTGCACTTTCTACAGAGGCATCACATTGGACTATCAGAGAGCTCTTGATACAGCTAGTGAATGCAACTTCAACACCAGGAATCCACAAGAGGCTATGAAGCTAATTGATAATTTAGCTTCCAGCAACAGCACTAAGAACTTCATGAAGACAAAAGCTACATCATTCCTTGGGAAGGAATACATCAATGAAGTACAAGCATAGCTGGATACCATTCAGAAGTTGATAAACAAGCAGATCTGTTCGGTGGAGGATGCAGAAACTGCAGGTGAAGATTATATAGAAGAAGATGTAAACTGGGTCAGTGGAGCTGGTTTTCAGAGGTCTAGTAACCAAGGAGGATACAGAAACTACACAGGCCAGAGAAGCAACTTCAACCAGAATTCACAAAAGCCCAACACCTTCAGCAGCAGCAACCCCAACAACAACAAGAGCTATGGAAACTCATTCTACTCCAACACACACCCACCCACCCAAGATACTAAACTGGAGGAGATGCTTGACAAGGTCCTTGAGAGTCAGGAGAAACTCCAGACAGACTTCAATGGGAAGATCGACTCCGTCTACAACACCCTCCAAAAAGAGCTAAATGGTTTAAACACACATATGAAGAAGCTGGAGACTCAGGTGTTTCAGACAATAGAAGCCCAGAGGAAGCAAGAGCTTGCCAACAACAATAACATCAATGCCATCCTGGATGATGATTTTTGGCAAGAGGTAGTAGAAGAGATTCAGCAATCTGATGATGAGAGAGACTTCGTTCGCGACTATTATCGATCGATATCACCCCGTGATCATCGACCGATACCATCCCATGTACATCAATCGATAAAATTTGATGAGTGTCGATCGATGGACTTAGACGAGTACCCGTACGAGTGCAGTAACGTCCAGACTATGACTCACAAAGCCTTCGCAGCACGTCAACCACATCCACCCGTCCCTGTCAAGAGCGAACCGCACGACATCGGCCGACATGATTACCATCCTATCGATCGACAGGAAGACCACGCTATCGACCGACGCACTCCAGTCAGTGTCGCCCGATACACGGTACCCCACCGCCGAGTGCAACTCCCCAAGATAGATGGTGCACGTATTGACACATTCCAGGAGCGATATTACACTACTAGAAGCCCTCAGAAAGCTATCTTGGAGAGACCCACAGATATCTTTGAGTCCATGGAGATAGAAAAGGAAACTACTGGAAGAGCTCTCAGAAAAAGGAAAGAGAAGATAGCAAAACCTTATAAAAGGAAAGCTAATGAGAAAGAATTGTCTAGCTTCAGAAAACGAGTTTTCAGAATACGTAAAGAGAAACCTTTTGAAGAAGCCTACTTTTCACACAGATTGTGGATGTTTTTCAAAGAAACAAGAGAGACAGAAGAAGACATAAGGAGGATGTTTCATCAAGTCAGAGACAGTCTTAATAAGAAGACCACACTGGAGAAGAAGAGCGACCCAGGGAAGTTCACAATACCATGTTCTATCAGAGGTGTTGAGTTCCCTCGTGCCCTATGTGATACAGGATCTGGAGTCAGCATCCTACCCAAGCTTATGGCAGACCAGTTAGGTCTGAAGATCGAGCCTAGTGAAGAATCCTTCATCTTTGTGGATTGTTCTCAGCAGAGCTCTGGAGAAATAGTTAGAAACCTTGAGGTAAAGATTGGAGAAAACCTAATTCCTACAGACTTCCATGTCCTAGCCAACAAGCTCAACTTCAAGACTTCTCTACTACTTGGAAGAGTCTTCCTAGCCACAGTTGGACCGTTTGTGATCTCAAAACCAACAAGCTCTGTCTAACACTCATCAACCCTACCATCCACTACAATCCTGTTCCAGTCATCAAGTTTCCAAGAATGAAGAACCCATCACTCGTAGCAACATGTTTCTGTGCCCACGAGTATGACTCCATGGCCGAGTACGAAACTGATCCAGACACATCGACCGATGGCAGTCTTCTACCATCGACCGATACCATCCGACCCGAATCGACCGATGAAGACACATGGTCATCGATCGATACGCAATTCCAGAAGATCGAGGAAGAGTTTCCAGACGGCGATTTTGCCACCAATGATTGGGAAAATGATCATTACATGCCCGAGTTAGCTAGAATCACTACTCAGGAGGAGTACGATCCAGATTATGAAGAGGAACGAGCCACAGAGTATAGATTTCTTCGAGAAGACGAAGTCAGACTTCCTCTCCCATCATTCATCTTCCGACCATCGACCGATGAAAACCTTACCCCATCGACCGATATACCCCAACCCAGATCGCTCAAACGGCGTTTTGAATCAACGAGCGACGAACCTAACTGCGCACAAGTCTATGTCCCACACGAACCACGAGACGGATATTACTCGATTGGAAGCTGGGCGAGCAGTTATCATGAGAGTTTTGCAGTAGATACAGCACCTCTACCATCCGCGATCCGACCTGAAGCACCCGTATCGACCGACACGGAGCACCAGCCATCGACCGACATGTTCCTCAACAGATCGACCGATGCACCAGCTCAATCATCCATCGATACCATATCAACACCATCCGAGGTACAAACACATACTTTTGATTTTACTTCACTAATTCCGGATGCATATGGTATTTTCAGGGATCCAGAAGGTCATGCACGAGCACTAGATGGAAGAATCATTCAGATATCCCAAGAAGACGTTGCAGACATCCTTTAGATAGCCAATGGACCAGTCAACCCCTACACCCGACCACCACGCTACCCTAAAGATCAGCACCAATTTCAGCGAGCATCGACCGATGCATGGCGACGAGCATCGACCGATATACAACGCGAGTTTGGGAAGAGAGCTTTCAAACACAGAGCTCGTCGTTTCTCCTGGGAAAAGAAAGAAGAATTTGGTGTCTACAGAGATGAAGCTGGTTATGCCAGGGAGGTTAACGGAGATATCATCCATGTCTACAAAGAAGACATTGAGAAGCTACTGAAAAGAGCCTCACTATTTGGACGCTCTTGTTTTTGCTTACCGGAACATGCTGAACATTATGCTAAAGGGATTGCAGATTGTAAGCTCGACACAGAAGCAGAGGTCACCAACATGCTGAATGAGAGAACCAGTGAACACAACTGGGAGAAAGCATGATTGGGCCTAGAACAGGAGAAAGTCATATCAAGAATTCGAGGAGAACTACTATGGATTACGTCTAGCAATAACTTAGCACAAAAAGAAAGAAAAGCCCTACAAGAAGAAGTCAACATATTGCGTGCACAACTCGAATCTCAGAGACGACCATCGACGATGCAGCACCATCAACATCGATTGACACAACCTTTCACGGACCTATCGAGAGTCACTTACAGAGGCTATCGATCGATGACTCACCCAGACCATCAATCGATACACGCGCACCAGCCTACTATACCATAGAAGAACTTGAAGAAGCCACAAGAGATATCTACAGATCTCTTGAATTTTGTGGAGACGAAGATTACAGATTACTAGACGAGTATTGGTTCCCAGTACAGAGTGACGTTCAAGGATTACAGTGCACAGTGGAGGATATTCAGAAGGAGGTAGCAGATATTCAAAGACAGCTCGCCAGCCGACCTGACCCATCCCCATCGATTGATGAAGCCCATATTACATCGACCGATATGAAACCTCCAGAATCGACCAACGAGACCCCACACCACGAAACCACGCAGCTAATTGCAGAACACATCTACAACATGCTTGGACATCATCAGTACAGCATTGCCAGCCTAGAAGAGTGGTTAGAAAGGATCCAAACTGAAGTGCATGGTTTGAAAGCTAGTATGACCAGAAGTGAGAAAGCCACAAGAAGCTTTTTATCTTCATGGTTTGATGAATCACAAGACAAGGAGGATACTTGTTTCCTAACAAGTACCTGCAACCCACCTCACTAGCCACCATACCTCCATAGTCAAGCTAAATGACTTTAAATAAGCGCTGAGTGGGAGGCAACCCACTGTTAGGCATTTTCTTACTTAGTTTTGTTTTATTCTTACTTATTACTTTCGTTTTTATTTTTTTTTAGGAACATAGTTACACGATCACTACCTCTATCGACCGATAAGACCCTGTCTAAATCGCCCGACATAACCCTATCCATGACGATCGATGGAAGTGACTCACCATCGATCGATACGAACATCGGTCAGGTATATCGTTCACAATTTCGATATCAGTTACACATTTATTATTTCATATGCTCTAACTCTGACTAGTTATACACTGAGGACAGTGTATGATTTAAGTCTGGGGGGAGTGAATTACTGATGCTACTTTACCTTTTTGATCTCTTTTAAAAAGTTTTCAAAAATTGGTTTTATTGAGTCAAGAAAGGGACAAAAATATTTCAAAAAAAAATTATTTTATCTTACTACTCTTTAGCACCATTATTATAATTGTTGATTGCAGAAAGTACTATAGATGCTAAAGTGGATCACCGATCATCCTATGACAACACTTTTCATGATTGTTTGGAAGAACCAAAGCTGATTTCCAACCTAACCTGGCATCTATTGCTTGTCTTGGGGCTTGGTATACAAGGGATCGGAATCCTCATGCAAGTCTGGAAAGTAAAAGTCTCAAAAAATTTGGTTTCCTTCTCTCCTTCCTTTGGCATCCCCAGAAAATAAAAGATTGAGATGATTTCCTAAGAGGCAGAGGGAGAGGTACATTACCCATGACCCCACTATTCTACATCAAAGGAATCATCACACATTTTGGAAGCGAGGGAGAGGTACATTACCTATGACCCCACTATTCGCCTACACTTTGTCAGAAAGAGACTACAAAAGTTGAAAGATCAATAAGATGAACATTAGTTGTTCATTGGGATTGATATAAAAGAAAAGAAAGTTTGGGATTCAGAGAAGGGGGATAAAGAGAGAAAAGGAACCAGGATGAGAATGCCTGAAACTTGTATGAGTTGAATCCAAGTGTTCTTTGATCGATACTCCCAAGGTAAAGCCTACACCTTTATTTTATGCATAAATGAAATCAGTAGAGGGGATAGACAGACATAATTGTTTAAGTTGATTGGCTAGATGCATTTGGTTGCTAAGCTAGGATATGGTATAATGTACTTCTGTAGTTAGTAACATGAGATGTGGCTTGCAACAAAGTAGAAGTAATGATTTTAGAGCTAAAGATTTTATTGAGTCCCTACTGTTTTAAAAACTTCTTCCAAAAGAGACTAATGGTTTGCTTTAGGAAAATCAAAAGGTTAAGTCTGGGGGAGTTGATATACCATGATTTTGACCCGCTTTTAGCCATAGTATTGATATGTTTTTATGAGTTTTATATATGTTTTGGAGTCTATTAGGTATGTTTTCAGGTTCAGGAACACTTTGAAGTAAAATGATGATTTAGGTGCCCTTTTGGAGCTTAAAAGAGAGTTTTCCGAGATGACTATGAAGATCAGACAATGAGGATACATATCGATCGATACACACCCTGTGTAATCGATCGACGACGCTTTTATTGAAGATAAAGTCGAGATACTCCATCGATCGATGTACACCATGTACCATCGATCGATATGATGCGTGGAGAACAAGTTCAACTTGGCCGAATTGAAGCCCAAGTCTTCCCAATATTACAACAATGCCCTTGACGAGTTTTTAACCTAATGGAACTCTTATTTATAGTTTTTGCCATTGTGTTTGGCTAGACATGATTTTTATGTTTTTCATGCTTTTTGATACCTTTTGTACTTAAAAAGCTTTGCATACTTTTCTTGTTACTTTGTTATATTCTATAAAGTATTTATTTTCATCTTAATTTCTTAAAGGTTATAAAATTCTAGATTAAGAGGAAACACACAAAGAGATTTGTTGTTCCAAGAACCAAAAGTTCAATCCTCTAATCTATGAGTTTCTATTATTACCTAGTTGTTATGGATCTCTCAATCATGTCTGAGTAGATCTCTTTGTTAGATTTAGGGTTCAAATAGTTATGAGGGATTAGCCCCAACTATGGAATGTTGAATTGTTGATATTCATTATCCAAATGAACCCTAATGCTTACTCTAGAGTTGCTACCTAGAGTATGATCATGGATGTGATTTAACTTGTTAATCATTGTCCTGAAATCATTTGGCATGAGCTTAGATCCTCTAGGGTTGTGCGAGAGCCGGTCTATGATCTTGGTGAACACAGTTTTGATTCGATCTTATGCTATATCGATCGATACTCCTATAGAGTCATCGATCGACAGCAACCCATATCGTCTGATATCGCTGTCAAAACATCGGTCGATATTGCTGGCAATAAGATCAATGGATGTGTCTATTTAGCGACTGCTATTAGATCTATCTAAGAATCAAATTTTTCATATATCTTGCAAGCAATTCATTAGAACATCTATAGCATTATAATCATGATTATCTGAATAGCAACCTTAAATTTAACTACTTTCTTTTATTCTTTCAAACCTAAATCCATTCTCTTAAGCAACTTACCATTTCTTACAAAACTGCAACTTTACTATTTTAAATCTATTCAACCTAGCATAATCATTAGATTATATCTATTTTGTTCCGTAGTTCCCTATGGATTCGATCCCTAAGTACTACAACTGAACCTCTTATTTGAGAGAGTAATTCACTTCTTAGGGTTAAACATTTGAGTGATATCAAAAGGTATCGGTCGACGAACAGTTCTTGATGTCGATCGATGTGATGGTGAGGGTATCGGTCGACGATGAAGGTGTCTCGATCGACTGTGGTAGGCGAGTATCGGTCGACAAAGAAGTGTTGATGTCGATCGATGCGGAACGTAAGTCTTTGCGGATGCTACGTTCCAAGCTGTGAGGGTCTTCTGAGTACACAAGTTGGTTATTCCCGTTGCTTCTAGTACTGCTAGGCATTACCTGAAAAAGACAAGAATTTTTTTTTTGTGTCAGTAGACAATTAAGCAATAAAAGAAAAGTAACCTAGACCTAATCAGATTAAATCTAATGGCTATCAAAGTTCCCCGGTAACGCCGCCTAATTTGATATCATTCAGATATTTAACCCTAAGGAGTGAATTACTCTCTCAAATAAGAGGTTCAGTTGTAGTACTTAGGGATCGAATCCACAGGGAACTGAGAAACACAAAAGATATAATCCTAAGTGATTATGCTAGGTTGATTCAGTTTAAAATAGTAAATTGCAGTTGTGAGCAATGATAAGTTGCTCAAGAGAATAGGTTTTGGTTTAAAACAATAAAAGAAAGTAGTTAGATTCAAGGTTGCTATTCATATAATTAGGATTATAATGCTACAAATGTTTTAGTAAGTTGCTTGCAAGTTATATAAGAACTTCGATTCTTAAACAGATCTAATAGCAGTCGCTATATAGACTCATCCATTGATCTTACTGCCGGCAATATTGACCAATGTTTTGACAGCGATATCGGATGATATGGGTTGCCGTCGATCTATAACTCTATAGGAGTATCGATCGATATAGCATAAGATCGAATCGAAACTGTGTTCACCAAGATCATAGACCGGCTCTCGCGCATCCTTAGAGGATCTAAGCTTATGCCAAATGATTTCAGGATGATGATTAACAAGTTAAATTATTCCATGATCATACTCTAGTTAGCTACTCTAGAGTAACCATTAAGGTTCATCTGAATAATGAATATCACAACTGAACATTCTATAGTTGGGGCTAATCCCTCATAAATATTTGAACCCTAAATCTAACAAAGGAATCTACTTAGACATGGCTAAGTGATTCATAGCAACAAGGTAATAATAGAAATTCATAAGATTAGAAGATTGAACTCTTGGTTCTTTGGAACAACAGATCTCTTTGTGTGTTTCTTCTAAATCTAGAATTCTATAACCTTTACGAATTAAGATGAAAAGAATACTTTATTGCTAAGTATAAAATAGTATCAAAAGCAAAGAAAAACTCTCAAAAACATAAAATCACATATAGCCAAAACACATAGGCAAAACTATAAATATGAGTTCCATTAGGTTAAAAACTCGTCATGGGCAATCTTGTAATATTGGGAAAATTTGGGCTTTAAGTCTGCCAAGTTAGACTTGTTCTTCATGCTTCATATCGATCAATGGTACATGGCATACATCGATCGATGGAGTATCTCGACTTCATCTTCTATGGAAGCATCATCGATCGATTACACAGAATGTGTATCGATCGATATGTATCTCTGGATATCGACCTTATTTTTTGATCTTCATAGTCATCTCGGAAAACTCTCCTTTAAGCTCCATAAGGGCACCTAAATCATCATTTTACTCCAAAATGCTCCTGAACCTGAAAACATACCTAATAGACTCCAAAACATATATATAACTTATAAAAACATATCAATACCATGGCTAAAAGTGGGTCAAAATCATGGTATATCAACACGAGGGAAAAAAAATTCAAAATTGTCAACATAGAATTTTCTGGAAAGCATTCCTGAAACTACATAAACTCATTATTTTTCTGGAAACCTATCCTGAGAGTGCCAAAAGCTATCCTATATAACATAGGTGTTCTATAATGATACCACATTTAACACTTTCTTGATAGAATTATTGAAAATGCTTCAAGCTATCCTATTTAAATGTTCTCTGTTTGATATGTGTTCTGTATTTTGTAGACAATGAACTCTATTTGGTGATTTCTATAGCCAATGAATTTTCTTATAGATCCTTTTGAATATATTTTTTTTTTTTGGAAGATTAAGTTCCAATTTAGGATAGCCATCCTGAACAAAAACTGTCTAACATTCCTTACACACTTTTGATTCTTTTCTAAAACAGACTTATGCAAGTAAACACACTCATTTTATTTTTTTGGAAACTCATCTTGAAAGTGCCAAAAGCTATCCTATATAACAAAGGTGTTTTATAATGATACAAATTTGTCAACATAGAATTTTCTGGAAAGCATTTCTGAAACTACATAAACTCATTTTATTTTTTCTGGAAACCCATCCTGAAAGTGCCAAAAGCTATCCTCTATAACATAGGTGTTCTATAATGATACCACATTTAACACTTTCTTGATAGAAGTATTGAAAATTCTTCAAGCTATCCTATTTAAATGTTCTATGTTTGATATGTATTATGTATTTTGTAGACAATGAACTCTATTTGGTGATTTCTATAGCCAATGAATTTTCTTTTTGATCCTTTTGATTATGTTTTTTTTTTGGAAGATTAAGTTCCAATTTAGGATACTCATCCTGAACAAAGATTGTCTAACATTCCTTACACACTTTTGATTCTCTTCGAAAACAGACTTATGCAAGTAAACACACTCATTTTATTTTTCTGGAAACTCATCCTGAAAGTGCCAAAAGCTATCCTATATAACAAAGGTGTTTTATAATGATACAAATTTGTCAACATAGAATTTTCTGGAAAGCATTCCTGAAACTACATAAACTCATTTTATTTTTCTGGAAACTCATCCTTAAAGTGCCAAAAGCTATCCTTTATAACATAGGTGTTTTATAATGATACCACCTTTAACACTTTCTTGATAGAATTATTGAAAATGCTTCAAGCTATCCTATTTAAATGTTCTTTGTTTGATATGTGTTCTCTATTTTGTAGACAATGAACTCTATTTGGTGATTTCTATAGCCAATGAATTTTCTTATAGATCCTTTTGATTATGTTTTTTTTTTTTGGAAGATTAAGTTCTAATTTAGGATAGTCATCCTGAACAAGTACTGTCTAACATTCCTTACTCACGTTTGATTCTCTTTGAAAACAGATTTATGCAAGAAAACACACTCATTTTATTTTTCTGGAATCCCATCCTGAAAGTGCCAAAAGCTATCATATATAACAAACGTGTTTTATAATGATACAAATTTTTCAACATAGAATTTTCTGGAAAGCATTCCTTAAATTACATAAACTCATTTTACTTTTTTGGAAACCCATCTTGGAAGTGCCAAAAACTATCCTATGTAACATAGGTGTTTTATAATGATACAAATTTGTCGACATAGAATTTTCTGGAAAGCATTCCTAAAACTACATAAACTCATTTTATTTTGGGTATTCTTCTTAATGAGTAGTGAGAAGGCAAAGAGATTTAATATTCTTATTAAGCTAATGACTCTACAAAACAAGCTCAAATGTAAATTAAACAATTAAACTAGTTTAAATCGAGGACTTTCTTATAATACTAGGCAGTTACTATGAAAAGTTTAGAAGTATATATATTAAAGATCAGCAGATTGAGTGATGGTGATGTCTCTTGGTGGAGATATGCAATCGGACCGTCAAAATCTTCGCCGTCGTGCAATATGGCAACCTGCTTCTGCAGCAGCTTTGACTTATCAGTCACATTTGTACACAAACACACAGACTTAAAGCTTTGCAACCAAAAATAATAACTATAATCCTTTACCCACGCTATGGCTTTCTTCAAGATTAGCATCATTGCCTTCAAGTAGCTTAAGGCAGAACCCCATCTCCCTGTCCAGTTCTTCCTCCTGTCTAAATATGTTCTGCAGTTTCTGATTTCTCTCACCCAATAACAAGAATTTAAAACGCAGTAAATCACTTTATTTTTCATTGTGTCTGAACACGCTGTAACTCCACAAGTAACTCCAGCATCCACCACAACACTGTTTGAGCAGTTTGACTATCATCTCCGGTGGTCTTGGCGAATGAAACCTCTCATGCATGAAGTGAGGAAGCACAGATCCAAGGATTTCAAAGACACGTTAATGGCGTCTCCTTTCTCTCTCTGACCACTAAAACCCAGATACCATTTCCCCAAAACCCCCACAGCTCCTATATAGATCAAGGATAAAAGTAAACTAACTTAACCATGGTTACTTTTTATTAAACTAGAGTTACTTCTCTTTGTCCTCTCTTAACTGCCACCCACACGTACCAGAAGCCTTCAGATTACAAACCACCCTGCTCTGCTGAGCATTTGCGTTCTTGATGGTGTGTGCCTCTAGGAGGAGTTTCTGGATTCACGAACATGTTCCTTAAATCAAAATCCGTGGGGGAAACAAGTGTTGACAATAGAGAAGCTCCAAGCCCATAAATCTGAAACCACAACAGTAAAGAAGAGAGCTTGACAAGCTTTACTGAGAATATGTAGAAGGTCTGAAATGCTCCTGCAACATCACCGAAGGGAATCCCCAAATTTTGAATCAAAATCTCTAATTACAAATATCTATTGAAAACCTCAAACTTACATTTGTAAGTTTCAATTTCACTGCTAAGAGTGTTGTCAATATAGATTAACACCGCTATCGTCGTCAATGTCATCACTGGTGTCGTTGTCGGTGTCGTCATCGTCGCTGTGATCCTCGCCGGTTTCGTCGACGAAAGTGTCGAGAGAGAAGCAAAGGTTTTATGTTTTTTTTTTAATTATAGTGTACTAGGTGGCTTCATGCACCATGTGCAGAAAGAAAAGTTTTAAAAATAAATTTATATTTAAAAATAAAATATAATTAATTTTTAAATTTATTATTTTATTACATTATTAATTTTACATTAATTATATATAAAAATTAAGAGAAAATAAACAATTTTAAAATATATGACAGTTTTCTCAAATAGAAATTTTTTAGGTTTTTTCACAAAAATAGATCTTAAAACTAAAATGACCAAAACAACATTTTTTATTTTGAAAATTTCAATTATTTTTAAAAAAAATTTGTAATCTTATCCCCAAAACTCCATTCCTCAACTTTAAACAAAAAGGTTTACGATTAGTTAACCCGAAGGATATAAGTGTATATTTACTTATTTTTGATAAAACATTTACGTCTATCTTGGTCATTTTTATTCTAAGGTCTATATTTGTGATTAAAACTTTTTTTAAGGTCTATCTTAAAAAAAATTCTTAAATTTATATTTAATAATATATATGTATCTTTTATCTTTTGGTTAAATTATATTAAATCAGATTCTATACTATTAAGAGAAAATTTTGTTAAATATATAATTATCAAAATATAAAACTAAATAATATTTCTAAAATTTATAGATGTTATAAATAAAGCTAATGGTATTGAGATTAGAAAATTTTAATTTTAAAGAATACTGCATAGAATTTTGAAAAACAAAATTTATTAATAAAAAATATATAATTAAAAAATACAATTAAAAATATTTCAATATTTGTAATATTATTTATTATCTTAATGATAATTTATGAGTTCTTTTTATTATCACTATTTTAATACAAATTTTTTTTTAATCAAACATAAAAAGTAATATAAAAATACTTTTGTTTATTTTAAATTATATTTAAGAATATGCATGTATATATTTAAAATTATAATCTTAGATGATTTTTATCTATTTATTTTAATTATTTATATTAAATAAATTTGTAGAAAATTTTGTAATTATCAAAAATTAAAATTAGACAATATTTATTAAATTTTTAAATATATAAGAAATTAATAATTTTAGGATTGAATTTTAATAATTTTCAAAAAAAGTATACTTTTTTGAAATTTTTGTAATAAAATTGTATATTTTTAAAATATATAATTAAATGATATTTTCGAAATTTTAATGCTATATTGGTATATATTTATTTTAATGATGATTTATTAGCTATTACCATATTTTAAAAATATTTCCAAAAATATAAATCGACATTAAATTTAATATATGAGTTGTTACCATATTCTATAAAGTTTTCCAAAAATATATATTAACATTAAATGCAATTGTCCATGTCATATTTAATCATATGCCATGTCATCAATTCTAGTAGACATGTCACCATTTTTTTGTGAAACTGATTCTAAAGAGGACATGTGGCAAAATCACTTCACAAATAATGTATAGGGGATGTAAGGGTGTTAAAAATTGTTAGCCTATTAATTAATGTTATATTTGTGATTTTTAGCTTGAAATGCTATTTTTGGGATAAAAATTTAAAAAGTGTTATTTAGGAGAATTACCCTATTATAAATTAAAAAGGCCATATATCATAATTCAATTTACTTTTATTATGATATTCAATCTTCTTAATCTATTTTTTCTCTAGAAATAAAGCAGGAAAATAAGTATATGTAAATAATATTTTTTTAAGAGTATAGATCAGTAATTTTAATATTATCTCTTAGATAGAAAATTTTTAAAACAGTTCATGCAAAACAAAAAAAATTGAATTTGTTCAAGAATTGGTTGGAGTTAATTATCATGTGAAAATTGTAAGAAAAAACTATTAAAAGATAGAGACACAATTGTATGCAATATTTGTTTGATAAAAATATCCGGAATATCAAGGTTTAAATAAATAAATATTTAAATACTTTGCATATCATACTTTAATAATTAAGATTAATTTGATTATTATATAATTTGACTATTGATTGGCATATAAATTATAGATTGTATCATATTTTTTATTCAAAAAAAGTTCACATTCTTTACCTAATATTAATAATAAATGGTCAAAATAAAACTATGCTGGACAAGAAGGAAATCGAACAATGCTTGGCTAACTGAAATCATACTAGTTAACCATTTGACCAAAACTAAAATTTCATGTAGTGTGGCCATAAAATTTTGTATATCTCTTGTGGCCTAAAGCAAATGCTGTACATGCCTTATGAATGATGCAAAAAGAAAATGATGATGCAGGTTAATTTGTTATCTTTGACTTTATTTAAGAAATATATCCTACTCAAGTTGACAAAGAAGAGACTTTTTTTTTCAAAAAAGTTAGAGAGAGGTTAGAGAGATTATTCTCCCAAGTGATCCCTTGTGGGCTTAAGTTAATACACACGGGGTAATAAAGAGAGTCTGTTTCGTTAAACGTGATTTACAGATCTAACACGCTTTGGAAGAATTTGTCAACCTTATTTCTTGGGTTTTGGGTATACAGTGCCTACTTTTTCAAAATCTTATATGTTTCTCCATATGTTCTTCATTTATTGAAAATAAGGTGGTAGAACTGGTGAAGAATTTATTACGTATCAAAGGTTTATAAGCTTCAAGGATGTCTCTTGCTATGGATAAAGCTCTTATGGCTCTGTCCCTTGATGAGGAAGACACCCCTTTCGAGATGCCGGACCTCCCTGGTTTCAGCTCGGCGGAAGAAAACAAGTGTAGCCTCATGGGAAGGATCCTTAACCCGAGCTGCCAGAAGATGTCGACCCTCATTCTCAAGATGCCGAGAAAGTGGCTGAAGGAAGGTAGAGTGCGTGGCATAGCACTCTCAGAGGAATGTTTTCAGTTCATCTTTCAATATGAACATGACTTGGTGGAGGTTCTTGACAGAGGTGTTCATACCTTTAATGAGTGGGTTATTGTTGTTGAGCGATGGGTTGAAAATCCTCCGGAGGATTATTTGCAATACATCCCCTTATGGGTTCAAATCAGCGACATACCGGTAAACTTCTATACCACGGAAGCCCTTACTGCTTTGGGGGATTTGGTAGGGAAGACTAAGATGGTAGCGTTTGACCCTGCTAAACCAGTTACTCAGAAGTTCATCAGGGTCAAAGTTCTCTTCAATGTTGCGCATCCGCTGCGTCAATCTAAGGTGATTAAGATGAAAGGTGGTAAAGAAGCCGTCATACGCTTCCACTATGAGAATGTTCAGAAGCGTTGTTTCAAGTGTTAACACCTAAATCATGAGAGGGACTTCTGCCCCTTACTGATTAAGGAAAGACAAGAGGCATCCAGAGAGTGGAAGGAAAAGAATGCGGGTTCGAAGAGCTTTAAGAACGTGGTGCTCAAGGAGGATGACATCCTCTTTGGAGTACTTGATGAATCTCAAGTTGGTTATGACCCTGCGATTGGGCGCTGTAAAATAGCCAAGGAGGTGCTTGATGAGATGAGGAGGTATCTGAAGGCTGAGACGGGAGATAGCTTCTCAGTCAAGGTAGATAGGATTCAACAGTCCCTTAAATCTGCGGAGAAAGACTCTATGACGCAGAAGTTAGCTCTAAGATTGGAAGCTCCTCCCGTGGTCACTACTGACTTGAATAAAGGCAAAGGTCTAGTTTTTGATTACAGTGAAAAAATGGGGGAGTCCAGAGAATCCCATAGATCAGCTCCGCAGGCGAAGCTGTTGGCGGCTTCCTCCAAAGCTTATGTCCAGGACTCTTTTTGTTCGAGACCGGCGCCTTTCTTTCATGATCAGGAGGCTGAGAGTGTGGCTAGTTTTGCCTCTCTTCCCTCTATCCATCCTACGGTTTTTAAGGCTGGGAGTTCTGCTCCTAACTATACAGGGATTGGTAAGAAAAGATCTGCAACTAGAAAACGCCCTCCAAAGAATGTCAGACTACAAAGAAGGATACTAAAGGGACAAGGTGCAACAAATGATTTGGAGACCAGAGGGGGAGGGGAAGAACTGGCAGGAATCAAGAATCGGAAGTTTTCTCAAGAAGGAAAAGATGGAGATGCTAATGCTAATTTCAAGGCTGTATGCCTAGAGGTGGCCCCAAAGGGGGGGTTGCCCAACCCCCAATGAGCATTATGAGCTGGAATTGTCAAGGCTTGGGGAGGCCTCAAGGCTTGACGATTCAGAGACTGCGGGAGATGCCTCAATACCATTTCCAGGAGGTGTTATTTTTAATGGAAACAAAAAAATGTCGGAATATTGTGGTAGACCTTCAAGTATGGTTAGGTTATGAGTGAGTCCACACTGTTAACCCTGTTGGTTACAGTGGGGGACTAGCAATTTTGTGGAAGAAAAATGTTAACCTCACTGTCCTTTCTTCGAATAAGAATATTGTTGATTGTTCGGTTCGAATTGGAGATTCATCCTTCTTCTTGTCCTGTGTTTATGGTGAACCTGCGCATGATGGGAAGAGTATTGTGTGGGAGAGACTGTCTAGATTGGGTATTGGACGAGTTGATCCTTGGTGTATGGTTGGAGATTTCAATGAAATTCTCAATAATGATGAAAAGAATGGAGGCCCTAAAAGACCTGAAGCCTCCTTTAAGTGCTTTGCTGATATGTTGACTTCGTGTGGGATGGAAGAATTGAGAAGCAAAGGAGACAGATTTACGTGGGGTGGGATGAGATGGAAGAAGTGGATCCAATGCTGCCTTGACCGTTGTTTTGGCAACAAGGAATGGTTTAAAATGTTCCCAGGCTCTCACCAAACCTTCCTTGAGAAGAGGGGTTCAGATCATCGCCCTGTTTGGATTAACCTGCAAGCAAACTTGGAGTCTAATAGGGGGATGTTTAGGTTTGACAGGCGTCTACTGCTGGACCCTGAGGTTAAACTTGATGTTGAGAAAGCTTGGAAGCAGAACAAGGGGATTGGTTCGGTTGCTTTTAAAATACGCAAAAGCAGACGGCTAATGAGTGCTTGGAAGAGAAAACGGAGATTCAATGCAAAAGACAAGATCAACTTACTCCATGAAAGACTGGAGTGGTTTCAATCTAAACCGTACCCGTGCTGGTTTGTTATTACAAGCATCAAGAAGGAACTAATGCAAGCTTATAAGGAAGAAGAGATGTATTGGAGACAGAAAAGTAGAGAGAAGTGGTTAAGATTAGGCGACCGCAACTCCAAATTCTTTCATCTCTCTGTTGTGGCTAATAGAGCTAAACGTCGCCTAAATAAGTTGATTGACAACCTTGGGCGGGATCACTGGTCTGAAAATGCCAAAGCAAAGATTGCCATTGACTACTTCACTGAGCTCTTTACCACCTCTAACCCTCCATCTTATGAGCCAGTTTTTCAGAGTATGATACCCAAGGTCACTCCTGTGATGAATAAAGCCCTAACAGTGAAGGTTTCAAAAGATGAAGTCAGAGAGGCAATTTTTTCTATCAAAGCTGAAAGCGCTCCTGGTCCAGATGGTATGACGGGATTATTTTTTCAGAAATTTTGGCCTTCTATTGGTGATGATGTGACTAAAGAGATTCAAGAGGTCTTTGATAATGGGGTGTTACCTAAGGAATGGAACTTCACATATCTATGCTTGATCCCCAAGATTCCCAACCCGGACAAGATGGCTGACTTACGACCGATAAGTTTATGCTCCGTGTTGTACAAGACAGTCTCAAAGATTCTGGTGAAAAGGCTCCAACCATTTCTCTCTGAGATTGTCTCTGTTAATCAATCGGCCTTTGTAAGTGAGAGATTGATCCAAGACAACATCCTTATTGCTCATGAGGCGACTCATGCTCTAAAAGGACACCCTGAGATCTCGAAATAGTATATGGCCATTAAAACCGACATGTCCAAGGCGTATGACAGAGTCGAGTGGTGTTATCTAAAGGCGTTGCTTAAGGCTCTGGGCTTTGATGAACAGGTGGTCACCTGGATCATGATGTGTGTTACCTCGGCTTCCTTTGCGGTTTTAACTAACGACCAACCCTTTGGTAATATATCACCGAGCAGAGGCATTCGCCAGGGCGACCCACTCTCTCCTTTTCTGTTTGTGCTTTGTACGGAAGGGCTGTCACATCTTCTTAATGTGGCAGAAAGAAACTTGTTGCTAAAAGGAATGAGCTTCTCGGAGTATGGTCCCTCGATCCATCATCTTCTGTTTGCAGACGATAGCTTGTTCCTGTGCCAAGCTAATTCGTTCCAGGCAAAAAACCTTCACAAGATCCTCAAGTTCTATGGAGATGCCACTGGCCAGTGTATTAACCTGCAGAAGTCTTCAATATCTTTTGGAGAGTTGATTCCAGAAGATGTGAAAGGTGAAATTCAAGACATCATGGGCATTTACAATGTTGGTGGTACAAGTAAATACTTAGGCCTCCCTGAAAGATTTACGGGTTCAAAGGTGGACCAGCTTGCGTATCTAAAAGATAAGACTCAAGGACGTTTGAGCAGCTGGTTCCTTCGAAAGTTGTCCCAAGGTGGTAAGGAAGTTCTCCTAAAGACCACAGCGTCTGCACTTCCGGTTTTTCCGATGTCTTGTTTCAGGCTCCCAAAATCAGTCATTAATGGATTGAATAGCCTTATGGCTAACTTTTGGTGGAGCTCCCATTCTCACCTTAAGAAGATCCATTGGGTCTCATGGGAAAAAATGTGCTTACCAAAACAGCTTGGTGGGATGGGATTTAAAGACCTTGGGTGTTTTAATCAAGCAATGCTGGCCAAACAGGGGTGGAAACTCCTGAACCAACCTGAGAGTTTAATGGCCAGATTCATAAAAAGCAGATACTACCCTCAAGGTGAGTTCCTAAGTGCAACTTTAGGATTAAAACCTTCCTTTGCGTGGAGAAGTATTGTCTTTGGAAGAGAGCTCTTGGAGAAAGGTTTGAAATGGCAGATTGGAGATGGCAGAAATACAAGAGTCTGGATAGATAGGTGGGTAGATGATCCGCTTACGGGAATGAGGGCTCCATGGATTAAGAACACCAGCTTTGAGGTGAACCTCAGGGTTAGTTCACTGATCGATAGAAACACAAGAAGATGGGATCCTCAAGCGTTGAAAAACATCTTTGTGGCAGGGGATGTTCTACTGATCAGTGCTAAGCAACCTATAGTCTCTAGGAATGACTCCTTCACGTGGAAACATAATAGAAGTGGGAATCTCTCTGTTCGCTCTGCCTATGAGGTAGCGACAAATTTAAAGATCACGGAGAACCATCCCGAGGTCCTTTGCCTACCTTCTCTTAACCCTATCAAGGAGAGGATATGGAAGGTTCTCACTGTTCCAAAAATCAGAATTTTTATTTGGAAAGCTCTTAGTGATGCGCTCCCGGTAGCTGATTTGGTTAGAATGAGAGGAATTAAAGGAGATGATAGATCTCAACTGTGTGGTAGGGATGGTGAATCCATTCATCATGTTTTCTTTCAGTGTCAGGTAGCGAAATATGTTTGGGCGTTATCTGAGATTCCTCAACCGGAATTTGAGTTCCAGAATAGGAATGTTTTTAACAACATCAATTACCTCTTGAACATTATGTCAGAGGTGAGAGGTGAAGTTGAGGATAAACGCTCTTGGCCTTGGCTGCTTTGGTTGATCTGGAAAAGCAGAAATGATTTCATATTCAAAGGGGTAAGATGGACCCCAGAGGAGATTCAGATTAAAGCAAGAAAAGAGGCTGATGAGTGGTACTTGGCGCAGAGTATTGAGGAAGTCATGACAGAAAAGATAGAGATAAGGAAGAAGGCTCCCGTGAGGCGTTGGACGCCACCGAGTCAAGGCTGGCTCTTATGCAATGTGGCCTTTGAATGGGTCAAAGATAGAAAACTTCTGGGTGTGGCTTGGGTGTTAAGAAATCATAGAGGTGTAGTGATTAGCCATGGTAGAAGAGCCTTCTCGGAGATTGAGAGATTAGATATGGCGAGGTTGGTCTCACTTGGCTGGGCGGTGGAAAGCATGACGAGTGTGCACTATAATAGAGTGGTTTTTGCAGGGGACTTTAAAGAACTAGCCATGGCAGTCCGGAAACCTCACCACTGGCCGGTGCTTAGATATGAAGCGGAGGAGTTGAGTAGGAGCCTTGCTATGATGGAGTAGTTTAAATTACAGTTTTCTAGGCTGGAGGAGAACAGAGGGGCGGCTTTCATTGCTCAAAGTGTGACAAGACAGGGGAGGACGCAATCGTATGTGGCCTCAGGCCACCCTTCTTGGCTTTTTGAGTTCTTTGTTAATGAAA
Organism: Eruca vesicaria subsp. sativa; assembly: GCA_932364175.1. NCBI lineage: Eukaryota > Viridiplantae > Streptophyta > Magnoliopsida > Brassicales > Brassicaceae > Eruca > Eruca vesicaria. Next base: position 252,078 of record CAKOAT010092932.1, on the reverse strand, counting down.
GTCGGTCCCTCTAATACTCCTGACCGACTCCCTCTCTGCGCAAGCTGGTTCTAATCTTATGATTAGGTGTTTAACTGTGTTGTTTTTGTTTTGGCTTTCGTTTTGGCCTCTTGAGAGTGATGAACTCGATGGTGTTTGTATGTGGTTGTATGCTTCCTTCTTTCAATATATATATTCAGATGACAAAAAAAAAAAAAAAATATATCCTACTCAAAAACTCAAACAGATAAAATGTTCCAAAGATAGGAGTTCAACAACTTCGTATCTTTCTAATGTACTAATATTCGTTATTTTGTTCATCAATTTCATTTTTCAGTTGACAAATCTAATTTTTACCACGACTGAAATATTGCTCTGACCTACTAGAGAAGACGTGTTCGTTTATTAATGTCATATACAGTTATAACAAATAAGATATACTCGGACTCGTAAATTAACCAACCACACATACGGTAAGCTTTTATTCCAAGAAACCAAAAAAAGATTCAGATACTTCTTCTAATGATCATGCCTCCAGCTTCTCTTCCCGTATCCGGTAGGACTATGACTAGGACTAACGGGTTTACGTCGGATGTCCGTTTTGGGTTTAGGACTCCTCGGACCGGGATAACCGGTTGTTACTTCTCCACAAGAACTTGACGAGCCACAGCCAGATCCATTAATCGAACCATTTTTGGTCGAGGAGTTCCAATTTGGCATAAAAGAAGTACTTTGAAGCTTGACGGTCGTGCCTTGGTCACGAACTTTAGCCTTTGCAGATGCAGTTGGAGCCATGTAGCTTGGTACACGGGTTGGGCTTTTACGTTGATTATGGGCTTGTCTATATGATCCCAAGTCTGTATACTCTCGATCAATCAGACCGATTATCCTGTCCTTGAGGCTAGTAGGAGTGGTCACGTCCATTTCCACCGTTTTCTCCGATACATCATCGGGTGTGCTGGTACCAGCCGTGGTTGCTGCAGCTGTGAGGAAAGGCGGATAGGGAGGAGGATTGTACGCTCCAGGGCCGGGACTGAAACCGGGGGCGGTTTGACGGCCTGTGTATGGTCGGGAAGACATCCAATGGTCGAGCCAGTTCCAAGCGAATTGAGTTCTATCAGGTCCATTGACAGAAAATCCTATTGCCTCGCCATCATTTGTGTATTGCCTTTGCCGCTTCAATTTGAGAAACAAAATCGAAGTTAAAGATGTTAAGGACATAACTAGTGCATAGATTTCTAATGTCACGTAAAATAATAATGTCCAACTTAATTTTATCAAAAAACTAGAAGACTAGTTTGAGAGAAAGAGAAAAAAGTTATAAGGAAAAAGAGAGATGACCAACCTGGTAGGTGTATGCATAAGCAAGAGCCCTCTCTCTTTCCGTCATTCCTTGACTCTTCTCTTTCTCCTGTATATATATATATATTCAAGATACAATTAACTAATATTTTATTTTCACCTATATTATTTTGACCTATATATTAATTTCTTCCAAGACAATATTGTGGAACATAGTACTCAAGATTTTTCCACGTTACCTCTACTGGAGTTTGGTACAGCCTGGTTCGGTTCACTTCGTGCAATTTCTTCAGTTTTTCTCGTTCGGTTTGGACATTCGCAGATCCTACAAAACCATACAATTAATTATAAATGATAGGTTCACCATAAAAAATGCATGTATATATAGGGTCGACAATCTATTTCCCCACAAAAAGTATCATATAGCACCAAATGTCCACGAAACTATGACTTCGTTCTATTTATCCCCGAGAATAAAGTTGGCAATGTATTTCCCCACCAAATTTGGTTTAGTTATGATTTCTGAAAACCGAATTTCAAATCTTCACTTTCATATAATAAAATCGAGCAAAACTAAACCAAGACAAAATTAAAAACCCGACCAAACCCTGATCTAGATCAGAACAGTAACCCGATCCAACCTTCGAACTTAAAAATATCCAACTGATTGAATTTTAATCTGATTAGTCATTGGCTTAACATGATCTACGGTTTGTTTATAAACAGTAAACCAATAAAAATCGATTTTGTGGGTTTTTAGATTTCGATCTTTATAATTGTGGGGAAATATCGATATTACTTTTATTTGGTGGGAAAATAAGTTGCAAACTTTATTCTTATGGGTAAATAGAACGGATCATAGTTCCATGGATATTTGGTGCTATACAATACTTCTCGTGAGAAAATAGATCGTCGACCCGTATATATATAATATCTACCATAACCATTTCAGTACGTACCTTTGTTTGATGTTTCTATCCCAAATCGCCTCTCTTCTTCTTCAAATTGTTTCTTAAACCGGTCATGAGCCACTTGAAGCCTTCTCGCTCTCACTCGGCCTTGGACACGGACCAGAGCTTGCATACATTTCATGGTCATTTGTGCCTGTTTTCGTACGTGGTTACCACGTACCAATGCTTGTAGCCTAACTAGTCCTTTTAAGGCACGAAGTGCTCGTCTCGCCTACATAGAGAGAAGAAAACAAACAAAACAAAAATGGTCATATCCTTGGATAAACCGGAGTGTTTCTTAAGATGACTCGTTTAGTACTAGTTTTCAACTGCAAGTTACATTGGCTAATGAGCTACGTTTTCAATGAATTTGTATATAAATTGAAGTTAATACTTAATGATAGAAGTGCCGGTCATCTGACATTTTTTTATGAACAAAATGAAAAGAATTAAAGAAAAACTGTAACATCCTAAGTTGTGATATATGAAAATGCTTAAAAAAAATAATTTGGTTATCTATGTCATTAAAGTTGACTTATCTTTTCTGTTATACATCTGTTTAGAACTCCAAAGTTAAGCGTGTTTGGGTTGAAGTAGTGAAAGGATGGGTGACCTATCAGGAAGTGATTCGCGATACCGTGTGAATGAGGTCAAATCACAGAGAAAGGCCAGGTGGTGATTGCATGGTCAGTAAACAATGATTTTGAATCTTTAAAAAAATTAATGGACCGACCATTGGAACGGGATGGACCCACGGGCCGAGAGAGCGGGCGTGGGTGGTCCATTAGCCGTGGGCGGTCGGGGCGGTCGAAGCGTTACAAGTGGTATCAGAGTTTGTTTAGCCATCTCAGTCCTGACCTGAGAGACGTCTTGAAACCTGTCGTGGGGTCCTCGTTGCATTCTTTGAGAGGGAGTGAAGCGTAACATCCTGAGTTGTGATATATGAAAAGGCTTAAAAGGATTAATTTGGCTACCTAAGTCATCAAAGTCGATTAACCTTTTCTATCACACATCCGTTTAGAACTTCAGAGTTAACCATTCTTGGATTGGAGCAGTGAAAGAATGGGTGACCTATCGGAAAGTGACTCGTGATACCGTGTGAGCGAGGCTAAAGTTCGAGAAAAAGTTGGATGGTGATTGCAGGATGAGTAAACAATGATTTCGAGTCTTTGAAAAAGTTAACTGACCGATCATTGAGATGGGATGAACTAGAGAGCATGCGTAGATGATACGTTAGAGCCGTGGGCGGTCGGGGTGTTACAAAAACATTTTAGAAATTTTCATTATGCTATACGGTCAAATAAAAATGTACGTTTTATATATTTTTTTCATAATGCTCTACATAAAATTACGATTTCTGGACCGGGCCTGAATTGTAGCCAAATATATTTCGATTCTTGATGAACAAGAGAACCGGTAAAGGTCGATGTATGGTACCTTTGCTAAATAATTGACTCACTGATAGTGAGAGTTGAAAATCATTATAAAAAATTAGGAATTGAAAATTACCAAGTAGCCTCTGTAGTGAGATTGGATGAGCACCGCGGCGGTATCTTTCTTTGTCAGGTGGTTATAGCCAGCAAGACGAACGATTGTGGCCGCGGCTTGTGCGGCTGCAACGGCGGCTTCAGCTGCTGCTGCCGTGGCCATAGCCTCAGCCATGACATGTTTTCTCTCTCCAACGATCGTTGCGGGAGTAGAAGCTATGCTCTCGACATCATGGGAGATCTCCGGCGAACTTTCCTCCGGAAACTTTTCAAAAGACACGACTTCTTGCGAGTCGTTTTGCCGATGCCACCTGTCGGCGTTGTTGTTGCTAATGTTGTTTTCTCTCTGCATATGTTTTAATAATTAAAATGTGACATGATTAATAGTTATACATCATTTGAAATATTTTCATCTTTGCAAGTTTATTGGCCTATGAATACTTCCTAGGTTTGTGTTTTACGTCTAAATTATTCAACGTCCAGTCTTCACTAAACAACAGTTATATAGTTACTTCGTTTTGTGCATGCATGTGGTGAATCTGGTGACTTTCTATGCTATATTATAATTAGGGCTGGGCATTTTATCCGTTAAATTTGATTCGATTCGTTATTCGTTTCGATTCGATCCGAAAATTCCGGATATTCGTAAACTTCCGAATCAAAGCAAATACTAAAAATCAATATCCGTTAAAGTCGAAGCAAATCACAAATATTAAAATTTTGGGAAGCGGATATCCGATCCGATCCGGAAATATATAAATATATTTATATATTGATTATATTTAAAATTTTAAATGTATAAAATTATAAAATTATTATTCTAACACATGATTTTGAACAATTCTATTCATATTATTACTTATATAAATGTATTACATAAAAAAAGAAAAACAATTATGACAATTATATTTTTTGTTCTTAACTTTTGTGTTATTATAATTGCAACTTAAACTTCAAAAATTACAAAATGTGTAAATTCACTAGTTCTTTTAATTTTTATTTTATATATCACGCAAAAAAAATATTTTTGCAAAGNAACAATTCTATTCATATTATTACTTATATAAATGTATTACATAAAAAAAGAAAAACAATTATGACAATTATATTTTTTGTTCTTAACTTTTGTGTTATTATAATTGCAACTTAAACTTCAAAAATTACAAAATGTGTAAATTCACTAGTTCTTTTAATTTTTATTTTATATATCACGCAAAAAAAATATTTTTGCAAAGCAAATTTATATCAAAATTTTAAGATTAGTTGTATTAATCAATATGGATTAGATATCCGTAAATATTCGCAAATATCCGCAAATATTTACTTATTTTCCGGATATCCGTTTTTTCGGATATCCGTATTTTTCCGAAGCAAAGCAAATACCAAAATTAGATATCCGTAACATTCGAAGCAAATCACAAATACCTTGAAAAATCCGGATATCCGATCCGCGCCCACCCCTAATTATAATCAATAAGAACAACGTAACTCAAGAATTTTCTTTTATGTAACTAAGAGTTTCTTAACTAGAATCTCTAGACATTATTAAGAAGTTTAATTATGTAATTTAGTTACTGAAAAATAGATGTGCCATTTAAAAGTAGATATGTGGCTTTCAACTTTTTTGAAAGTTTTTATACAAAAACGATTCTTACTTTTTCTGCTTTCTCATTTTCACTTTTCTTGTATGAGAATCCTCTTGAGAGACCATAAATGCTAATGTCATATAAAGGGTTAGACCGTTGGATTGAGATTGAAAATAAATATACAATGATAAAGATTGTGGGGCTAAACATTTGGATAGTGGTTAATAAAAGACTATACTACAGTAACGCGAAGATATGCATATACATATATAGTTACAAGTTGACATAAACATACATATATCTATAGGTGGGGAAATAAATTGGGTGGAGTGATGGCGAGGGAACAAAGTAATGCACATGATATTTGGGGAGAAAGGAAAAAAGATTTATTTTAGGTGTCATGAAAATCATATTTCAATGCTCTTATGAGGAGCTTCCTTGCCCATCTCTTTCACAAGGGGACCAATCTTCTTCGGCTTTTAATTCATAATTACGGTCTTTACATTTAATTTGGTAACTCAACTTGTTATATAAGATGAACAATCGTATTACTTTGTCCCCTTCAAGCTAAAGCATACATAAATGCATCTTTTTTTTTTTTTTTTGAAACTAACATAAATACATATTACGAACACTGCTTAAATAATGCAAGCAAAGGGAAAGAAAAATGTTCATATTGCAAAAAAAAAAAAAAAANTTTTTTTTTTTTTTTTGAAACTAACATAAATACATATTACGAACACTGCTTAAATAATGCAAGCAAAGGGAAAGAAAAATGTTCATATTGCAAAAAAAAAAAAAAAAGACAACAATAAACAAATAAATAGAATTGTCACTCACTCTCTCGATAGTGCCGTCTAAAATGAGTTAATTTGTTCTGTAACTTTTCAGGTTAATACAAAATTCAGTGAATAAGTACATTACGTATGTGTAAGAATGTTTTAAGATATTCATATCTAACATGCATAGTGTCTAATCAAGACGAAAAAGACATTAAACCAAAATTGCTTATTATTTAAGTAATACTTATGGGACATATAACATATTGATATAGTATATATTATTTTCCACGTTATGTTTTTGTTAGAATTGTTTAAATTAGTTAAAACGTTACACATTTGTACTTTGATAACTATAAGTTCTTTCTTTACTTCTCTTCTTTATTTGGGTAAAATGATTTTTTTAATATTAAGATTAGATCCCAATACTTCTAATATGTTTGTAGTACACCGAATTATGATGCTGTAAGTGTAATTTAATGAGAAATGTATGAATGTAATAATTAAGGTATGTTTGGATATACCTTTGAGTCTTTAGGAGAGGATTTAAAGACCTTCTTCTTCACCGTTGAGAACCATCCACCATTCCCTTTCTTCCCCATTCCAGCAAAACTCTTTAATTTTTTTATTTTTTTTTTTTGAACAAAGCAAAACTCTTTAATTATAAGCTCTATCAATACTGTTTGACCAAAAAAAGCTCTATCAATACTGAAAAATTGTTTCAAAATATGCTTTTAATTATTAGAGTTTTCCAAATTAGCTTTAAATCTGTTAAAGCGAAAAAAAAATCCAGAAGTAGCCAAAACCAAATATATAACACTGTAACATATCTGTTTTTGCGTTTTTATATAACATTTCCAGATATCTCAACATGCATAAAAGTTAAACATATATGTATATGTGAGCATTCAAGAACTTACATGTTTGTGCAATGTGATCAAACCATTGGAGCGATTTTTTTTTTAAGTTTAGAGAGAGAGAGAGAGAGAGAGAGAGAGAGAGAGAGAGAGAGAGAGAGAGAGAGAGAGAGAGAGAGAGAGAGAGAGAGAGAGTGGAGAGAATGAAAGAAACAAGAGGTGAGAGAATGAAAGAGAGAAGTCGCATAGAGTTAAGTTGGGAAGGAGGAGGTGTCTCATCTCATCACCGAATTGAAACCATTAACGGAGTCACGTTGGGTTCGGTTAAACACCGTTAAGTGTTTTTACGAAGTTCACGAGGTTTTCTATTTTTGTCCTTTTCTTTGTCGTTTTTATTTTAACGCCAATCACTTTTTCTCTTTTAATTGTATAAAGTCTTCTGACATTTGTGATGATCAGGAAGGTGAAAGAAGACAATTGAGCTAATAATGCTATAAAAATATGTTTTGACTTTTTAAAATATGTGGGCTTGTGGACCTAAACAATATAAATTTAACCGATAAATAAATATTTTTGAAAAGAATTATGTATCTCAATTTAAATAATATATATATATAATATTATTAGAATCATTTTAAAAATCTACTATGAAAATTTTGTTAGACCCTAGTATAACTATTTGTTATTATTTTGGTCATACCTATAATTACTCTAATCATACGATGTTTTAAATATTTCAAATGAATCATATTATTTATTTCACTATACTTTCTCTAAAAATATTTCATCAACTATTACGGTTTTTATGCAATAATGTAATATTATACATCATATCTTACACACAATAATGAACCTACAATATTTAGATATCAATTATTAAAATGAGTTAACATATATCATGCAACAATTATACCATGTCATATTGCACTATATATTTTCAAATAGTTACAAAATCAAATTTGATAACAACACTTTAGCAAAGCTTTTATTAAAAACAAATATATATATATATACATATTAAACTAAATCAATTTTTTTACAAAAAAAAATATTTGATATAAATTTAATATTTGTTAAAAACTTTATATTTCTACATTATTAAATTAGTCAAAAATATGCCAAGTAAATCTTAGCTCTCCCCAACTTAATGAATATAGCTTTTATAATATGCTCACAAAATAGAATGAGAGAGAGAGTAGGCATGGGCATCCTAATCTTCAAGCCGGGTACATATTGATTCCTTTGGGGGGGGGGGGGGGTTGGATCCTAAACATTTAAACCTAATTAGATATTTGATAATTTTTAGTTCGAGTTCAGGTTAATTCTTTTCGGATTGGTATAGGTTAGGATCCGGATAAATTCTCATAACTTAAAGAAAGTTACATAAAGAGTGTACATATAAAATCTTAAATAAACAGATTCATAAATTATATAATTTTAAAAATTACATATAATATATTTTTTTTTTGTTTTTTTGATAATCCAGGGATTCCTCGCTTCGTGGGTCATTCCTCTGGGTCCGGTTAGACAATGGTCCGCTTCACCCGGAAGGGCTTTACCTGCGCTAAGGACAAGGTCCAACACCCAGTACCACATTTGGTGACAAGATTCGGCAGTTCCCCCCCCCCCTCGCGCCTGACGTCGAACCCGTGAGCATGACAATTGGTTCACAGGGTCCTTACCAAACGAGCTACCTCATCCCGTCATATAATACAATTTTGTTACATAATAATATACAACAATCTCAAATACTAGACCGCTACTGACGTTAAACGTTGTCGGGACTGCTAATGACACTGAAATTGTGTTTCACGCTCCATTCTTTCTGATCCATTCTTTACTTTATACTACGATAGAGCAACACTAGCGTGAGAGTTAGGGTCCAAGGAATTATCAGACCAAAAAAAAAACAATCTCAAATACTAATTCATATCAAAAAAAATTGTTTAAATTAAAAAAAAAAAAACAATCTGTTCTTGGACGTGCTGTTTAAAATCTAGTATATTAAGAAAATCTTTTATAAAGCATTCATCAATCACGACAATAATTTGTCTAACTACTGCGAAATCTTTAGTAACAAGGATGCAGTAATCAAAGAAGTTTCAGAACTGAAGCTTAGTGAATGGTTGTTGTTGTGAGCGATATCCACAGCACTAGTTAAATTTACAGCAGTGATATCACTCAAATTACCATAAGGGGTGAATTACTCTCTTAAATAAATTTACAGCAGTGATATCACTCAAATTACCATAATGAGTGAATTACTCTCTTAAATAAAAAGTTCAGTGAATTACTTAGGGATCAAATTCACAAGGAGTTAGGGAATCAGTTAGATCTAACAGTTATGAATAGTCTAGACAAGTAAATAATAAAACAGTAAATATTATAAAGCAATAATAATAGCAAGCAATAAAACAATAAATAAGATGAGCAAGACAATTGTTCCGCTTGGCAAGAAGTTGTTTGATGGAAGGATGGTTGTTAGAGAGTATCTGAGGCATGTATGCTTGAACTCTTCAGCATCTGCAAATGTTCTCCCCAATTTCAACATCTCCACAGGGTCCATTTCCTCTCTATAAGCCTCAGCAGGTCTCATATCTTCTTCATTCTCTTCATCAGATGACATGGGATCAGGGATCATGTCATCATCCCAAGCATAATCATCACCCTCGTCTTCATCTTTTTCACACTCATCATTCCTAGCTTCCTCTCCTAGTATGGCTAAATCTGTGCACCTTTCCTCTACGATCCCTTCAAACCCTTCTTCTCTTTCATTCGCATCATCATCACCCTCAACCCCGCCAAACTCGTCCTCATCTTGGCTATATGGAGGATCCACATCCTCTTTCTCATAGAGCTGATCTTCTTCCTCAGAACAATTCACTAAATTCTCAGGACTCAAATCCTCGATCTCTGTCCTCTTACGCTTCTTCGATACTTTCTTCTTCATAGCTTTCTTCGTCGGTTTGGTCACAGATACAGAAGATTCACCATCGCCTTTCCTCTTCGTTTTTTTTAACTCTGGAACACTTCCACCACCATCGATTTCTGGGTTCTCCAAAGACACATTACCTCTGGATCCATCCTTCTTCTTTGATTTCCTGGATACAGACACAGTAGCTTTTTTCTTCTGAGGCGATGTACGAAGAGGAGTTCCTCCCTTAGGCTTCTTCCGAGGCGATGTACGAAGAGGAGGAGCTACTTTGGTTTCAGACTTTTTCCCACCACCACCACGTGATTTCTCTCCCTTCCTCGGAGCTCTCTCAGGAGGCGGCTCCTCCTTATCAACGAAATTCCGGCTAGACCTCCGAATCACTTTGCCATCATGCATGAATTTCGTCTTCACCATCGTGTTTGATTTGAGAGAAAATAAAACCCCAAATCGAAATGGGATTTTGTGAAATTAGGGTTCTGGGTTCGTGAGGTATATATGAGGAAGATGATCAAAACGACGTCGTTGTTTTTTTCCCGGAATGATCAGTGATAAGAAATATAATGCATTCGTTTGCATTAAACATTGACGAAGCCACTGGTACAGTGGCAAAACACTCTCGTTATAAGCAAAGAAATCCGGGTTCGAATTGCGCAGGATGCACATTTTTTCTTAAAAAAAAATAATCACTTCTCTTAAGAAGCAAAACGACGTCGTATAAGTTAACAGCCACAGTAAACGGATAGTTAACACCGGTGTAAAAATCTGTTAAGTCAACTAACGGTGGGTTCATAATGGCAAGTCAACAAAAAACATACGAGTTTATTGGTAAGTCAAATATCATTCAGCATTTTTTTGGTCAGTGAAAAAAGTTGTGCTTTTTTTGGCGATTTCTGCAAAGTTCAGTCTTTTTTTGGCCGAATTCTCATAATAATTTTGTACTGCTGTTTTTACGTGGGAAGGAAGGATGAGTGACAGAAAAAAAAGTATTATTCGATTTGTCTTTTGGAATAAGATATTTGGGGTAATATTCGATTTGCTTTAATGCTAACAAACTTTTTAATTGGAAAAAATGTGTCAATGGGCTTCAGAAGAAAAGGTATCGATGGGCTTCCGAAAATAGATGAAACCATGTTTCAAAGTAAACTTCTATTTATTAAAACTACAATCCAAGTTCCCAAACACATCTATATTTTAAAAATCCTATCCAAACTACCAAAGAAACCCAATTTGTACTTCAGTTTTAATAAGATAGACTAGATTTGACCCGCCCTTGGAAAGGGCGGGTTTTGTTTTTAATTTTTTTACTAAATATTTAACCACATTTGTAAACTGAGAGTATATGTTTGGATATATTTATTCGAAGCCGCAAACTGAACGTACCAAATTAAAAACCGAAAACTAAATTGAATTTCACAAATAATAGAGTATTTTTAGATTCTTTTGTCGTATATAACTCGGATTGGCATATGTTCTTCAAGTACCATTCTATCAGAGGTTTTGCCAGCTGATATATTTTAAACCTGTTGGTTGTATATAACCCATAGGTCAACTACTTTTTTTTACTTAAAATTTTGACCCGTTCAACCCACGGTTCAAAATTCACCATACCACATCCTCCCCGCTTAATTTTGCGGGTAACCTGCGAGTTCCTCAGGTAATATTTTATCTAAAAAATAAACATTTTCATTAATTTTTTTTAAAAAATAATATATTTTGTCAATAAAATTTAATATTATTTTAAATTTTTTATTATTTTTTTAAAGAAAATCCTGATCTATTAAAAATGTTTTTTTTAAATGACTTTGTTTTTAAATTTTTGGAAATATATATTATTAATATTTTTTGAACAAAACGTAGGTTAGTTAAGGGAAGATATTATTGGTATTTGTTAACAAAATCATAGGAGAGATTTGTTAACAATATCATAGGTCTAGCATTGTGACGATTTGGGTCTGTCGAAATTATAGTATACCTTAGCCCATCCGAAAATATGTTAAGATTTGATAGATATACTTGTTACCAAACAGCCATTAAAAATAGCTGGTAAACCTGTTACCAAACACTCCAATTGGTACTTCTACTTTAATTAGATAGATAATTAATGATTTGATATATTGTTAAAGGTAAATATAATGAATGATGTGAAATATAATTAATGATGTGATGTATTGTTAAGATAATATAATTAATGAAATTATTAAAAGAATATTATATTATTTTATACTGTTATTCATGTTTTCAAATAATTCTCATTTAAACTATTATTCATGTTTCCAAACAAATTTCAAATGTACTTCAACTTTAATAATATAGATATGTTATTGATATCTATAAATTTATTAGAATGAAATTTTAAGATCTCTAAAATCATTTTAAATTTTTGATAAAGTTTTTTGACAATTTTTAAATTGTGTTGATTAAGAAAAGAATATCAATCATTGAATCTCATGAACATGTAAATTTTTTTTTTATAGATTTCATGCTTGTAACTAATACCGACCTTCAACACTCCTTGGCGATTAGTACTGGTGAAAATTCAGAAACCGTAATCGAATATTGTTTTGTGGAATTGATTGTTAAGTCTTAGAATGTCTAAAAGAATCACTCAATCTTGGAACTAAAAGGAATGTGGGAGTTCTCCCCATGAAATTCTCAAAGTACATATATATATATATATCCTACTATATATTAAAGAGAGATTTAGTGTAATTGTTGGTGTCGAAAACCGTACTCTCGAAATCAACGTCTGCGATAGCTTCTGCAAAAGTGATTTTATAAAACTCAGAATCATTTTATAAAACTCGAAGAATCGTTTTATAAAACTCGAGAATAGTTTTATAAAACTCGAGAATCGTTTTATAAAACTCGAGAATCGTTTTATAAAACTCGAGAATCGTTTTATAAAACTCGAGAATCGTTTTATAAAACTCGAGAATCGTTTTATAAAACTCTAGAATCGTTTTATAAAACTCAAGAATCGTTTTATAAAACTCGAGAATCGTTTTATAAAACTCAAGAATCGTTTTATAAAACTCGAGAATCGTTTTATAAAATTCGAAGAATCGTTTTATAAAAATCGAAGAATCGTTTTATAAAACTCGAGAATCGTTTTATAAAACTCGAAGAAACGTTTTATAAAACTCGAAGAATCATTTTACGAAACCGCAAAAAAACCGAAATAGCCGTAAAACGCGAACTAGTCACGACTAGTTCGCCCATGGGCGAACTAAAGACTTCTCGGATATCCGCGCCTCGATCTCCCGCATTCCCAATTCAAAACTTACGTCTTTCGACACGATCGCGTTCTAAACTACGGCTAAAACATCTCCCGTTCCATCTCGATCCGACTTACCGTTTGAGTTTTACGATAAAAACCGTAAAACTTCGCTTTCTCGGAAAGAACTCGAGGAAATCGTATAAAACGGCAACGGTTAAACGAAACACCGAACATTGCCTAAACTATACGATTTATTCGAGATTTCTCGTTAAAATCATAAAAACGCGTTTTTTAATAAAAAAACGCCGAGTAAGTCGTAAAAAAAATGTTTTTAATAAAAAACGCCGAGTAAGTCGTAAAAAACGC
>CAKOAT010092932.1:166333-238520 GCA_932364175.1 Eruca vesicaria subsp. sativa | reverse complement strand
TAACAGTTGTCGATTCTAATTTAATAAAAGCTTTCGCACAAGTTCTTATTCTCTGTTCTTTATTGTTCATCCATATTCTTTTGAATTCGTTTGTTTTAGTGATTTTCGCAGAGATCCAGGACCTCGGGAAAATTAGGGTTTCATCCTAAGTTTCCATATTTGACGGAAAATCGACAGTGTGGATTTCGGTTCCCACAGTAATGCCCAAAAAGAGGCCCAAATTAGATAAGTAACCTTTGATTGACATATAGGGCCCGAGATATACCCTCACAGAGCCGAGAAGACCAAAATACCCTCCTACCAACGATTTGATTTTCGGCGCTTGTGTCAGCCGACTGACACAAGATATCCACGCCGATTATAATAGGGGGCTACTCTATTCTGAAACCTAGGACGACAGGTGTGCAACTTAAAAAACACACGTTTCCTCGGTTAACCGGGCTTGCAGATTAAGCGCAACACCCTAAGCTACCTCGAAAAAGATAAGTTTACGTAATACCATGCTAATTTGAAGATAAAAGAAGGTAGAGTTGGGTAAAAGATTAGTTAGCAGAACAAAAAAAATAGTGGGAGAGAAAGAGGGAGAACGAAAGCTGTGACATGGTGTTCGAAGAAGATAAACTCAAGAGACAGAAATCGTTTTCACTCGGAGTGTAAGTTCATACCTATTCGTATATATCCTCTGTTGCAAAGGAAGTTCGATTTCCTGAAAAGGTTGGAGTTTCTGATAAATCTATTGTTACACCGAAACAGGTTTGAAGAATGAGACACCAAGTTTGTCTCGTAGTTGGAGACTGGGAACGAGGCGCTCAAGGCGCATGGAGGTTCAACGTGGATAAAACCATGGTAAGAGGTGACGTGGAGCTGAAGGAGAACGAAAGCTTCCTCTCACTTCTTGGTATGGTGAGGGAGAAGTTCAACGTAGACCCCCTGTACGGAGTCAACGCCTCTGTGCTGCTGACTTACCACTACCCAGACCTTGAAAAAGAGCCTGAGGAGTACTCAGCACCACCTATCGAAATAAACGAGGACGAAGATGTGGCTGTGTTCATGGCGGTTAGGGTTGACAATGTGTGGCAGGAGATGTATGTGACATTGGGTGGACAGGATGTTTACAACTACCGGAGGCAGAGGAATGTTGAAGATGGAATAACAGCTGCTGAACAACCACTTCCAGCCAGCGGTTTAGTTAGTATCAAAGGTAAAATTATTTTTCCCCGGAAACAAAGTAGTTATCCGTAAATATATGGTTTACCTGAAAAGGATCTATCAGTTAAAATAATCAGTAAAGGTAAATAATAAGTTTCCAGGTAAAAGCTGTAGTTATCAGATAAAATCATCGGTAACTGCTATGATTTATGTTAACAAACTAGCGAACACATAAATTAACTGATAACATTCATTGTTGCTAGGTAACTGATATGATTTATGTTAACAGATTTGACTGCGAGAGGGTACCTGGTTGTGTACAAGGAAATACTTAGGGGAATATGCACGCCGGATGAAATGAGCATACTGGAGCAAACGTCCCTGGGGTATGGCGCCAATGATCAACATCTTGACCCAACAATGACCATAAACATAGACTCTTCAGAGGGCTCTTCTGACATCCCTCTTACCCAGGCGGGGTCACTAATAACAGGAGGGAATATAAGAGTATCAGAGGAAACTAACCTTGAAGTGCAAACTGAAGATTTTACCGTCGCGTTAGGTATGAGTATTTTATTAAAGTATAACGATCAAATTATATGTTAAGGAGACACGTATATGTAACCGGAAGGTGTATACACTATTAACTAGGGGCAACAGGAAATGAAGTGGAAGAGATAATACGCGACAAGGGGAAGGGAGTAATGCTGAGTGATGAGGAGGTAGAAAGACCATTTCAAATTGGTGCATTTGCCAATTTCCTACTTGGAGATTACCAGCTGCCTGAAGAAAATGCATCAAATATGAGTAATGATCTTAACGTTTATAGAATTACGAGAAAATGAATTAGTTACCCGTAAAAAAAAATATTTATGCGACAAACTATGCATTTTCAGGTACCGGTTCAGCAACACAGCTGTCACTCGCATTGGGTGTTGACGACCCTGTTGATGAGGATGATTCTTCATTGCCCTGGATGAGAAACTTGACTCAAGAATTTGACGAGGCGGGGGGTAGCAGAGGACAGAGAAAGTCCACTCTAGGAAACGCTATTATCAGGCAACAACCTAGTGGCATTGAAGTTGGAGGTATCAAATTATTTTTTAAATTTAAGGATAAATTTTTACATTCTAGCAATACAATGATTTTCCAAGAAAAGAACTTAGATTACGGTTAAACTAAAAAAGACTCAAACACTTCATGTAGGATGTTTATCGTTTGTTATCAATTTAACAGTAAACTTAAATATTTACGGAAAAAATTAAATTACCTGCCAATTTAGTATGATGAAATGAATACCATTTTATTTGTGCGTATCAGGACGTGGAGCAGATGAGACAACGGGGGAGCTATTTGTGGGGAAGATATTTGAGAGCAGAGAAGCCTTCAAACTCCATATGACCCTACATGCCATCACAAACAAGTTTAGGTTCCTGATCAAGAAGTCAGAGCAAGGGAAAATGGTACTACAATGTAGGAGAGCAGCGTGTGCATGGAGAGTGTATGCGGCGAAGCTGGGAGGGTCTGCAAGCTTCGAGGTGAGGACTTTAGATAACATGCACACGTGTTCGGTGGCTGATAGGTAGGATATCCGACACCATGCAAATTCCAAGTTTGTGGGAGATATGATTAAGCATAGGTATGGACCTGCCGCTGGTGTTGGACCAAGACCAGGAGCAATTAGGGACATAATAAGGCACAATCACAACGTCCCAATCTCTTACTGGAAGGCTTGGAGGTCACGGGAGCTAGCAATTAACCAAGGAGTGGGTAACGTGGTGGCGTCATACCAAAGCCTCCCATCCTATCTGCAAATGTTGCAGACTACTAACCCAGGGACTGTGGTGGCGTTGGAGACAACGACAGCGCCCGAAGGTGCGCAGTGGTTCAAGTACCTATTCTTCGCCTTCGGCGCAAGCATCCAAGGGTACCCTTTCATGAGGAAGGTAGTGATTATTGATGGGACACACCTAAAGGGAAAGTATGCTGGATGTCTTCTGACTGCTAATGCCCAAGACGGGAACTACCATATTTACCCCATCGGGTTTGGAATAGTGGATAGCGAAAATGATGAGGCTTGGACATGGTTTTAACGAAAACTATTGGCTGTAATCCCCCACTCAGAGGAACTAGTATTTGTCTCTGATCGACACAATTCAATCTACGCAGGGATAAGACGGGTTAGTCACATTTTGTTTATCATGCATTAAACAAGAGAATTCACAGTTATTTAGAAGATTTACTGCTAATGAAAAATTTTCCAGTTACTGTAAAAATTTTACGGAAAAGAAATAATTTACTGATTCGTGTTTTTTTCTATGTTTTAGGTTTTCCCAATGTCGCATCACTGCGCCTGTATTCTGCATCTTCAAAGAAACGTCTAAACAATATTCAAATAGAAACACCTGATTTACCTGATAGGAAGGGCTGCAAGGGCTTATAAGATTGAGGACTTCTATGTCCACTTCAATGAAATCAAGAAGATGGACATTGCATGCGCAGACTATCTTATTCGAGTCGGTCTTGAGCACTGGGCTAGGGCTCACTTTGAGGGAGAAAGGTACAACATCATGACAAGTAACCTAGCCGAGTCTCTCAATGCAGCATTGGCGGAAGCACGCACATACCCGATTGTAGCTCTTTTGGAGTACATAAGGACCATGATGATGGGTTGGTTCTCTGCCAGGCGTGAGGCTGCAAACGCAAACACAAACGAGGTAACACCTAAGGTTACGGCAATCTTGGCGCGTAACTTCCAATTCTCAACGGGATTCAATGTCCGGCATATCATTGACGAGGAGTATGAAGTCCGCGATAGCTTGGGGATGTTCTACCGTGTTGATCTGAAGAGGAAGATCTGCTCATGCAAGGAATTTGATAAGCTCCGGCTCCCTTGTGTCCACGCACTTGCTGCTGCGCTAAACCGAGCTCATAAGGTGGAAGACTTAATGGGGCACGAGTACAACAGCGTTTACTGGAAGAAGGCGTATGAAGGTGGCATAAACCCCGTGAGCATTAACCATGTCACCGCAGGCGGATCCAACTCCTTCAAACTGCTCCCGCCCAACACACGCAGGCCTCCAGGACGGCCAAGGAATAGCAGGATACTCTCCGCCAGAGAAATAAGGGTAAGTAACTCCAACCACTAAGCAGAGTAATAAAGTACCATGTGTATATGTTTCCAATTTAATATTTACCTGCTAAGATTCTTATTAACTGTTAAGAGTATTTTTATCAGCAACCTGTATGTTTCAAGAGGAAGAGGACTTGCACGAGATGTGGTGGGGTGGATCATAACCGCGCCACTTGTAAAATGCCCATATAAGAAGGGAAGTGCTTGGTAGTAAGAGGAGCAACGGATGGTAGGATGGTCTTTTGTAGGTCTGATCTGGGGCGACCTTTTATTTTGCTATGTATTATGTTAAACATGTTCCCCAAAGCTCTCCCTTATTGACAAAATATGTGTAGATCGACAAGGGATGAGAAAAATGTTGCCCTCTAATGTAATATCCGGAACCTGTACTATTTGTATCAGTAATAAAGTTGGGTAACCGGTAAAATGTTTTTTAAACGTTAATATTTTATTGTTATGCGGACAACAAATTGGTTATATTAGGTGACTTGAGAAAATGAAGACAAACATTATTTGGGGGAAGTAGACGAGATGTCACTCTACATTGAGCAAGGGTAGTGGATGAGAAAGGATTGATTAGCTATATCTCTGTTTAAAATATGTTACCATATAATTATTTTCGTAACTGTAATTTTAAAATTTAACAGTTAGAACTTGTAGTGTACGAAATATAGGCGTGATCAATAAGGACATAATGCACACTGCAGAAACATGAACATAGTAGAATAATAAGAAATAGAAAATTACGCAAATCCAACTAAAACACTAATAAGTATGACGGTCAACAAAGGGAAGGAAATTGTTTAAGAAAATATTTTACATCAAGCGAAGTAGTCGTACAGAAGTTGGAGATGACTATTAGGATTGATGTTGCTGCTGATTAGAAGGTGGGTTCTTGGTAATGAACCTGTAGAACTTCAAACATAGCTGCTTAGACGCATCAGGGAGGACCTGTGGGGTTAGGAATTTGCAAGCTTCCAATCCCTTCTGGCAGTGTGCATCAACGTAAAGACAAGTGAGGGCCCCATCATTGGTTAGCGAGGCTGCCTGCGGTTTATGAAAAGTAGAGCCGGAATTAAGTAATGATTTTCGTTGGCCTTAAATAATTGCCTTAACTGTAAATATTATGTTTTACCGGAAAGAGATTTAAAGTCAGTGATTGTCAGTCCAGAGGAATTACCTGTGGAAGTACCTTAGGCCTAGTGATGGTGAATGGCTTGATGGTATCTGCGCTAGAGTCAGGATTCCAGGCTTTGATGATATAGGGAAGCATGTTGGCTACTGGATTGAGGTCCTTTTTGATCATAGCGTCTGTCTTCAAGGTGACGTTGCAATCGAGAACTTGTATATCCCACGCTTTTATGTCCACAACCACAGCTATCCAGTGTCTCGGATCAATATAGAGAGGGAAATAGATTAAGTCTGCCGGGTTACCTCGAAGACGCAAAATCACGTCATCTGTGAACTTAAATTTTGGACGTAACTGGATACCCATCTTGACGAACTTTGGGTAGTTGTTCTTCATAGCAGTAGGGAGGCTCATGTCGTAGACTTTGATAGACTTGTCAGGAACTTCGTGCTCAACAGCCAGGAAGCGCATTATAGTGTTGACTGTCTGCAGAAATAGCATGTTATTATAGAACAATTTAATTTCATATGTAGATGGGACAAAAAGTTTGAGTCTTACCAGAGGAGACATTCTACTTTTCCTAAAAGCAATGTCCACAAACTCGGCCCCAGTCACAGCGGATGAACCATCCAAGTGAATAAACCTACAAAATAATTAAACACGGTTACATGTTTTATTATCGGATAAATAAAATGTTGACAGTGAAGAGGAATATTTCCAGTAAATCGTTGAAGTACACTCACTCCGTGGGTATAATCCGCTGCCTCATTTGGTCGAACAATTTGTGAAGGTCGGGAAGGACGCGGAATCCAGGCTTACACTTGGGGTCTAGCTCATAGTCTTGTAAAGCAGATGGGGGTATTGTTTGTCTTTGGGCTCTTAGTGGGTCCAGGGTGTCGGATGATTGCCCAGCGGGAGGAAGCACAACGGTAAGTGGAGCAGGCTGAAGAACACGCTCTGATGCCTCTAATTGGGTGAGGCCAATAGAAAATGAGGGAGGCTCAATATCCAGCTGAGATGATTCCCCCCATGAAAATGTCAGATCATAGACAATCAGAAGTGAAAACAGGAAAACAAGAGTAGTAGATGAGACATTACAGGTACTGCTTCTGTGGTACTTGTTCCAGTAGCCGTTTCGACAGGCGCTAGCGTCATTGACAGTTGCGCCAATTCCTGCAAACATCAGCAATATAGTGGTTATATATACCAACTAACAAAATTATTGTAAGTTAACTGAACTTGTAACCGGTAAACTTTAAAAAAAACGTAAAATTAATATTTTCCCGAAAACCTGATCAGAGATGGCTTCGGTGTCCATGGGATCAATGGATGGGCGGTCTCTGAGTTCCTGATTATTGACATTCCCATTCGGATCACCCTGCATTAGCGGAGGAGTTAGAAGCTTATGTTAATTAAAAAACTTGTAAAACTAAAGGATAAGGATTACAATGGATGGTACCGTTGGGACAGCAGGGATTGTGGTCCCAGATGTTGATTCAGCTTCAGGGTGCAAGGGTGATAGATTACCAGCATCCTATGTTAGATAGGATTTAAAAAAAAAACGGTTAGATACCATTTTGTAAAGACAGCAAACCGATTAAATTGTGGTAATAATATTTTTTTAACAGTTATCACAGGATTTAGCAGATAACCTCCGTGGTTAGAATCTCTGTTCTCTCGTGCTCTGGAGGTGCTTTGGTGTTGGCATCTTGCTGAGAGACATTTCCGTCTACATTTCCCTGCTATGATAGGGTGATTGGTAGGTGTTAAGGGGTAGAAAGTAAGTAATTAGTTGAAGATAAAATATCACCAACCTCTTGATTGTGTGATGATGCTTGAAGGTCATCTAAAATGCGCCTGATTGACTAGTTTACTCGAGGTTCAGGATCGTCAACGGCCATCTCTTCAGCGTCTGCTTCAGCAGTCGCTTCCCCATGTCCACTCACCCTAGGGCTTGTTGGGTTTGGCGCATGGCGTGGTGGGACGTCTGAAATGCTAGGCGTAGAAGATGTTGTCTTTTTCAGGTACTCGACAATGGCCTTTATAACCCCCCTTTTCATCGAATGGATGTTGTCAACAACACATCTTGTGAGTCTTGTCTCCATAGCCTTCATATTTGACTTTAATTGTTGGTCCACGGCCTTAGCTATTCGAGACTCCATAGAGGCAAGTTCTTCGTGAAGCTTCCATGAGACGATGTTGGCAATAGGATCAACAGCACCTTGGCCCGGCGGCGGAACCTCTGATTGCTCACCCATATCCGCGGGAACTTGTTTGTGTTTAGGCTGCTTACCGTTCTGTTTCTGTCCCCTTAACTTTTGAAGCTCGGTTGATGTTATACCTCCCTTGAACATCTTGTTATCAAATAGGAACCCTTCGTTGATGAGCTTCACCATCCTATCTACGGTGGGATCTTCTTGTTCGTCGGGCCATGAGAAGTCATGTTGTAGAAACCACTCTTCGTCAGGGTCGCTCAGTATTGATCTAACAGCCACCTACAGGAACATAATAGATTAACCGAAAATGTTTAATGGTAATAAAACATTTATCCAAAAAGTGCTCACGTAACAGTTAAGAGCAACGTCAACAGTTAAAAATTAACTTAAAAGCATGTAATTGTCTACGAAACAGAACTACTATCGCAATTTACAGGGATTTGTACACAATCTACATTGCATACTCTATACGAGTATGGGACTTAGTTACCTACTTTGCTTTGGGCCACAGAATTATGAAACCGAAAAGTATCATATTTGCTATAAATCAGGTTCTTAACAGTTAAAAATCCTGTAGTCATAATCTTCGGATACTAACTTGTTACCAGTAATGAGGTTTATTGCGTAGTCTATAACTGAACTAGCACACAGTCTAAGGAAATTCCAAGTTAATCTACAAGTAATAAGGTCCCCATCTAAGTAATTAAGAAAGTTACAGATAATGTACTAGTTTCCCAGGAAAGTATTTCTTTATGACTAATTATAATATTATCTTTAATAAACGATCATTAACTAATAGCATTGTACACAGGGGTGAGAAACTATTCCATAATCAAACAAGTTTAATACGCATTCATATTCAAAGTCTTAGCAGTAAATAATCGTCAAATCCGTAACAATTATGTTTAACGGTAAAAATTAAATATTCTTGACGTCACTAACCTGGCACTCTGAATTGAGTTCTCTCGCATTGCACAGGTTGACAATAAATTTATCGGAAGATGGCAAATCCTCCGCGTCCCCTTCCTCAACTACATGCGGTGCTTCCTCTTCCGCATCCATTTCACCCTCGCTTTCGGAAAGAACAACAACAACGGGAGCAGAGTGAACCACCTCTTCTTTCAAATCAGGAACAGCGGCGATAAGCACCAGTTGAATGGCTTCAACATATCCCCTTAGGGCAAATGAATCTTGCGCTAGTGAGACTGCATCCTTCTTGAGTAAGTGATTCGCAAGATTTTGAAAGGAATTCCTTCCCCAAGGGAGAGCTAGGAACTCATCAAGTTCTCTTATCATCTCAACGTGCTCCGGGAGAATCTTCGGCGAGTGTGAGGTTGGGACTAAAATAGAAGCGGTTATTGCTTAACCTTCCTTGTCTTCAGCATATCAATCACCGTATCCACACTACAAGACTTGAGCGAGCCAAACAAGTCATTCCAATAGAGCTTCTCGTGTAGAGGATTCTTCCTTTTCTTACGCTTTGATTGTGGAACCCTATCACAGTTGAGGCCGGTGACGATCACAAACTCTCTAAGAGATATCCTTATTGGGTATCCAGCAAAAACAAGCCAAATCTCGTACAGCTTGCGAGTCTTCAGCATACGAACACAAACAAAGTGACAGAACGCGCCGGAGAAAGGAGGATTATCATCGAGAGAGAGGACCTTCGAGAATTGAGTTTTCTGGAAAAAGGCTAACTCGTCTTCGTCTAATGCTTCAATTAGTTGCTCTGTTCTTCGATACTTGTGGTAAGAGACGACTCTGTCGCCGACGGGTTCATCACCACATGCAAAAAATCGTCTAGGAAGGTTGAGATCGGCGATTGGAGAATTTTTAAGAGCAAAGTCGGTTGCTTTTCCGTTTAGAAAACAAGATTGACAGTAGTGGGAAGATGGGAAGTTGAAATGGAGAGGGAGGTTACTCCTCGGAGTGGTGGGATAGATTTTCTTAGTTATGGAAAATAATGACGAAATTCAAATTTCGAAAATAAAGAAGCATGCATGAGATTTTACTGGAAAACCGAACGGTTGACGGGAAATAACTCACGCGTGGGTGGCGCTCTGACACAGCTACCCGTAGGCGCGTTAGTCTACAAAAATAGGTGATCAATACACGCAAAGGCAAAATCGTCCGACGAAAAACAACAATCAAATCATGGTTATTTCGCTAATTATAGGTGCCAAATAAGGTACTTTAGCCAATTATCTCTATATTAAATGAGAAGTTATTTTACTGATTTTTGCATAGGAGTCATTCATAATTGAAGTTTAGAATTAATCCTCTTAATTTGATTGGTTGTTGGTATATGAATTTTTATTTATTTAATTTAATTTTTTTAAAAGGAAACTAATAATAGAATTACCTTATGTAACTATGTTACCAAATAAACAACCAAACATCTTAAATATAAACAAGTTAACATAATTTATTTATTGAAGCATTTTACTATCATAGATTACATTATATAAATTATTTAAATATAAATAATATTATTATACTCACTCAGTATATATATATGTATTCTTAAAATATGTTCAATGAATGCAAAACAATCAAATGTACATTTTTTTAAAAGAAAATTCCATCCATGTTCGAGAGATAAAAGTAGATAGTATAGTTGAATTATCACTTTCAAAAATGATTTAAATATTTTTGGTAAGTCGTTTTAAAAAATATTAATACATCAATTTTTTTTATTATAAGATAAAATTACAAAAATCAGAACATTATATTAATACGAGACTAGAGTTAATATTCTATACATACATCTTTGAGTATAATAAAATTGACATGTTAATTTTTAATAAAAAAAAGAGACATAAATAAAATAAAAAATGAGTGAATAATAATAAAACCTTTTGTTGTATTTTTCGTAATTTCTATTTTTTCCTACATCATTTTTTTGTATACTGAAATAATTTTACGTATTACTATAATTGTAAACTAATTAGTTTTAGGTGTTTATACAACATAAAAATTTAGATATTTTAATGATATATAATTAGTTAATCAATTTTTTTTTTGAAATGCAGTAAAACAGACTTACTTAAAATAGGTGTGTACTGAAATAATTTAGAAAAACGTAAATAATATTTTTTAAAAATATTTATTTTCTAATTAACTCTTGGTCAAATGAATCAATATTTGATAAGATAATGTCAAAACTAGAGAGAATTTAATAATGAATTTGTTTGGTCAACTAATTTTAGTTTTATGTTAAACGCAAAAGAAAAAATATGTGAGAGAGGGAGAAATGTTGATCATGAGTAGTGAGGGTTATGATCATGATGAAGATGAGAGTGAAATAAGTGAGAGACTGAATGTAAATAAGATAGATCATGAAATCATATATTAATATTATATGAGAGTGTTTTGAAAATTCAATAAAATTTGGTAAAAACTTTGTAACCAAATAGAAATAGAAAAAGTTTGAAAGTAAAATATTGAGGATTATTGTAAAGATGAGGTAAAAGAGTGACAGTAAGTTTAAAAGATTTTGAGATGATTTGATCAAGAGAGAAAAAGAGAAAGGGAAAGCAAGCAAGAGAGGTACATTGACAAACAAAAAGAACGGGAAGAGATATACAAAAGAGACAGAACAAATGTGTGTGAAAAAAATAAAAATAAACGAAATGAATAAGAAAGAAAGATATATAAGCAAACATGGAATATCTACGTAGAAAAGTAAGAGAGTTACAATATATTTATACATTTATATCAATTTTTATACATACAATATAGTTATATTAATGTCCGCACAGAAGTGCGGACCGTCTACCTATTCTATTAAAGTATTAATACACTAATATTTTAGCATTAATTATATTGTGTCATTTGAAACAAACATATAGCTTACATAATTATTTATTCTAACTAATTAATATTTTGACAACTCACTAACTATTTTATACTTTATTTAAACAAATTAATATAACTAATTCATTATTTTAATTAATCTATACTATTATTATAAAACTAAATTTGATTAACTGTCAACTTCTCCATATTTTAAGGTAATTTTGCTTGTTTTTTATATTTTAATAATTTTATATTGTTATCTTGAAATTTTTTTTCTCTATAGTAAAATGTAAGTAAATTTGCTGATTGATTTGTAAATTCTTCGTGATTAAGGTGACTTTGCTTATTTGTTATGCTTTAAATAATTTTATATATAATTTATTATATAAGAAAAATAAATGTATATTAATAATAATATATTTTTATAATAAGATAATTCTTATTTTATTATTATCTGAAAAATATATTTTTATACAGATATTAAAATTAATGTATAAATTAAACAAGGGCAATTGCGTTCCATATACATAAAATAAAGATTAATTAGCTATGTGATATGTGTCATGTTTCTCTTTCAAATATACCTGCCAACCCCTAAGACCACAGATGCAGTCTACTCTAACTGTATGACATAATTAATTTATTTTTCTTTTCTTAGACATCAGGATACTAACACGTGGCCATGTAAAAATTATAGTGTTCTTCGTGTCAAGAGGTTTATCTTCTCCCCTCCTGCGATCATTATTTTTCCTACTTTCTTTTATTTTTTGATTTGTTTCTTGAATTGTAAATCCGTAGATTTACTAAGTAATAATAGTTTATCACTTTAAAAATAATATTAATAAAAAAAAATTCACATTATATAATGTTTTTAAGATTAAATAAAAAATAAATAAAATAGCAATAGTTACCATAAAAAGAATATTTTTCAGTATTTGTTAATGTTGGTAACAAAACATCTATACTATTAATAAAAGATAAGAAGTCTAAATAAATCTATTTAAAAAAATTGTTTGGACCCTTTAACTAGACTAGCATTTTTTGGTTTTCCCTTATATTTCTCTAACTATATAAATACTTTACTATTTAAATAAACTCATTTATTACTTTCTATAATCTATTATAAAAATTTCTCTAACAATAAATATTCATGATACTATAACTATGACACTGTGGTTTAATTAATTATATGCGGACATTAATATAGGTTAAGCGAAGATAAGAAAAAATATTTTGTAATCAAAATCTAAATTATTTCATCTACAAGTTAATTTATTACGGCCACCTATTTAATTTATCTTAATTATATCAACTAAAAAAATCTAAACTGCACCTACTTATATTTTCTACCATGATTTTGGGAAACCTAAATTGATTACAAAATATTTTTTCTTATCTTCGCTTAACCTAAATTGACAACAACCCTTTCCTTTTATAAATACAAGCTATCTCAGACCTCTTTTGGCATCAACTCAATCAAATTCAAAAACACCATCAAAACCCATCAAAGTATCTATTCTGAAATATATGGCTTTACGATCAACAAAAAAATTATCCGCGCTTTTTAAGCACGGGTGAAAATCTAGTTAAATATTAAATTATAAACATTAAATTCTAAACTCTTGAGTAAACCCTAAACTCTAAGATTTATGTTTAGAGTTTTCCTAACGGTATTTAAGATTTAGTGTTTAGAAAATTTATTGTTTACGTTTAAGATTTAAAATTTAAAACTTATTCAAGGATATAGATTTAGTTTTTAGTTTTTTGCTGACAACGTCAAAAATGTTAAAAAAGAGCAAATTTGCTCAATATACCAAAATAAACTCAATATTAAGGATATGCCATGGTTTTGGGGGAAAAAATAGTGAGAGGGAGGAGGAGAGATAAGAGAGAAAAAGGTAGATAGTTAATTTAGGGGTTTAGTTTGTATATGGGATGCAAATTATTATTTTGTTTCATTCTATTTAGATTTATAAGGGGTATTTGGATATATAATTTAGTTTTTAGAGTTTAGGGTTTATTATTCAGGAGTTGAGAGTGAAGTTAGGTCTATCATTAACTTCTTCCATATACTTGTAGCCATTTAATAATTTCACCAATATGTACCATGTAATTTATTTTGTTTCATTTTATTTAAGTTTAGGATTTATATTTGGATTTATGATTTAGTATTTAGAAATTGAGAATGAGTTTAGAATTTAGAGTTTAGAGTTAGAATTTATATTTAGATTCATGTTTATAATTTCTTATTTAGAACTTGAGAATGAAATTAGGACCATCGTTAACTGTTTCCATACAATTATAGACATTTAATAATTTCGCAAATATGTATTATGTTATTTGTTTTGTTTCATTTTATTTGGGTTTCACAAATATGTACTATGTTATTTATTTTGTTTTATTTTATTTGGATCTATGATTTGTATTTGGATTTATGTATTAGGCATTAGGAATTTGGATTTAATACTTGGGAGTTAAAAGTGAATCTGGGATTTAGAAATTAAGAATTTAGGATTTAGACTTTAAATAATAATTGAATCCTATATATTGGGTGCACCTGCCCTTAATCCGTTTATTTCGTTATGGTATTTGACAATCTCCGACTGTACTCTTCTTTTCTTTAGTTAAGCTGCTGTTGGTTTGAGTATGAAATGCTGAATTATCGACTTACGTTTGTACAAGTGGGAGTATATATCGACTAAGGGACAACACGGTAACTTCTCTTGTCTTCCTTTATCCGACTTCCTATATAGAAAATATTTTGCATAGTTTCCTAATTAATTTTCCATTCATGTATTTCTACCTAAATAGGCCATTAAACAATGCTGATTTTTCAACTTCTCCATGATTTTAGGTTATTTTGCATACTTTTCATGTTTTAATAATTTCATATATAATTTATTATGTAATAAAAAATAATTTATATTAATAATATTCTATATTTAGAAAATAAGATGATTATTTGTATTAGATTGTTATCTTGAAAATATATTTTCTATTTTAAAATTTTAAAAAAATTTCTGATTTGTAACTTCTCCATGATTTATGTAAAGTTTCTTATTTTTCATATTTTTAAAAAAAAAATTATATAATTTATTATATAATAAAACAAATTTATATTAATCATATTATATTATTTGAATAAAAAAATACCTCTCATGTATTACATTGTAATCTTGAAAATATATTTTCCTATTATAGAAACAAAAAATTAAGATAGAAAATTATAATTAAATATAAATCAAGCAAAATATTTATATAAATATATTTTTAGGATATTATGCTATGTAAATGTTGTCATTTATAATTAATTTTAATAACATAAATCATAATTCATTATATTTTTTGAATTAATAAAATCTAAACTAATAAGTATTCGTAAAAAAACTTATGCCCGCATGTACGGACTAAACACCTAGTTAATATTATATTGAAAGACACTATATATTTTCTTACAAAGACACTCCCCACATAATCTCAAATATACAATTTTTAAATGCTCATAATACATATATTTATTCTTACATCATAATAAAAATAATTATCTGTATATTTCATATCTCAGTTTTTAATAATTTTTAAATTTAAATATTAATTATTTATAAACACATAATTCGTGAAAACCATATAAAACTATAATAAGGCATTTGTCGGTTGTTCTCACAAATTTACTTAATTAGTGGGTTAACCTACTAATTTATTTTCATAAATATGAAATTAAATTCATCTGAGTTGCAAAATATATATTAATTTGTCAATATCCTATTTTATGTATATTTTCATATGACTGTATCTCAATACAAATCCAAACCATGAATGTATGATAAGATATATGAATGGTATAGTTGACGGTTTAAAAAACTGCTCAATAAAAACTATAAAATTATTGTATTTGAAAATGACATATTAAAAATTATTTAATACGAGTGAATATTAAAAATATATACCACTATTTATAAAATAAATATTAACTTACAAAAAGCCACACGAACGTGCAAATCAAGCTCAAATTATTTAATTATGAGTATATTAAAATAATAGAAAATCTAACCTAGAGTATTTTAAATGAGATATTTTGGATTGAGTTTTCCATAATTTTCAGACACTCATAATTAAATAATAATATATTTCAATATATATATATATATATATATAGAATCCCATAGGGAGAACTCCTCATTAAGGATTCTTGAATTCTAGCTGATAACTAGAAGGAGGAGAAATTCAATAATAGTTGATAGGGGTGGGCGTTTGGGTATCCATTCGGGTTCGGTTGTGGTTTATTCATGTTTTGGAGGTTCAAAATTTCAGTCTCATTCGGGTATTTATAAATTGCACTTTGGGTTTGGTTCGGATCTTTGCGGGTTCAGATAACCAGCTTAAGCTAATTTTAAAATTTAAAATTCATATATACTTTAAACTTTTTAAAATATAAAAATAAAAATATCAAATAACATAAATTAAACATAAAATTGATTTGACTTGAATTTTTAGATGATCAATAGATATTTTAATTTTTGATATTATGAGTATTCAGATATTTACTTTTGACTATTTGTATATATTTTCAAATATTTTGGATAACTTCAAAATATCTTATACATTTTGGGTATTTTTTGGCTATTAACTAGAAACTAGCTAATATATTCAAGTATATAATCTAATTTGATATAATCAGATATCCGAAATATTTTGGTTCATATCGGGTTTGGTTCAGGTTCTTTAGATACCAAAATTTTGAATTCATTCAGATATTTAACAAGTTTCAGTTTGGATTCGGTATTACTTTTTTGGAATGAGTTTGGGTCAATTTTTTGGGTTTAGATTTTTTTGCCACGCCCTAATAGTCGACCCTCACAAAACCCGATATCACCACTGTTGTAATAAACTAAAACATCAATCCATACTTTATCTAGTCTAATAAATAAAAAGATATATTGTAGTATTGTTTATATTTTAGGGTTAAATTTAAGAAACTTCTTTAAAAAAATTAAATTTAACTTATATGTGTTTAGTTTTGTATATATTAAACACTTTATAAAAATTGATATTTTGAATTATATGTGTTTAGTTTTCCCGTTCCACCGCCGCATATGCCTTCTTCTGTACCGGTGGAACCATCGCTTGAAGCTCTCTCCCCGCCAGATCTGCCGCTTGAAGCTTCTATCCGCCAGAACCACTGCTTGAAGATCTCTCTCCGCCAGAACCACCTAACCCTCCTCACACACCCTTCGATATTTTGTTTCTTCTACTCTTCAACACATTCTGCATCTTTTCTCAACTGGTTTCAGAAACTTCAGATCTGAAATCTTCTTTGTTGAATATGGATATTGTGTTATGTTGTGATGTTGCTTCTCTTGTGTGTGTTGGTGACACAAGCTTTGTCTCTAAGCGTTCGTATCCTGCAGTTGGTGGTGTGTTCTTTACTGGTGCAATTATTGGAGTTCTCATTGTTCCTTTCCCCGAAATTTCATATAACCTCCTCTCCCGTTCATCATGGTTGTAATTGTGTTTGTTACTGTAAAAATGGGTTGCTCGATCCTCATCACCATATCTGTAACAACCCGTTCCCCCGGCGCCCGACCGGGGTTCAGCAAACGGGTGCTAGGGACACGTGTCTACTCAATTACACAACCCTACATGTTCTTACTGGCCCCAGGAGTCGGTGGACGCATCTTTTAATGAAATCCGATCCACCCTTATCCACATACTTCTACTTACAGTCTTGTGCATAGGGAAAATGGAAACGGAGGGATGAGCAATTGGGATTACTCAGTGAAATGACTTTAGCCCAGCCTGTCCGCATGATACTCTACATTACCTCATACGGAAAACATGACCGACTAGCACTACAATCAATATGCATCAAACAAGCCATACAACAACATCCCAACATAGAATTCTAGCACCCTAATGTTCATACACTGCAAGGACTCAGTCATTGCTTCACGTAGACTCAATCACACAATCATCCCTTTTACCTAGACTCGCCAATCAACCTAGACCTCTAGGACCTATGGCCGTTTATGGATGTCCCTACACGTTCTGGCCTATCCTGAAAGGGGTGCCCACTCTGGAGAAACCATTTTCCCCCTCCAGCTTCCTAGTAACCACCCGCGGGGAGCTCGTTGGCCCACGTGCAGCACCTGCTGGCCCACGTGCAACACTGTCTACCCGCGGCTCCCGTCCGTACACGGTCAGATGGTCACAATTTGCCACGACTCGGCATTGACTCGATCTTAAGGCGCCTATTCCTAACTTTACCCCGCCTTGGCTGTCGCCGTCTGTACACGGCCTTTCACTTTCCGCCCACGGGAACGTCCTCCGTGGGCCATCACATCCTAGACTCTAGATGCCCACCCGTTCTCGATGGTCCAAACAAGTCTTCAAACAAGTTCATTGACACGACTCCATTCTCATTCACATTCTCATCCTCTTTCTCTTACTCATACTCATTCTCAATCACGTTCACTTTACTCATACACTTTACTCATTCACTGACTCTTAGACGCTTTCTTACATTCTAGACGCCACCCATTCTTGGTGTCTCACACAATACACTTCACATAGCATCAATATCAATAGCATCACATTATCATACATCCACCTATCTCATATCACATGTACATCTACCACCTTAATTATCAATTGATATAACTTACATTCATGAGTTATCATATCATTCACTTCTCTCTAGCAACCTAGTTTCCATTCACAATCAACATGTAGGACATCAACCAATCACACAAACATTCATAGCAATCATTATCCACATCATCACAAGGCAGTTCATTAAGTCTCATTTAATAGTGCAAGGGTTCTTATGCATCATGATTCAATCATCTAACAACCTAACTCCCATTATGATCTATCATCCTAACTTTCAAACAAGAGCTAACCAAACCCTAGTTCCATCATCAGCTAGAATAGAGAATAGGAGAACAGCTCTAGATCGAATCACCTCACCTTAGCAAGAGATCTGAGATCTGGAAACAAGAGGGGAAAGAGATGAGATCTGAGAACCTCCACACACACACAACGCCACCACCACCACCGGCCCTCGGTGCGGAGAGAGAGAGAGAGGAAGACGGCGAAGAGAGAGAGGAGAGAGAGAGGTGGTGCGGGGAAGAGAGGAGAGAGAGAGGCTGACGGCTAAGGCTTTTGGTCTCCGGGACTTCTCTGCAGAGCTTCGCTTCCAGTTTGCAAAAATGAGA
Organism: Eruca vesicaria subsp. sativa; assembly: GCA_932364175.1. Lineage (NCBI taxonomy): Eukaryota > Viridiplantae > Streptophyta > Magnoliopsida > Brassicales > Brassicaceae > Eruca > Eruca vesicaria. The sequence continues at coordinate 219,881 of CAKOAT010092932.1, read as the reverse complement.
GAGAAGGAGGAGGCTGCAGTCTTTTTATAGTGAGCTGCAGGGAACCCTAGGGTTTATGGGCAAGTGGGCCGTAGAGAGACCCATTAGTCTTCTAAAAAATTTGGGCCCGGTAATGGGTTGTTACAATCTCCCCCACTTAATAGAATTCGTCCCCGAATTCTGCGCGTCGGAACTCCAACCACAACATCTCAACCAGGTGGCCATTACACATCACTTGATTATTGTCGATTTCTGAGCCCTTCCGGTTTACTAACCATACGGGGTCCGGTTGTATCTCCTCCCCTCCTTCTAAAGTTGACGTTTCTTGTGGTTCACCAACTTCACCCACACCCGGTTTATAGCTACAATAAGACACACTCCTGCTGCTGGCTTCGGATTATCACCTAGGGAATTGCTATGAAAACATCCATTGTGGTGTGCTGCCGGTTCGCCACTATGCTTCCGCTGCGCTACTCTGATTTAATTTGCTCCCCATATGCATGTATGTAGTTCGGTCCGGGGCACCCCACACGGTGGGTCCCACTGATATGCCCTAAATTGAAGGATCACTCTAAGGTTGGTGGATTGGATAAGCCTTGCACCGAATGAGCTGGAAAGCACAAACGATCAAGGGATGTGGATCGAATGGTGACACAAGAGGTGCGGAAAGTCTCTTGATACTACCAACTTCTAAGCCCAAAGATATGACACACTCCGACGACTCAAAAGATAAGATGTTCGATGAAGAACAAATGATTCAACAAGTTAAAAGGAAAATGTTTTTATTAAAAAGTTGAATGATTTGAAATAATACAAAGCAAGCCTTTATATAATAGGCTGTGGGTTAGACCAAAGGTCTAAACTTATTCTAGGAAATACAAATATCATAAATATGGTGGACTTGACCAAAGACTAAGACTTGACCAAATTTTCAAGGTTGTGGTCGCAAAACTCTTCAGCTGGTTGTGTCCTTTCGCATGGTTGAAGATCTCAGAATTGCCGTCAGATTGATATATTATACGACTAGGGCTTATATTTTCTTGGTGGGTCTTTCTTGGTAAAATCTATACACTGATATATTGAGCATAAGGCTTCCACGTTCTACATAAAGCCCATTAGCTTCTCTCGGTCTAGAACTTCATGGATCAAACCGATAAGGCCCATAAAATGCCCATTAAGCTAAGCTATGATCAATTGCTTAGCTGGTTCGTACCTTAAGCTCCTCGTAGAGACATAGCTGCTGATCTGGGTCACATCATCCCCTTCTCCTTTAAAAGGATTTGTCCTCAAATCCGAACCATCTAGGATGAATGAACCGACATGGTTTTGCTCAGCCAAGGTGTTTCTACTTTTCTTGTGCACACATGCCCCTATTCCAGGCTCAAAGATGAATTGTTGTAGATCCTCTACAGGTCTCAGTAGCTCACTTGGGTCGTACTCCTTGCAAACGAATGGCTGAACCAGTTTATCACTTGATAAAGAACCAAGAATATCACCTGAATCATAAGTGGATGTGAGATATTTTTCATGATCAGCTTCTGGTCCTCTATACACCACATCTTCAGCCACTTTTTGGAAATCCAGGAGAACACTTACAGCCTCTGGTTCTTCCTCCTCATCAAAGATTGGACCAATATTTTCCTTAGATTCTGCTCGGACATAAACAATCGATAGCTCCGGTTCGATATCTTTGGCCTCCTGATCTTCTTCTAAAGCTGAAGATGGACGTGGGTTTGTGATCCTTTGATGGATCTTAGCCTTGAAACTCTCCAGCCATCTCTCAAAACACGTATTCCTCTTCTCTTCAGTTCTAGTCGATGGAGTCTCTACAACCGGTTTTGATTGTGGCTTTTGGACTGCCTTCTTTGTGCTGCTCGTTTTAAATCTCAGTGAACCAGAATCAAGGGAGATTCGTGTACCTTCTCTGCTGAGTGGTTTCTTCCATTTGTCTCTCTCAGGTCGTGACTTCTTGGCTTCCTTCCCTTTCTCACGCTCATATTGTGCTTTCATCTCGGCTGTGCGTTTGTTGTACCTCCATTGTTGCAACTTTTCTTCTTGTATTTTGCGAGCTGCCTCCTCTTCATGGTTGATCAGTAGCCCAAACACATGTGATCTCTTAGAAGATGAAGAGTTAAGAATGCTTGGCTTCTCTTCATGGTTTCTCTTTAGTAGTCCAAAAGACACATAAGATCTCTTAGAAGATGAAGAGTTACGAATGGCTGGTTGTGAAGAATGCCGAACCTCAGAGTGGCTCTGATACCACATGATACACCCTAAATTGAAGGATCACTCTAAGGTTGGTGGATTGGATAAGCCTTGCACCGAATGAGCTGGAAAGCACAAACGATCAAGGGATGTGGATCGAATTGTGACACAAGAGGTGCGGAAAGTCTCTTGATACTACCAACTTCTAAGCCCAAAGATATGACACATTCCGACAACTCAAAAGATAAGATGTTCGATGAAGAACAAATGATTCAACAAGTTAAAAGGAAAAGGTTTTTATTAAAAAGTTGAATGATTTGAAATAATACAAAGCAAGCCTTTACATAATAGGCTGTGGGTTAGACCAAAGGTCTAAACTTATTCTAGGAAATACAAATATCATAAATATGGTGGACTTGACCAAAGACTAAGAATTGACCGAATTTTGAAGGTTGTGGTCGCAAAACTCTTCATCTGGTTGTGTCCTTTCGCATGGTTGAAGATCTCAGAATTGCCGTCAGATTGATATATTATACGACTAGGGCTTATATTTTCGTGGTGGGTCTTTCTTGGTCAAATTTATACACTGATATATTGAGCATAAGGCTTCCACGTTCTACATAAAGCCCATTAGCTTCTCTTGGTCTAGAACTTTATGGATCAAACCGATAAGGCCCACAAAATGCCCATTAAGCCAAGCTATGATCAATTGCTTAGCTGGTTCGTACCTTAAGCTCCTCGTAGAGACATAGCTGCTGCTCTGGGTCACATCACCCACCATCCAAAGGTATCTCTTGGCACAATCCGGTGGCAGCCTTGGGATCCTCCTAGCCCATCTCAGACTATTCTACTTGCTCTGTAGTCCTTGGATCTCTTTTTAACTTGGATTCCAGATCTCCCCCACTTTCGATCGAGCCCCATGACTCCACCTGATCCCCCCCTTTCCAACCTCGTATTGGTACGTCCATATTTACCCTTCTTTTGGGGTACATATATTTGTTGTACCCACCATCATGGTTTACTAATAATGCGTGTATTCCTTAATCTGAGGAAGCCCTCCTATCGCCTCGCTTATCACCCGGCGTTCTACTCAGGTCGTCTAGCCCACTGTGGCGATCTCCTACCTCAGCTTTCTCTTAGTTTCATCTCACTCCTGTCTAGGTACCTATAATCTCTTGGAACATCTCCATCTAGATATGATACTAGAACTTCCGAGTTGTAATAATTGGTCTTAACATGTATGCACGGTCTAAAATCCAATTACTCAATCGCACCCAAGTATTCTGTTGGTCACACCCACCCACGAATGACACCCCGGTCCATAGTAATTTGCTCATGATCTTTTAAAACCCAACGAATGAATCCAATAAATAAATAATTAATTAAAATGGAGTAGGACTACAATAGTTTAGGAAAATTCCATGCATCTGTACAATCACAGAATGCCTATATAATAAAAGAAAAGAAAAGAAAGCACCAACACCAGCAATAAATAAAATAGCAAAATGAACGCGTGTCCTACTCCTACGAAACGATCCTAGGAACTCAACCAACCACAATGAGGGGAAGGAACACGGTCGGTCTCGGGTCCCAAACCATCCACACTGCCACCTCCCGTCGCCGGCTTCGGGTCTTCGTCGTCTTCGGTGGAGCAGTCACATTCGTCTCTTGCGTACTTCCTTGCCCATACTTCCTCTGCATCTAGTGCCTGGCCAGCTACCCTCTTCACTGATGCAAACTCCAGGGGCTCCAAAACACCAGCGAGTTCATCCCTAATGTCACCGCGGAGTCCCGCCTTGAATAGCCGACACCACTCTTCTGTAGGCTTCGGTTGGCACTTCTTTGCCGTCTCCAAGAACTCATCCAAGTAATCCTTCACCTTGCGTGACTTCTGCACCATCTGCACCAACACATCGCAGTCACAGTCATCAGTTACCGGGGTAAGTTTCCTCGGTCGCCCCCGTTTCTTCTTGGGGGGTTCTCCGCCTGAAGCCCTCAGGTCACCGTCGCCCATCTCCAAGTCCTTCCTAGCGTCCTCCTTTTCGGTCCTCGCAATGGCGGCTAACTCAGCTGCGATCTTTTCCTCTGCTTCGATTGCGAAGCCGGCTATCCGTTACACTAGAGCAAACTCCAGAGGCTCCAGGATCCCCTTCAGCTGGTTTTTGATGTTCACTTAAAGCCCGTTTCTGTACCATTCTCACCACATTTCTGCCGTCTTTGGTTTACACCGCTCGACTTGGTTGATGAAGTCTTCAGTGTATTCCACCACTGATCTGTCTCCCTGGGTATACTGGGACAACGTCTTGCACTGACACTTCCCGGTAAACACTCTCGGAGGCTCTCCAACTGCACTCAGCGTCCTGCTCGAGCGGCCACGTTTCCTTGGGAGCTCCCCCTCTGGCGAAAGATGGAACGTCGCTTCACCTTTTCGTATGCGTCTCTCCATAGCCATCCTCTGGAAATGAGGCATCAACACCTTGCATTTCAAAGTCTGCTCATGGGGGTACCCAAACGGAAATTCCCTATACTGCTCTTCTGGTTCCGGGAACATGGGCAGCACCCCTACATCCGGATGGCACCTGCGGGCGTAATCCCGAGTATTCCTCGGTCCGTAGTGCATGCGCGACCTCCTCCATTCGTAATGATCCAGCGGAAACATTCTGCAGTAAAGATCCGATCAGAACCATAGTAGAAACATAGGCACATTGGGTGGTTTTGAAAACAGTTCGCATCTTTAAAATACTCTAAAACTTTCTCATTCATAATAATTCTCTTCCAAACAGGACCGATTAAGCTTTTGAACTTAAACTTTTGAAAACATTGGATTGCTGACCCCTTAGGATAACACTAAGGGGTCTTAACCCCCGCTTTGATACCAATTGTAACAACCCGTTCCCCCGGTGCCCGACCGGGGTTCAGCAAACGGGTGCTACGGACACGTGTCTACTCAATTAGACAACCCTCCGTGTCCTTACTGGCCCCAGGAGTCGGCGGACGCATCTTTTAATGAAATCCGATCCACCCTTATCCACATACTTCTACTTACAGTCCTGCGCATAGGGAAAATGGAAACGGAGGGATGAGCAATTGGGATTACTTAGTGAAATGACTTTAGACCAGCATGTCCGCATGATACTCTACACTACCTCATACGGAAAACAAGACCGACTAACCACTACAATCAATATGCATCAAACAAGCCATACAACAACATCTCAACATAGAACTATAGCACCCTAATGTTCATACACTGTAAGGACTCAGCCATTGTTTCACATAGACTCAATCACACAATCATCCCTTTTACCTAGACTCACCAATCAACCTAGACCTCTAGGACCTATGGCCGTTTACAGATGTCCCTACACGTTCCGGCCTATCCTGAAAGGGGTGCCCACTCTGGAGAAACCATTTCCCCCCTCCAGCTTCCTAGTAACCGTTGGCCCACGTGCAACACTGTCTACCCGCGGCTCCCGTCTGTACACGGTCATATGGTCACAATTTGCCACGACTCGGCATTGACTCGATTTTAAAGCGCCTACTCCTAACTTTACCCCGTCTTGGCGGTCGCCGTCCGTACACGGCCTTACACTTTCCGCCCACGGGAACGTCCTCTGTGGGCCATCACATCCTAGACTCTAGATGCCCACCCGTTCTCGATGGTCCAAACAAGTCTTCAAACAATTTCATTGACACGACTCCATTCTCATTCACATTCTCATCCTCTTTCTCTTACTCATACTCATTCTCGATCACGTTCACTTTACTCATACACTTTACTCATTCACTGACTCTTAGACGCTTTCTTACATTCTAGACGCCACCCATTCTCGGTGTCTCACACAATACACTTCACATAGCATCAATATCAATAACATCACATTATCATACATCCACCTATCTCATATCACATGTACATCTACCACCTTAATTATCAATTGATATAACTTACATTCATGAGTTATCATATCATTCACTTTTCTCTAGCAACCTAGTTTCCATTCACAATCAACATGTGAGACATCAACCAATCACACAAACATTCATAGCAATCATTATCCAGATTATCACAAGGCAGTTCATTAAGTCTCATTTAACAGTGCGAGGGTTCTTATGCATCATTATTCAATCATCTAACAACCTAACTCCCATTATGATCTATGATGATAGGAGTTTTAAGGTTTGGTATTATTCAATTTTTCTTTACTCTGTTTTGTTAATTAGGATGGAAAATTTCACAACCTATCTTACAAATACATGGTTACCCAAAAAACAAATCCCAGAAAATTCATAACCCTAACTACAACAATTTATTAACATTTTCAATCTTATTTTATTAACATTTCTACAATCCAACTAATCAAACTAAAATTTAACTAATTTTCTTCATTTTGTTCATCATCTTATATATAATTTTTAATAAAAAATATTAAAAGTTAAATTTGTTTAAAAAAAAAATTTGAAATAATTTTAAAAATGTCTATCAATTTATATTTTAATGATAGATTATAATATTTATAGCTAAAATATACCTAAAATATATATAGAAAGACTAACAATTAAAGAAAACTCCGGGCGTAGCCCGGGCTAACCCCTAGTTTGTATAATATGTTTCATTGTTTCCTACACGCGCTATTAACAAATAGAATTAAATTTTAATTTATGCTTCAAAAATACTGGTTTGTTTTCAATTTATTTTAAATAATTATGAAATTTGGTTTTCATATCATATAGTTGTGTTTTGTGTGTTATAGGTTTGTTAATGTTTTATTATCTAAAAGTGTGAAAATGATATGTATGCTTAATCAATTGTGTTGATATTTAATATCAACAAAATGTTATAAAAATCAAAAAAATTATCGTATAAAACAATTAAATGGAAGAGTATAAAAGATGGTTTTACCAAGAAGTCGTAAGGATTATATATATCAGTCTTCCTCGAAGTATAATAATTGGTTTAGATCGTGTTAAAAAAAAAAATAGAAACTGTTTCTAGTCAACGAAAGATTAGACCTAAAGGATAAGGTAAATATTTGATTTGGTTTTTATTCTAAAAACATAAGGTCGTCTGGTTTAAAGGTTATAAGAAAGTTTGTTATTATTTCAGGATTCTGTTTCTGGACGAATACTAATGGTAGTTTGTAAGAATTGGCATAGTAATGAAAGTTTTGTATTTACGTATTTGTTTCAGTTAAGTTGTGACTGCCACATATAGATGAAATGGCAATAACACGAAGAACATGGAACAAACTCAGACAATAACCAGATAAGTCTTAAACAGTTAAACGTATTGTTCTTAAAAAACTGTTTGTTATTGATATAAAGATCGTATCTAGGTTACGTAAATGTTGGGTAAAATATTAGGAAGATTTGATTAAGTACGTTAGTTCGAATAAAGAATATTATGTGAGTATATAGCAATTATAAAATTTAAAAGAGTTAATATTGATCCAGTAAAAGTATGTTAACGAAAATTATGTTAGTATAAAGAAAAGTTATTGTGGTATTAATGAAACTTGTAGACCAAGCAATTTAATTATTTTCGGATTTTAGTATTAAAAATCGTATTTGCAATATATTATTAACAAAAAGATTTGAAAATATATCTAAATAGCATATTCAAAAGAAATGTGATGGTCAGTTCGTAACGACTTAGGTAGAGGGAATTTAAAATTTTATTTGACAAAAATATAAATAAGCCTAAACACTTAACCTTATCATTTTAATAATATTAATCGTTTTAATAATAAATAAAAACGTGAATAAGAGTATTGATATCTTATTGAAGGAGTATTTTCATTTTTTTCATATAATATAAGGTCAACTAATAAAGCATACATGTGATTTAAGGTAGAACTAGATTTTGACCCGCGCTTGAAAGCGCGGAAATTTTTTATGATTAAAAATTTATATAATTGGGTTTTGTCTTAGTTTAAAGAATAATTTGATATAAAATCAATTCACCTAAATTTGTGGTGATGATTATTTTTCATTAGTTTTTAGTTTCAGTTTTTATTTTTAGATTTTGGTTTTTGGTTTTTAGTTTTTAAGTTTCTACTTTTCATTTTCAGTTTTTGGTTTGAGTTTTTAATTTTTAAACCCGCTGAGTTAGTTTGAACTAATATTACCAACAAACAAATCTCAAATAATCGAACATCTAATTCAAAAACTGAAAAGATGACAACAAATTTTTTTAAAAATTGAAATAGTTTATTTTGTAAATAAACAAAGCAAAAAAATATAACATGTGTTTTCAGCTTTTGGTTTTGGATTTTAGTTTTTAGATTTGGTTTTTGGTCAAGCTTTACATTTTTTTAATCAGTAAATTATTTAAGAAAAATAAAAAAATAAATTATTTAAAAGTTACCATTGAAATTTATCAAAACAAAGTGATTGTTATTTAAAATTAAAAAATATATTAACATGTTTAAAGTACATGATTAAATAAATGATTAATAATAGATAATTTTGTTTTGTTAAAAATATTAAATACCTTTTGGGTCTGAAAATAATAATTGATTTTTTGATCTTTTAAGGTGAAAAGTTTATTCAATGTTTTTAGAGTTTTTTTCTTAATACTAAGCCCAAAAACCAAACTATATAATTTGCTCAAAAAATAAAAGTAACCCCAAGACTATATTCCATAAATAACCACTGGTTTAATTTAAGTATAATTAGTAGATTTCCATATTCCATATTTTGATGATATATATTCTTTTAGAACATTCCATATTTGTAGGAGAAAATATGTGTTTTTGGTATACACATAGATACCTGCCATATTTTGAAGGTAGTTTACATTAAGGTCGTCTCTTTACATTATTTGTGTTGGTTTAATTTAAATAATACGGTTCAATCAATTATATGACTTATATTATTTTTAACATTCTAAAATGGGTCCAAATTTAAATGACAATTTGTATCAGTAGATAAAAAGAATGACTCTATTTTAATAGAGTAGATATTTTCGAGCACAAAGATTTGAATAAGAATATTGAATCTTCTTTTCTTATGGTCAATAGGAGGAAAAGACATGTAATAGGAAACTAGATCTTGACCCGCGCACCGGCGCAGGTTTAACTTAATTTGGAAAAGTATAATATATTCATAAGTCATCGGTTATTACCGTATTTCAAAAACTATGATCGTATTGAAAGTTATAGGACTGGGGTTTGATTTTGTGTTCAACTTTTGTTGGATTCTTTATGTTCGTAGTTTTTTTTAATTCTACAGATATAAGATCTGTTCTGTTATCTATATAAATTGATTTGCATCCGGTTCGATTCTTTTGTTTTGAGCTGAGTTTGGTAATAATTATAATAACCGACTAATATCAGATAAATTTTTGGTTCCAATATGATAACGGTTTGGTTACGATTTCTAGGATTAATTTTAGATTAATCGAGGTAAAACTGATTTTGGGGGGGAGATAGGTGTTTCGGATAAATATCCAGTTACGAAAACAAAATTTTAATATTTTAGTTAAAACTATTCAAATATTTTGTGTCTTTATGATAATTTGAATAATGTAAAATACTTTAGATAAAATATATTTGAGTATTAAATTATTTGAAATGTAAATTGTTATTATCTTAAAAACTGATGTTATTTTTAAATTAGTCAAAAATAAATAAAATTGAATATGGTCTTTATATAAAATATAAATTAAAAACACAAATTATTATAATGGGCCAAATGATTAAAGTCAATCATAATATAAAATAAATTAAACAAAAGCCCAATTCTATTATAACAATGTTTAAAAGCCCAACTCTATTAAACTTATAGCCAAACAATATTAAACTCTTTATTACTACTATTTAAGTTTCCAAACAAACCTAAAGAGTACTACAACTTTAATAAGATAGATATATGGCGGCATTCTACATTCTCCATTGTCAAAGAGAAAAACTGAAGTTATAAACTAATATGAAACATTAAAAGATTAATATTCCATATTGTTTAACCATATGAGTATATAGGTACCACATTAAGTAATCACAAGTTATTAAACCACATGCGACATTATTCAATAAAAGATACTAAATTATTGTTATCGAAATTTATGTTGACATATTGTAGGTGACATTAAGTAAGACCATAATATATTAATTAAATGTAAAGTGCAATAACCTTTCATAAATAGTCTTTTTTTGGGAATGATTCCCTTTAGATAGTGTAGATTACATCACTCTACATGAGAAGTTTGACATTCCTATTAGCACTATTAACAACCAGTAATAGATATTATTTGAACCTTTAAAATAAAATATATATATATTTCAGTCATGGGTTTAACTTCTTTTAAGAACTAAACTAGATTTTGATCCGCGTTTTTAAAGCGCGGATTTATGTTTGATGCAAATTTTATATAATCGAATTTTCTGTATATGTAGAATGTGGGATAGACTTGTTTAGTTCATTAATTTCATCAAACATAATATTTTTTTAAAATGCAGGATAATCTTTGGGTGAAAATTATATATGACCAAATTTTTGTTTTATATAAAGTAGACATGTGCATAAAATCCACAACTCGAAGTCTAAACTCAATCTAAAGAAAAACTATTTGGATCCGTAACCGGTCTAAAATCTAAAATATATCATAATGAGTTTTGTATGGTGGTACAAAATATATCCGAATCAAAGTGTTATTAGCCAGACCCGAACGAATAACCCAAAAACCGAAAAAATCTGGAAAAAATCTAAATCGATCTGAATGTCCAAATTAATCATAAATATAAATATTTGAAACATACATATCTAGTTTAAATATTCAGTTCTATATTTATTTTAAAATGATATTTGAAATTGTATATTTAATTTTAAATAAGTACTTTAATATCCAATTCTATAAAAATAAGTATCTTTTTTTTTGGTTTTAGATTTTAGAATTACAAACCAATATAACCCAAATCCGAACGATATATGGTTACTTTATCGGTTTTAGGATGTGTACAAATTAGAACCAAACCCGATGTGTTATATTTGAATCTGATCCATTCTTACAAACATGACTACTTACAATTTATGACACCTATGATGTGATATAAATTAGCTTTGATTCAAAATATTCGACCTGTATCCCAATATGTACTTGAACTCACAAGCATAACTTCAATTATGTTTTATATTTTATTAATTTAATTTTATATTTGATAAATATTTTGTCCGTTTATTGGAATAACCCGTAAAATTATAATCATAAAAATATTAGTGATAACATGTTTCATCATATAATTAAACATTAATAGTAGATATTATTAATATTTATTTTATAAAAAATTATATATACATATATATAAACGATTTTAAGATTTTATCTATGATAATTATATTATTATGTATTCGCGGAGGTTTGATGATTTTTTTTTATTATTATTTCGTGTATCAGTTACATATAATTACATATTATTTTTTTTTCTCCTAATGTTTTAATTTAGATTATATTAAAATATAAAAATATATTTTTTTTAATATCTTATGGTAGTATTTTGTTATTCTATAAATGTAATTCATTTAGTTTATAATTTATAAAGTAGATTAATTTATATTATAATTATTATTTTTTGTATAATATTTAGTTACAAATATGAAATATTTATATAAAAATGTTAGAGAAGGTTATTTCTTATTCTATCAATCAAAATGAGTTAATATTGATTTGTAATTTAATTTAATATTATTTTATGTTTTTAATTATCAAAATAATATTAAAACAATAAATATTTATATTTAAAATAAAATATATTATTGATATTATTAAAATGTAATCTGAAAAAGTAGTTAAGAGTATCTTTTTGATATCTTATTTTGAATATATTTAAATATAATATTAATATTATGTGTTTATTTAATAATAACTAAGTTTGTTGTATGAAACATAAATTAAAATTAAATAAATGTAATGTTTTAACCTAGACTACGTGCAAGTAGATAAAATGTACTTTTGTTTTAATAGTATTGATTATTACTGGTTGGTTAGTCTGGCCTTGGGTTTCATCCCAAGTGGTTTACATGGTGGGTCATAACAGATGATCAATTCACTCTCTGGCATTAATCGAAAAGTATTCTAAACTCGAATCAGACAGTGTGATACGTTTTCGGTAAGTGTGTTCCTTTCGAAACCGACCGGCTCTGCCGATAAAGTTTATCAAAAACAAAAAAAAACTATATGCAAGAGAAACTCGCCTAAAATATATGTACACTATCTTTTTTTATCAACAGAAAATGCATTAGAAAATAAAGAGGTATCAGCCCAATACATCAAGGCCCAGAGTAGAATCTGAGGCCCGACTCAAGAAAACTAAAGAGGCAGAGGATGGGTCACGCAGGACCGTCTTTGCCAAGCGATCTGCATCCAAGTTTTCAGATCAAGATACAAATGAAAAGGAGATAGAGATAAACAGATCTGAGAGACTCTTGATGTCAGACACTACACCGAAGATCTCTTTTTCCATCAGATTGCTATTGAGCACTCGAATGAGTGTTTGATTGTCCGAGAAAACCCTAAGGTTCTCGATGTGACACGACAGAGTGTGGTGGAGCATAGAACGACATGCAAGCGCTTCTGCCATTAGGGAGAGCTGACGAAATCATGCGCCTCTGATCCTCTGCCGATTTGTCCCTGTTGATTTAAGAAAACACAAACCCAAACCCGCCTGTAGTGATTCCTTCTCCCACACTGCATCTGTATAACAACGGGTAAAGCTTCGAATTAACGACATGTTGTTTCTTTCTCCTTGCTTCCTCAGGCCTGAGACCATTGTTGTTCTCTGGTTTAGATTTTGCGCTTCTGTCCACTCACGAGCTGAAGTAATACTACGTAAAACCACTTCCTTCGGGGATGGGGTCTTGTTCTCGAAGAGGAGCTAGTTTCTAGCTTTCCAAATCTGCCAACACACCCACGGTAGAATGTTTTTGGTGATCCCTGTAGGGGTAAGGCAAAGAGATTGGCGGGAGGCTGCCAAGACTGATTCAAAGCTCGTTTGCGCAGCTAGGTGAACTGCGTTAGTAACAGGTACGAGATCCCAGATCCTCTGAGCAAAAGGGCAGTTAAAAAACATATGAATAATAGTTTTAGTTGCTCTGCATCGTCTAGAGGATACATCGGTTGTATATCCTCTTCTCTGGAGGTTCTCTCCAAAGGGGAGCGCTCTCTTGATATTGACCAGAAGAAGACCTTGAGCTTAGGAGAGGTAGAAGTCGACCAGATGTCTTTGTACCAGTCCACAGAGTGGTTGTGATTCGCTTCAAAAACCTGAGTCATGACCGAGTGGTATCCAGACTTTACTGAGTAAATTCCATACCGTAATGGTTGCCAGATAAAGGCATCCTCCATTCCCATGCAACTAGGTCGTAGAAACTGAATCGCTGTCGACATACTAGGTAAAATTTCTTCTATTCTCCTGACATTCCATTTAAGATCAGACGTAAGTAGGTCAGATACTCTCAGATCACTAACATCCTCTGTTATAGGGCCATATGGTTTGATATCGCTTGAGAGAGAAATCCAAGAATCATGCCAGACTTTCGTGGTTAGTCCATTTCCAATTGCTTTCCCCAAATTATCTTGCAGTAGATTTCTTCCATGTATAATGCTCCTCCATCCATGTGAACAGGATAGCAGACGCTTCAACTTTTAGGAACGAGTCGTTGTGGAAGTATTTTCTGAAGAGGGTTCTTGCCAACAGACAACTTGGAGCCGTTACGCCATGCTACCTTTGCTAACAGAGCTTGCTTGAAGGTCTGGATTTCTCTAAAGCCCAAGCCCCCCCCCCCAGCTTTTGGCTTCGACAGGTTTGTCCATGAGACATAGCATAGTTTTTTCTTTTCATCTATCCCGTCCCACCAGAATCTAGTTAAAGCAGACTGAATGCGCTTGCATAGGCTGACTGGCAAAAGAAAACATGACATTGAGTACGTAGGAACGGCAGTAAGTACTGATTTCACCATTGTCATCTTCCCTGCCTTTGATAGGTGACGCGTTGATCAGCTAGCAGCTTTCTATTTTATTTTATCCACCGTCGAGGTAAGAGATCCTTCTTTCTCCTTCCAAAGTGCTCTGGCATTCCCAAGTACTTGCAAGTCCCTCCTTCTTTCTGTATTCCAAGGATTGATTTGGTTGAGTTTTTTAGGAGGGCAGGAGTCTTGGAAGAGAAAGTGATCGAAGACCTGTTTGTGTTTATCTTCTGTCCCGATGCCAGCTCGTATTCATGTAGAATGTCCTTCAGCGCTTGACAAGATACTGGAGTGGCATAGCAAAAAAACATCGTATCGTCTGCAAACAGCAGGTGGTTGATACGTGGAGAGCCTCTTGCAACTCTCACCCCCGAGAACTACCTTTCTGTTGTGCTGCTTTACATAAACCTGTAAGGACTTCACCACACAGAATACAAAGGTAGGGCGACAAGGGGTCTCCTTGTTGTATCCCTCTTTGAGGAGTAACATTCCCATATACTGCTTTGTTGATTAGATAGGAATATGATACTATTGTAATACATTGCATAGTTAGGTTAGTCCATTTGTGGTGGAAAACCAACCTTTGCAGCACTTGTCTAATAAAATCCCATTCCAAGCGATCGTACGCTTTACTCATGTCACTTTTTACTGCCATGGGGCAGTTTTTTTCAGCTCGAGATGTCTTTAAGTAGTGGAGTACTTCGTGTGTGATGATTACATTGTCGGTGATAGCCCTTCCAGGGATGAGAGCGGACTGAGTTTCTGAGATTATAGTGTTCAGGACAGTTTTTAGGCGTAGAGCTAGCAGCTTTGAGATAATCTTGTAGAAGACGTTGCATAGAGCTATAGGCCGGTAATCTGAAACTTGTTTTGCCCCTGTGATTTTAGGAATAAGTCGCACATGTGTCTTTATTAAGGAAGTAGACATAATCCCTGAGGCAAAGAAGAGTTGAATTTCTAGGGCAATAGCTGGACCCATAGTCTCCCAGTTGGATTGGAAAAAACTTGCAGATAATCCATCGGGTTCTGGTGGGTTATCTGCATGAATAGCTAGGAGAGCATATTTTATTTCTCCTGGAGATGGGTCTCGTATCAGTAACTCATTCATTTCCTTTGTTACACAGGATTCCAGAGCCTTTGAGACAGTTTGAGAGCCATCAAAGGATACAGAGGTGAACAAATCCGCATAATGCTGGGAAATGACCTTTGCGATGTGCTTCTCCTCAAAAACAGGTACTCCTGCGTCATCCTCAATAACCGTCAGCTTATTTTTAGCTCAACGTCCTCTCGTAACTGCATTGAAATATCCAGTGTTGGAGTCTCCCAAGGCAAGCCAGAGTTGTCTACTCTGCTGTTTCCAAAACTCCTCTTCTGCTCTATAAGCCAGCAGCAGGTGTGTATTTATCTCTCTTAATTTTTCCTCGTCATGAAATGATGCTGTCATAGCCTCTTCTAGTTGATGTTTAAGACAATTAATAGCTTTTTGGCTGTTCATCTGTGTTTCTCTACTCCATCTTGAGATTGCTTTTCTGCATAGGGCTAATCAAGCTTCCATAGTTAAATGTGAAAACTGAGTCCAAATCTCTGAGATTATCACTTGACTTCATCATTGTCCCGCAGGCGCCTGTCGTATCTGAAAATCTTCTGACCCTTTTTCCTTGTAGTGTCTAGGAATGATAGCAGGGGACGATGGTCAGAGCCTTTAAAGCATAGGTACTGGCTCTTGCAGGAAGGAAACAACTCAGTCCATTCTGTATTTCTGATAGCCCTATCAAGACAACAGTGAACGAGGTGTGTCCGTCTCATTCCCCTCCAAGAGAGGAAGTTACCACAGTGCTTCAGATCAAACAAATCGTTTTGAGAGAGAAAAGTTCTGAAGGCGCAGAAGGTACCCTCAGCTCTGTCTGGTCCTCCTTGTTTCTCGCTATTGTTGCTACTTTCATTGAAATCACCTGTTAGAAACCAAGATTCTCCTAACTGGGTTTGAAGATTCGTGATTTATGACCAAACTGCTTGTCTCTTTGTGTGATCAGGTTCGCCGTAAACAAAGGTGGCATGGAAGGAAGCACCTTTGTAGGAGATTTTAGTGTCGATGAAATTGTTTGTGGAGGTCAAGACAGTCAGATCAATTTCCTCTTTCCAAGCTAAGTATAGACCCCCTCCTCCTGGGCTATGGGGGGTACTAACCAAGAATTTTTCATTTGTATCCAATCAAGGTCCTTTAGTACCACTTCGTTGGGATTTTTAGTTTCCATAAGAAAGAAGATATCAGGAGAGTTAACCCTATTTATCTCTTTTAGTCGCTCGACTGTCTGGGATTCCCCGACCCGCAACAGTTCCAGCTGACAATGGCTAAGGAGCCGGGGGTGGAGAATTGTGAAAATCCTTCCTCGTCTTTGAAATGGCCGGGACCATTTGTGTCCTCGGTTGATTTGATCCCCTTGATGTTCCCGTTGTGTTGCAGGTGATATTGCCTGAGGTATCTCAAGGAGTGTTTGATCGCATCTGGGAGCCATGGTTCCTTCCTGGTGATTGGTAAGCAGTTGATAGGTTCCTCTTTTTTGAATTTTCTCCTTGAAGTGCTTTTGGACTCAGTCTTGTAGTTCTAAACCTCGCAGGAACACGTCGTGATCTCCCAGCTCCGGAGGTCGAATCAGGATTTCATCGCACTACATAGAGGTCTTGAAGTTGTTCAGTATCCTCCTCTGGGAATGGCTGTTCCTCATGGAGTGGAGAACAGACATGTTCTGCCAAAGGCCTCTGGTTTCCCCTTCCTGGATCACTTGAGTTAGCATATGTCCGTGTGTTTTGCTCTAAACTGCACTCTCTACGAACTCCTTCTGAATGCTGGCCCTCTTCTGTGAGCAGAGGACCCTCACGTCTTGGTCCTAGACCTTCTCCTCTGTAGGAAAGATTTTCGATGGGGGATCTTGAGAACGGCAGATTTCTTGTTTGCTCCTCTAGACTCGGGATTTTCCTCTCAAAAAATTTACATTCTCCCTATGTCCAGGAGGCGTGGATTGATTCGCAAGGTGGAGTGCCAGAGGGGGTGATCTAACAAGAGGACTGTGGAAAGTGGTTGGAGTTGGTCCTGAGCCTACGTTCATCAGCGCAGTCTGCGTAGCCGCAGCAATTATATTAGCAGCAGTACGTTCCAGTAAACCCGAAGTATCTCCACTGAGGACTCTTTGTTTCCTTACAGCTGCTTCCGTTGGGTCAGCACAACTCAGGTACTGCAAAGTAACTTGGTTTAGATCTTCTAGTACTTCCTCATTTGTAGGGATATGTAATGTCTCTTGTAGGGGTTGACTGTTTGAATTTTCTGTTTGTGTATTTGGATTCCTTCCAGTTTCTTCTGGTGGTTTTACGCGCCACTGATTAAGTTCTCTCTGAGGAAAGAGGGACCTGTTCCTCCTGTCTCTTGTCTCCACCACTTCGCGGTGTCTAGTGTAAGGAGGGGAGGAGTAAAGAGATGTTTCTTCACACCCATTCTTCCTCATCCATTCCGCTCTAGACTGGGTCTCAATGGGACGTTTGTTCCTCTCCAAAGGGGGAGGGATTCTTGTATGTTTTGTACTTACTCTGTCCAAAAAGACATTACCATGTCTGTCCCTTCTACTTTGGAAATGTGAAGAAGGTGGGTCGTCTTTAACCTCACGAGAATCTCGCAAAGTCTATGCACGTCTAGCAGGAGATGAAAGGAGGTTACAGTCTTGAAGAGATTTTCGTGGGAGTCTTGGGTCCCTGAGCTCATTACTTTCCAGATTTTGAGATTTATTCAGCTTTGGCTCTATGGGGTTGGAGGGGCAGTTTGTGTCATGGTGACAAAGTGAGAAGCATAAAGAGCAGTGGTTTTCCAGCTTCTCGTACTCCAGTGTAATGATATTCTCTTCCCCTGAGTCGTACTCCATTATAGATTGTTTCACCAATGGTTTTAGTCCATCAATCAACACTCTGACTCATGCTGTTTTCTTTGTCAGTTCATGGTGTTCCAGGTGACCAAGCTCAAAACCTACGTTGCGAACAATTTTCTCATGCCAGTAATGAAGGGGGATGCCTTTTATACGGATCCAAAACGGTATTTGGGAGGGGAAAGTGGATGAGATAATCGGCTCCCACCGTTGAATGATGACCATTCAGTACGCGAAGTGGTACGGTCTGTTATCCAAGACCCGTTGTAGGTCATCCTCTCTTTCAAATCTGTATTGGAAGCAGTCGTTCGCTAGATCTGATCCTTTAACAGTGCCTTGTAGGTTCCATTTGCGCGGGAGAGCAGGTAGCAGACCCCAAATCCTCTGCTAACGGGGGTTAGTGATATAGCATGGCTTTGACCCACTTTTAACCATGGTATTTATATAATTTTATAATATATATATATATATATATATATATATATATATATATATATATATATATATGTTTTGGAGTCTATTAGGTATGTTTTCAGGTTCAAGAGCATTTTGGAGTAAAGTGATGATTTAGGTGCCCTTATGGACTTAAAGGAGAGTTTTCCCGAGATGACTATAAAGATCAGACAATAAGGTGGATCTCCAGAGATACATATCGATCGATACACATCCTGTGTAATCGATCGACGACGCTTCCACATGGGATGACGAATTGAGATACTCCATCGATCGATCTACACCATGTGCCATCGATCGATATGAAGCGTGGAGAACAAGTTGACTCGGCCTTGAAGCCCAAGTTCTCTCAATATTACAAAAATTGCCCCTGACGAGTATTTAACCTAATGGAACTCATATTTATAGTTATGCACATGCTTTTATGCTTGGTGTGCTTCACATGCTTTTTGTACCTTTTACCCTTTGAATGTTTTTTGTGTTCTTAGTTCTTTGATTTATAAAAGTATTCTTTTCATCTTATTCTCATTCTCATAAAAGGTTATATAATTCTAGATTTAGAAGAAACACACAAAGAGATTTGTTGTTCAAAAGAACCAAGAGTTCAATCTTCTAATCTAATGAATTTCTGTTATTACCTTGTTGCTATGAATTACTTAGCCATGTCTGAGTAGATTCACTTGTTAGATTTAGGGTTCAAATAGTTATGAGGGATTAGCCCCAACTATGGATTGTTGAGTTGTGATATTCATTATCCTGATTAACCCTAATGCTTACTCTAGAGTAGCTAACTAGAGTATGATCATGGAATGATTCAACTTGTTAAATCATCTTCCTGAAATCATCTGGTATAAGCTGAGATCCTCTAGGGACGAGCGACATCCGGTCTATGATCTTGGTGAACACATATTCAATTCGATCTGAAGCTATATCAATCGATAATCCTATAGAGTAATCAATCGAAGGCTACCCATATCGTCTGATATCGCTATCAATCCATCGGTCGATATTGCCAGCAGTCAGATCAATGGACGAGTCTAATAGCGACAGCTAATAGATTTATCTAAGAGTTGAAGTTCTTTAATATCTTGCAAGCAACTTATAAAGACATCTATAGCATTATAATCCTGATTATCTGAATAGTAACTTTGAATCTAACTACTTTCTTTTATTGTTTAAAACCTAAACCAATTCTCTTGCGCAACTCACCATTACTCACAACTGCAATTTACTTTTAAACTTTAATCAATCTAGCATAATCACTTAGGATTATATCTTTTGTGTTCCTTAGTTCCTTGTGGATTCGATCCCTAAGTACTACAATTGAACCTCTTATTTGAGAGAGTAATTCACTCCTTAGGGTAATTTGAGTGATATCAAATTTGGCGCCGTTGCCGGGGAACTAAGATCGCCACTAGATTTAATCTGATTAGGTCTAGGTTATTTTTCTTTTTTCTTGTCTTTTTGAGGTACATGCCCAGCAGTACTAGAAGCAACAAGAACAACCAACTTGTGTACTCAGAAGACCCCCACAATTTGGAACGTAGCATCCGCAGAGACTTACGTTCCACATCGATCGACATCCACCACAGTTCGTCGACCGATATTCGCTTACCACATTCGACCGATACACCTTCTTCGTCGACCGATACTCGTACCCTTCCATCGATCGACATCAACAACCGTTCGTCGACCGAAATCTTTCACCTGACATCGATAGATATACCTCATCCTACATCGATCGATACTAACCGGTGAGACATGGTAGCGACTATAACTCTCACTGCTGATGAGAATGGAGGCCTGCGTGATAAGGATGGTCACATGCGTAATGCAGCTGGTCAGAAGCTGAATGCTCAGAAGGAGATCATTCCTGAGCAAGAAACTGCACCTACGGACCTCATTCAACCTGTAGAAGAGGCTAACAGAGCTAAAACTTTAGCTGACTACAACCGTCCGGATCAGTTCTACACCAACTGATCAGCCATACGCCGCCCTGCTATTCAGAGAGGAGATTCCGAGCTCAAGCCGCATTACTACACACTTGTAGGACTGATACCCTTCTGTGGGTTGTCCCATGAGCATCCTATGGACCATCTGGAGAGGTTCGAGGATCTCATAACTGTCATCAAAGCCAATGGAGTCCCTCAAGACTATCTTCTCTGCAAGCTTTTCAAATACTCTTTATTTGGAGAAGCTTTGCAGTGGCTGAGACAACTATCACCAGGTTCTCTCACAACCTGGAGTGACATCAAAAATGCATTCCTGCGTAACTTCTTTGATGACTCACGCGCTGAAGAATGGAGGAGGAAGATTGCTACATTCACTCAGGATCCTAGAGAATCGTTCAAAGACACATGGAACAGATTCAAATCCTACCAGCGAGATTGTCCACACCACGGTTTCAACAACGTGCAACTGCTCTGCACTTTCTACAGAGGCATCACTTTCCAGTACCAGATGGCTCTTGACACAGCTAGTGAAGGAAATTTCACCACCAAGAATCCTCAAGAAGCTGTGAAGTTGATTGATAACTTAGCTTCAAGCAACAGCACAAAGAACATTGTGAAGACAAAGGCTACATCATTCCTTGGGAAGGAACAAATTAATGAAGTGCAAGCACAGCTGGATCATGTTCAGAAGTTACTAAACAAGCAGATTTGCTTAGTGGAGGATGCAGAAACTGCAGCTGAAGAACATTACACATAAGAAGATGTGAACTGGATCAGTGGAGCTGGATTTCAGAGGTCTGGTAACCAAGGAGGATACATGAACTTCACAGGACAGAAAAACAACTTCAACCAGAGTTCACAGAATCCTACCAACTACAGCAGCAGCAACCTCAACAACAACAGGAGTTATGGTAACTCATTCTACACAAATCCACCCCCACCCACCGAAGACAATAAGCTAGAAGAGATGCTAGTCAAAGTTCTTGAGAGTCATGATATCACTCAAATGTTTTAACCTTAAGGAGTGAATTACTCATTCAAATAAGAGGTTCAACTGTAGTACTTAGGGATCGAATCCACAGAGAGCAGGAACACACAATAGACTATAGAAATCAAAGTTAAGCTAGGTGAACATTTTATAAAACAGTACATAAAAGCAATGTGAACAAGGTAGTTGTTCGTTTGGTTGAGTTTGTAAGCAATAAGGAGAAATAGCTAGACCTAGGGATTTATCAATCAAGAGATTCAAAACTACAATTCGAGATGCTAATAGCTTATAGATTCATTCTAGAAATCGATTTTAATAAGTAAGTAATCCATCTATCAATGTAACTACTAATCACATGTCTAAGTCCTTGTTCCAGCTTTCGCATGCGAACAAGACATGAGTATCGATCGATGCTATGGCCTGAGCGTCGATTGATATTACCTTAGACAAGCATTAACGATCTAATCGATTATGTTCAACTAAATTCCTAGACCAATTCTCATATACGCCTGAGTATCTAATCCAGCAGGATTTGGGTTCCGTTAATTGACTGCACTTTGGTGCATCTCAATTGTCCTATGATTTTAGGTTCAAGCAATCAGTCACACTTTCATGATATCCTAATTACTCCATATCCTAGTATTACAAATCACTCTGGTGTATAGATCTATAGATATTCTAGCAATCCTAATAGATATTCAGTTTGACATTAAGCTCATGAAATCCCTAAACATAACAAGATGAACTACTCAGACATGATAGAAGAAACACAAATCATAGTCTGAATAATAATAGAATAAGAAATTAGAGATAATTCCAATGGAGTTTCAATCAATCTATGAAGGAGATTTAATCTTCTCTCTAACAAGAATTATGAAGTAAAGAGAAGTGTATAGAAAGCGTAGCCGTCAACAATGGCTTAGAATAACATAAATAGGGTTTCTGGTCGTCAAGGGTATTTTGGTAACTTTGTGGTATCTTCTGGGCTTCAGTCGGTCATGAAATATACTCGGCCCGCATTCTGGCATCCATATCGATCGATATGAAGGCTTTCCCATCGATCGATATGCATTCGTCTTCTCGACAGCCTTCTCTCGCGAGGCAGACTGACCACTCTTCAGTAA
The DNA here is from genome assembly GCA_932364175.1 of Eruca vesicaria subsp. sativa. NCBI lineage: Eukaryota > Viridiplantae > Streptophyta > Magnoliopsida > Brassicales > Brassicaceae > Eruca > Eruca vesicaria. The sequence continues at coordinate 197,308 of CAKOAT010092932.1, read as the reverse complement.
AACGAACATAACTTCTGATCTAACCGTTGGAAAGCTAACTCAAAGCTCTATCTTGTGTCAAAATATGGACTCAATCTCACCATGGTAAGGTCTCAATCCAATTCTAAACATCTGACGCATCTGCGCAGTTCTGCACTTAAATGCTCCAAAAGACACCAAAATTACTATATATCTCCAGAACGTACCTGAACCTATAAATACTCTAAATAGACTCTATATTGTAGTAAATATATATGAAAACACCAATAAACCATGGCTAAAAATGGGTAAAATCCATGGTATATTAACTCCCCCATACTTACCCTTTTGTTTGTCCTCAAGCAAAACAGACAGGCAGTCTCTCTGAAAGAGGTTTGAAAATAGCAGAGACTCAAAAGATTTTAAAAACTCAGTCACCATCTCTCTAGTAGTGCAAACCAAATCATAAACATCGTAACCTTAGAAGCATATTATACAATATCCTAGTATAGCAACCAAAGTCACCTAGTCAACAACTCAACAGATCCTGTCTAACAATGCCCTCTAGTAACCTCATTTCTTGCATAAAATGAAAGTGCAGGCTTTACCTTGGGAGTATCGATCAAGGAATACATGGATTCAACTCAAGCAAGTTTCTGAGTAAATAGGCAGTCTTATTCTGGTTTCTTTTCTCCCTATATCTCCCTTCTTTGAATCCCAAATTTTTCTTTTTCTTTTATATCAATCCCAATGAACAGCAAATGTTCTTCTTATTGATCTTTCTACTTTTTGTAGTCTTTTCTGACAAAGTGTAGGCGGATAGTGGGGTCATGGGTAATTTACCTCTCCCTCGCTTCCACAATGTGTGATCATTCCTTTGAATTAGAATAGTGGGGTCATGGGTAATGTACCTCTCCCTCTGCCTCTCAGAAAATCATCTCAATCTTTTTATTTTTCTCTTTTTAGGGATGCCAAAGGAAGGAGAGAAGGAAACCAAAATCACCAAGACTTTTACCTTTCAGATCTGGAGGAGGAATCCTATCCAGTGTATACCAATCCCCCAAGACAAGCAAATCAAGTCAATATTAGGTTGGAGGTCAGCTTTGGTTCCTTCAAACATTCTCAGGAAGTGCAAACATAGTTGACAGGTTAATCCACTTTAGTATCTCTAGTACTTCTGCAATCAGTAAATTTAAGAGTGGTCTAAAGACTTGTTAGATGACAAGTAATAGATCGAAATAGATCATCATCCCCTTCTTGACTCAATAAAAACTTTTTGAAAGTATTTTAAATAAGACTCATAAAGTAGATAAACGTTAGTAATCCCCCCATACTTAAATTACACTGTCCTCAGTGTAACACAGTCGGTGGTAAGGTGAAAATCATAAAGCAGAAGTACGAAATATACCAAGTAAGAACGATATACCTGACCGGATTAAGTATCGATCGATGAAAAAGAGTTACCATCGGTCAATGTAAGTGATGTACTGTCGATCGATGTCGACTGTTTCTCGTCGATCGATTATCATGGCAATCGTCTACTCAGGTCTGATTTTCTAAATATCTAACTAAACACACAATATTAGTATAACATCCCCCAGACTTAAATAACAATGTGACCAATGTTATACAGCCTAAGATTGGTGGGACAATTAATCATAAGGAAAATATTTAACAAAGAAAGACTGTATACCTGCTTTGATGTGAGTATCGATCAACACAGTTAAGTGGCGATCGATATTCTTGATGCTCTGTCGATCGATGCTAGCTAGTCATCGTTGATTCTTATGCAAACTCATCTTCCTTGAATCTTTTTCCTAATACCTAACATAAATAAAACACTAACACTCTAAAAGTTAGTAATAGATAACTAATAAAACAATTTTTTTTCGATGAACAGTGCTCTGCTACAGTACTCCTGCTACAGTATCGATCGATCTACTTGCTACAGTGTCGCTCGATCTTCCGTGCTACAGTGCGTTGCTACAGTAACGTCGTTACTATTCATCTTCTTTTTTTTTTACCTGAAATCTTTAGAAAACAAAATATCAGTAATAAATAAAAATAAAACCATATTTAAAAGTACCTAGCAGTGGATTGCCTCCCACTCAGCGCTTATTTTTAGTCATTATCTTGATTTCTGGAGATCTGATTCAGCCCGGATGAAGATGTGAACTTGCTCCAGAACAAGTCTCAGTGTCTCTCTTCCTCATTTATTGATGTAGTTGGTAAAAGCTTTGGCAGATACTTCTCCGTTATCTCTCAGCTCTGGATCACATAGCACTCTAACCTTGGCAAAAGGTTCAGAATTTCCTCTGCAGCGCACTTTATACACAAGACTTCCCTTTTGACCTTGTGAAGGAACTAGTGATAGGAAATCTGCATCTGCATTCCTTTTCTTTTTCTTCTTCCTACTCCTTGTCCTTCCCCCGGACTTAGACTTTTCAGTCTCGGTCTGTTCTGAAATACAGAGGGTGTCGATCGATGCTGAAGGCTTCGTGTCGATCGATTCTGAAGGCTGCTTGTCGACCGATGCTAAATGGTGATTGTCGATCGATGTTGATTCTTGTTTTGTTGACTCGCGGTTTGAACCATTTTTAGGTGCTGGATCTTCAAACATCTCTATGCATGAAATAAACTTCTCATCGGTCGTCTTTTCCAAAGGATCATAGAAGAAAATTTCATCAACATTAGTCAGGCACATCATGTTCTTCTTAAGATCACAAACTGCTCCCACTGTAGTCATGAAGGCTCTTCCAAAAAGAAGCGAATTTTTTGTGCCTGGTTTAATCTCCATGACATGAAAGTCCACTGGAATAGTGCATTCCCTTATCTCCACTTTAACATTCCTGATGATGCCTGCTGAATCAACTCTGAAGTTGTCTGCGAAAGTGAAACTATCTTTAGAAGATTCTACCTTTAATCCTAGTACTTCAGCAGTGTCTATTGCCATGATGCTGACTGCAGATCCAGTATCGCAGAGGGCGGTTGGCAAATCATGGTTATGTATACAGCATGGAATCAGGAACTTCCCTGGATCTGGATCCTTTTTCAGAGTTCTATTAGGCTTACGACATACCTTGTTGAATAGCAGCTCAATGTCCTTATCTGTCTCTCTGCTTTCTCTCAAGAAATTACCAAGTCTGTACTTATAGTAGGCCTCCTCGAAAGACATATCCTTAGGAACCCCTCTTCACCCTCTTGTGGAATCCATCAAGTTCCACTTTGTTAATTTCTCTCCTGAGGTGCTTGGGAATATAGGGTTTCCTAGATTTCATTCTCATCTCAACTGGAATCTCATCTTTCGTTACCTGACTTTCTATGGCAGTTTCGCATCTGTCCCATTGGTGTCGTTCGATACCTGGTGTATGTCGTCGATCGACATTCTCAACAAAAGAGGTTTCAGCTAGGGTTGATTTCCCTTGCTTTGATGCTTCTGCAGATTTCTCATTCATCTTCTCTCTTGTGTTGAAGAAAACTGGAGTCTGAGATGGGTTTTGAGTTGCCTTCAAGCGGTGTGCATCAAGATCTGGTAAACTAACTCGACATGGCCTCTGCGGATGTCGATCGATGTTCTGCTTCTCCCGTCAATCGATGTTCCCTTGTTGTTGTCGATCGAATGCACCTGTTTTAACTCGAAGTAGGGTGGGAGGATGTGGGTGTTGAGCGGCAAAGTCGGAGTGGTTTTGAATTCGAACAAACTTATTTGATTCCAAAAGTGGTGTCGATCGACGCATATCTGGTTGTGTCAGTCGACGCTCAGGTGATGATGTCGAGCGATGCTCGGGTGTTGGTGTCGGTCGACACCAGTACGAGCTGCCTATAGACATAGAGCTTTCGACTTGAAAAGCATCTTCTTCCAGCTTCTCATACTCAAGTATTTTCTCAAATCTAATATCTAGGATGTCATCAATCTAGTGCCTCTCACTTTCCACAGCTTTCTTTTTGACCAAAGCATCTTGCTTCACAGCTTCTGCAGTATGATAAGCTTGGGTGCGTAGCATCTTAACATGGCTATCTAAGGTTTCTAACCTTACATTCAAATCCTTGCAGAGAAAATCCAATTGCAGATTCAAACGCTCAGTCATCTCTTGTTGTTCTTTCAAGAGTTTCTCTAGCATAAATTTCATCTCATCCTCATCCTGGTATGTAGCTTGTTCCACCCATGAAACTTCATGTACAGAACCAATCTCAGCCTCAACATTCTTGTCACTATCCTTTGCAGCTGATTTTACCCTATGTATATCCAGATTTTTGACACTGTTGCTAGACACCATGTTCTCAATCAGCCTCTTAGCTTCCTCTATGGTCCTTGTCTCAAAGTTTCCTTCGCTTGCAGTATCCATCATAACACCGTATCTTACATCAACGCCCCTGTAGAACTTCTTTAATAACTGAATCTCCGTAGAACCATGATGTGGACAATCCTTTTGGTATCCCATAAACCTCTCCACGAGCTTCTGAAAGCTTTTGTAGGTCCTTGAGAGAATGTCCAAATCTTATCTCTTATCTCTTCAGCCCTTGCATCATCGAAGAATTCATTAACGAATGCATTCCTGAAATCATTCCATGTAGTAAGAGATCCTGGTCGTAGACGCCTTAGCCAAAGTTTAGCATCCCCAGAAAGTGAAAATTTGAACAACTTGCAGATGATGTAGTCTTTTGTTGCTTCATTCTTCTGGATTCCAGACGTATAGTTTTCTAGTGTCTCAATATGGTCCAGAGGATTTTCATGAGGCAGACCGCAATAAGGGTGCTCACTCACATGAATGAAGTGTTTGGGGTGTACTTAAAATTTTGGGACCTCCAGAGGTATTCGAATAGCAGACATGTTGGTATATAACTCTCCAGGCCTGATCAATTCTGCTAGCGTTCTCTTACGAGAAACTCTAGCATCCTTAGTGGTAGCAGATGGCTCATGGATTGCAATTCCTTCTCCATCTATCTTCTGACCTGTTGCATTACACAGATGACCTTCCTGGTCATGCAGGTCTCCATTCTCATCTCGTACAAGGGATATCGTCGCAACCATGCCTCCCTGCTCCGTATCGATCGATCTTCGAGGTGAAGTATCGATCGATGTTGGGTGGGAAATGTCGTTTGACAGAAGGGTAGCTTCGGTCGATGTGGGTGGGCGAGTATCGGTCGACGAAGACGGTGTCTCGGTCGACTGTGGTTGGCGAGTATCGATCGATGTACTAGTGTTGTTATCGATTGATAGGGAACGTTTTTCTTTGCGGATCGATCGCTCCAATCTTGTAGGATCTGAGATGAAAAGTAATTCCTCCTTGCTGCTTCTGATACTGATAGGCATGTATGTACCTGAAAGACAAGAAAACATTTTCAGTAAGTAACTATAACAGTAAATAAAACCTAGACTAAACCTATTAATCAAGTATAATGGCGAATCCTTGCTCCCCGGCAACGGCGCCTAATTTGATATCACTCAAATGTTTAACCCTAAAGAGTGAATTACTCTCTCAAATAAGAGGTTCAGTTGTAGTACTTAGGGATCGAATCCACAGAGAGCAGGAACACACAATAGACTATAGAAATCAAAGTTAAGCTAGGTGAACGATTTATAAAACATTAAATAGCAATGTGAACAAGGTAGTTGTTCGATTGGTTGAGTTTGTAAGCAATAAGGAGAAATTGCTAGACCTAGGGATTTATCAATCAAGAGATTCAAAACTACAATTTAAGATTCTAATAGCTTATAGATTCATTCTAGAACTCGACTTTAATAAGTAAGTAATCCATCTATCAATGCAATTCCTAATCAGATGTCTAAGTCCTTGTTCCAGCTTTCGCATGCGAACAAGACATGAGTATCGATCGATGCTATGGCCTGAGCGTCGATCAATATTACCTCAGACAAGCATTAACGATCTAATCGATTATGTTCAACTAAATTCTTAGACTAATTCTCATATGCACCTAAGTATCTAATCATGCAGGATTCGGGTTCCGTTAATTGACTGCACTTTAGTGCATCTCAATTGTCCTATGATTATAGGTTCAAGCAATCAATCACACTTTCATGATATCCTAATTACTCCAGTTCCTAGTATTACAAATCACTGTGGGAACCGAAATTCACACTTGTCGATTTCCGTTAAATAAGGAAACTTAGGAAAACCCTAATTTTCCAAAGGAACCGGATCTCTGCGAAAGCCAACGACAAGTAACCAAAAAATGCGGAAAAATAAGAAAAACATAATAAAACGAATTTATAAAGAAAGTCGATCTTATTTCTGATTCGCGTAAGAGCGTTGCGATCATTACAAGGAGTTACAAAGGCTTTGGCCGCAGGGGCCATAAGCGAGTTACAAACATAAAACCCTAGATCTAGTCGAGTCGCAGCTCGATAACGAAAGACGGAAAAAGATAGGAAAAAAGGTTTGATTGATTTCGGACTGAACCTTATGAAAGGCTGCCTACGTACCCCTTTCGGGGATCAAGTCGAACGTAGTTCAGTTGATAGAGCTGGACCAGAGATCGAACTGCCTGGGCGAGTTCNATGAGAGCTCTAGATTTCGTCCCCCAGCTTCTGCCCTATGCCTCCTCCTTATATACTCCTCCTTAGGCGGTTTTAGTCTTTCCATTTTGCTCGAAACCGAATATTTCGGGAACTTTCCATATCTGTCGATCCTTCCTTTTCTTCTGCGGAAATCTTCTATTTATCTTCAAACTTGCCTTTTATCTTCCGTCTGCGAGTAGACCGTCAAAGCGTTATCATATATTCGGGTTTGATTTCGTTAACGTCGCGAGATGGGTTTTTATCGTGTTTTAGGACCTTTCGGGCCGTTTTACGATAAAAACCGTTTTACGACTTTAACGAGACTGTTTCCTGATCCGATGCCGTTTTACGATTCTCTCGACGTTTTTTATAATCTTAACGAAGAATCTCGGATAGATCGTATAGTTTAGGCGACGTTCGGTGTTTTGATTAACCGTTACCTTTTTATACGATTTCTTCGAGTTCTTTTCGGGAAAACGGAGTTTTACGGTTTTTATCGTAAAACTCTAACGATAGGACGGATCGAGACAAAACGGGAGACATTTCGATCGTGATTCGGAATACGATCGTGTCGAAGGACGTATGCCTTGAATCAAGGATGTGGGAGATCGAGGCTCGGGATGGTCGGCTCGACGTACGGCGAGCTAGTTCAGCTTGGCTAGGTCGCCATATGGCGAACTAGGCGAAAAGAACCAGTGGGGCAAAGTCAACACCTCTTAGTTCGCCCAATGGCGATCTATCCGGGACGGGACTAGTTCGCCAATGGGCGAACTAGTCGAGATGGACTAGTTCGCCCATCGGCGAACTAAGCCGGGCCGGCATAGTTCGCCGATGGGCGAACTAGTAGAGTGCCTCCTAGTTCGCCCATCGGCGAACTAAGCCGGGCCAGCTTAGTTCGCCGATGGGCGAACTAGTAGAGTGCCTCCTAGTTCGCCCATCGGCGAATTAAGCCGGCTCGGCTTAGTTCGCGTTTTACGGCTGTTTCGGTTTTTTGCGGTTTCGTAAAACGATTCTTCGAGTTTTATAAAATGATTCTTCGAGTTTTATAAAACGATTCTCGAGTTTTGTAAAACGATTCTTCGGGTTTTATAAAACGATTCTTCGAGTTTTATAAAACGATTCTCGAGTTTTATAAAATGATTCTTCGAGTTTTATAAAACGATTCTCGAGTTTTATAAAACGATTCTTCGAGTTTTATAAAACGATTCTTCGAGTTTTATAAAACGATTCTCGAGTTTTATAAAATGATTCTTCGAGTTTTATAAAACGATCTTCGAGTTTTATAAAACGACTTCTCGAGTTTTATAAAACGATCTTCGAGTTTTATAAAACGGCTTCTCGAGTTTTATAAAACGATCTTCGAGTTTTATAAAACGGCTTCTCGAGTTTTATAAAATGATCTTCGTGTTTTATAAAACAGCTTCTCGAGTTTTATAAAACGGCTTCTCGGGTTCTATAAAACGTTCCTCGAGTTTTATAAAACGATCCTCGAGTTTTATAAAACGATCTTCGAGTTTTATAAAATGGCTTCTCGAGTTTTATAAAATGATCCTCGAGTTTTATAAAACGATTCTCGAGTTCTATAAAATGACCCTCGAGTTTTATAAAACGATCTTCGAGTTTTATAAAACGGCTTCTCGAGTTTAATAAAACGATCTTCGAGTTTTATAAAACGGCTTCTCGAGTTTTATAAAATGATCCTCGAGTTTTATAAAACGATTCTCGAGTTTTATAAAACAATTCTTCGAGTTTTATAAAACGATTGTCGAGTTTTATAAAATGATTCTTTGAGTTTTATAAAACGATTCTCGAATTTTATAAAATGATCCTCGGGTTTTATAAAACGATTCTCGATTTTTATAAAACGGTCCTCGAGTTTTATAAAACGATCCTCGAGTTTTATAAAACGATTCTTCGGGTTTTACAAAACGATTCCTTTTATATTTCTGCGGGAAGTTTCGGCCGTTGATTCCGTCGTACCGATTTTGACCCCAACAGTTAGCCCCCCAGCTCGTAAGAATCTTGAGCCTTTAGCGTAAGGTTCTTGCGAGTGGTTAACCAGTTTNTCGAGTTTTATAAAACGATTCTTCGGGTTTTACAAAACGATTCCTTTTATATTTCTGCGGGAAGTTTCGGCCGTTGATTCCGTCGTACCGATTTTGACCCCAACAGTTAGCCCCCCAGCTCGTAAGAATCTTGAGCCTTTAGCGTAAGGTTCTTGCGAGTGGTTAACCAGTTTTAGTTAAGTTAGGCGGAATTAATGGTCGGAAAGGTCCGTTGAAAGTGATATTTCCACTCTCCAGGGAGCGGAAAGCGTTTAAGATTAGGGCTGCGCCTTGTGAAGGCTGCCTACGTACCCTTTTGAGGGGATCAAGCCTTTCGTAGTTCGTTTCGGAATTAAGGTTCGTATGACCTGTTTCCTAGCAAGACCTTTGCGGTCTAGTTATATGTCGTGTAGGAATTATCGAGCATATTGATGTCGATGGCATCCGGACCTTTGCCGGCCTTGAGACTAGCCTCGTAGGCCGTTTGGTCTGGCTGAGCGTGGCCGTTATAGTTTTCGGACTGGCCGTGTGCGGCTCTGAGTCCCTGTCGCTTTTGTGGCTTTATTAAAAATCAGTTTGCGTTTTTAAGAGTGTGTTTTTATTCGTATGAATGTAGCGGGAAGATTATGAGTTGATATTGAGGGAGGTTCGCGAGTTGTCGTCTCGCATTCCTTTTTCCCTTAGTGTATCGCCTTGTTCGTTTGCCCGTTATAGGATGTTTAGTAAATCGAATGAGCGTTTAGATATAGACGAAGAGACATGCCTTTAGGATCTCGATTCATGCCTTGAGACGTTAGCGACCAGTGTGATGGGTTTAGGGCAAGACCTAGGTTTACTTTCGGATTGAGGCTTTGCGATGACTAGTCGGCTTTCGTTTTGCCTGTTGCGATTTTAACCTGATTCCATACCGATTTAGAATCCGGGATAGGTTCTCGGCTTATACGATTCGTCTGGTTGGAACCGAGCATCTCACCGGGAACAATTTCTAAGTTGTCCGGAAGTGCTGACCAAAAGTTTGGATTTCTTTTATAGCGCTATTACCCTTGTGTCGGGTGTTCGAGAGCTATCTCTGCGAGATAACTTAAGTTTGTTTAGGACTGTTGCGAGTTTGTTGTGATCAGCAACAAACTTTTTAGGCGATAAATGTTTACGTTGTTTTGGCCTTCGCGAAGGATACATATGTTAAGAAGTTCTGCGTTTTTTATAGTCGCGAACGGACTGTTAGGTCTTCCAAGAACATGACTTTATCGAGGAAGGCATTTGTGTCGAAAAACTAATCTTCGGGCGTCTGCGACGTCTCGCAGTGCTGAAAGTTGGATTTTATTTTATATGCCGCGTTTCGTGTTCGGAACATTTGCGGGCTCGAAGATGTTGCGCGGTGTTGCGAGGGTTTTGTTTTAACTCTGCTTCGCAGGAATACTTTGGTTCGTTTGCGGATATTCGCAATTAAAACTTAAATTCTTGTTTGGATGTTAGGTAGTTTTATGATTTGTGCTAGAGCAGTTAGGACCGAGGGGTCGCGTAAGTTGTTTCCCCGAACGAAGCGTTTTTCGTTACGGTGCTTTGTGAAGTGTTGACCTTCCTAGATTCGTACGGCTTTAGGAGCTCTGGTACGAGCGTTTTCTTATTCATCGGATTTTGTAGGCAACTTGCTTCGGGAATAGAGTGAATCGCGAGAATACAGAACTTAGCCGATTTTTGACAAGTTTGCATTATCCGTTGAATGTATTGGCTTGGCGTGAAGGTTGTGTTCAGCCGCACAGCCAAGGTCGTATTTTGTAGAGGATTAGACCGCGGCACTTTCGTGCTATCGAAAAGGTCGAGTAGGTTTGTAAACTTGGCATTGAAGTGAAGCGCGATCGGACAATAGCCAAGTAGCCTTTGTTGAGCTTGATATGCCAAGTATGCCCGTGTTTATAGAAAACAGTTTTCCGTTGTAGGTTTGATTTATAAGATGAAAGTTTCGTATAAACTTTCCTTTGTATGGAAGTTTTTTTTTTTTTTTTTTTTTTACTCGAGGGAGACAGATCCTAAGAAGCTCGATGCAGAGCCCGTGTGGAGTCGTTTGCGGGGCGGTCTCATTCTCGGATGTAATCGGGAGGAATGAGAGCGGATGCTCGTGAACTGAAGGGCTAGAGAGTGAGATCTTTCGAATCGTGTCGCGAGGAGGAAAAGTTTAGATTGGCCGCTCAGTGCCGGATCGTATAGCTTGGTTTTCGCTATAAGGAATGTACTTTTCGCACAACCTGTTACGTTCATTTTCGAAAGTTACTTCGTTATGACATGATCCTGACTATACGAGGGATTTCTCGCGTAAGTAACGGGTGATGAATTTAGTAAATCGGCACGACGCATTGGGTTAACAATGTTTCCGCAGATTTTTCGAGAAACCTTTCCGCTTAATTTTGATTCTTCGGTGATAGTTTTTTCGGAGTCACTCGTGGAGTTTTACCAAAAGTTATTTCACCGAGATCTAGTCGTAAAATGTTTTAGCGGGTTTCTCGGGCGGAATGAATCACATGATCAGCAATAGGATCAGTCACCGAGAAGGGAGGACGTGTTCTCTATTGCTGCTTTGTGTTCTCGATCTTTCTTTCGCCGCAAATGTTCTTGACATTATTCCGTGACTCACTTGGTTTGACGGAAAATGAGACCAATGCTTTGATGCCTAAAGATTTCGACTCTTATACTTGTTTTATCAAGTTTGAGAAGATCTTTATGACTTCGGCAAATAATCGTGTTTCGCTCTGAAGTTTCGCAGTGATTTTCTAACCGCATGATTGCGACGAGAGATGCCATATATTCCTCGAGATTATTTCCCAGACAGTTGGGATCAGTCTTTAGCACTTAGACGGTTTTTAGATTGTCGTTTGCTTTTGGGATGATTTCGACGAGGCGTTGCATCGTCCGAATATTTTTCCGCTTATTTTAGAAAGCGTTTTCTTGATGCGAGGAAAAATGTTCGGTGAAAGAAGAAAGACGAGTTTCGTTTGAAGGATTTGGATGATCGACAATCCGGGTCGATTAAAGACCATGGTGGATCGGAGAAGACTTGGAGTATGTCTGATTTACGAGAACATCTAGGAGCGAGTTGGTTTTAAGACGACGTAAGCGTCTCTAGCTCCTTCTTTCTTTTAGGAAATGAGTACGTTTGAATGTGTGGCGATCGTTTGTCGGTTGTACGAGAGATTGGATCGATTTGCGATTTATGCCTGAATGGTTAGAGAACAACAAATCGAGATAGACAAAAATTGCTTACGACTTAGCATGCTAGACTATCTTCTAAATTCTAAGTTCTCTAGGTTTCTTGGCAGTTTACATTACGTTTTCGTTTCTTACCTACGAGAAATTAGAAGTCTAATAAAATTTTCGAATCGGACATACCTTAGCTTCATCGATGATTTGGGGTCGTCTATTCTTTGTTCTTCATCTTTTGACCTACCGGTCTTCGACGAATTACCAGCGAGAGTATCGGAGCGGGGAGAAGACTTAACCATCGGAGCTCGTGTTCTTGTTTCTTCGTACTGCTGGTTTTATTTGACCGACTAGGTGCGCTTTGTATATCGAAAAAATCAATCACGTGTTTATGATTGGATGTTTCCGACTTAGCGTGGCAGAGTTTCGTAAAATTGGATTAGGTTTAGAGAGTTCAGATTTCTCGTATAGTTTAGGCAACTTTGGTGTTAAGTCAAACCGTTGCCGTTTTAGACGATTGATTCGAACTTATACGAAGAAACAAGTCTTTGCGGTTTTATCGTAAAATCCCGATGGAAATTCCGATTCAGACGAAACGAGAATCAGCGCGATCAAGACTTCGAGAGAACTCGAGGATTGGTTCAGCTCGACGTAAGGCAAGTCGGGCGAACCCTTTCAGCTCGTCGTGTGGCGATCTGGATTGCAAGAACCCTTGGGACGAAGTCAGCGTCTCTTGGGCGACCCAGGCGCTTGGGTAAGCTCGCTGTATGGCGAGCTAGCTAGCTCTACGTTCGGCGAGCTAAGAAGCTTGGCGCGGGTGATCTCGATTCGTCGAGTTGACTTGTTTTTGTCGTAGAATCTCAACGGAAAGTCCGATTGAGACGAAACGAAAAGCGTCTCGATCAAGATTCGAGATGGAGATGTTTCGATCCATCGAGCTTGTCCAACTTGCCTAATGGTGAGTCGGCGAGCGCAGTCCCGATTCATCAAGCTATCTTGTTTTCGTGGTAAAACCTCAACGAAAACTTTGATTGAGATGAAACGAAAAGCAGTGCGATTATCGTTTAGAGTATGATCCGGCTCACCATAGCTATGAGTTGGATTGTGCGGACCTTCGGGAAAAAGTCAGTGCCTCTGGGACGAGGTGGAAAGCCGGTCAGCTCGCCAAGATGGCAAGCTAGGTTGCTTGGCCATCTCACCGTCTTTTCGGCTGGATAGTATTGCCCCATTCTGCGAGTAGCCTAAGGTTCTTCCGCGAGCAACCTAAGGTTTTGTCGCGAATAACCTAGGGTTTTTCCGCGAGTAACCTAGGGCTTTCTCCGCGAGTAAGCTAGGGCTTTCTCTGTGAGTAACCTAGGGTTTTTCCGCGAACAACCTAGGGTTTTGCCGCGAATAACCTACGGGTTTTCCGCGAGTCACCAAAGGCTTTCTAAGCGAGTAACCTAGGGTTTTTCCGCGAACAACCTAGGTTTTTGCCGCGAATAACCTACGGTTTTTCCGCGAGTCACCTAAGGCTTTCTACGCGAGTAACCTAGGGTTTTTCCGCGAACAACCTAGGGTTTTGCCGCGAATAACCTACGGTTTTTCCACGAGTCACCTAAGGCTTTCTACGCGAGTAACCTTGGATTTTTCCGCGGACAACCTAGGGTTTTCCGCGAGTATCCTAGGATTTATTTCGCGAGTAAGTTACGGTTTGTTCCGCAGTTTCTGGGAGAGCAAGTTTTATTTTTCCGAAAGGTTCTCGGATAACGTCTTTTTCTTAACGCGTGAGATTTGTCCAACTTGGAAATAAGAAAAAAGCTATGGGGTTTGATAGATTTTATCGTTGCCCTTAGTGATCTGAGATAGAAATCGTGAGCTTGTTTTGTTGCTCTTTCCGTGGCGAAGAGTCGCGATTAGGTTTTCGATTTTGTTGAGTACTATAACGTTTGCGCGAGCGTTGGCTGTAGGAGCAGTCGCTGCTGGAGTTGTTTTACCAGCGTCTTTTTGCGAGTTGCGACTTTGTCTTTCATACATCCAGACATCGGTTTGGTCAAGCGTTTTGCGGCTATGAGTAAGAGTAATCCGACCCCCCCCCCTCCTTCTAGCGCCAAACTGTGGGAACCGAAATTCACACTTGTCGATTTCCGTTAAATTAGGAAACTTAGGAAAACCCTAATTTTCCAGAGGAACCGGATCTCTGCGAAAGCCAACGACAAGTAACCAAATAAATGCAGAAAAATATGAAAAACATAATAAAACGAATTTATAAAGAAAGTCGATCTTATTTCCGATTCGCGTAAGAGCGTTGCGATCATTACAAGGAGTTACAAAGGCTTTGTCCGCAGGGGCCATCAGCGAGTTACAAACATAAAACCCTAGATCTAGTCGAGTCGCAGCTCGATAACGAAAAACGGAAAAAGATAGGAAAAAAGGTTTGATTGATTTCGGACTGAACCTTATGAAAGGCTGCCTACGTACCCCTTTCGGGGATCAAGTCGAACGTAGTTCAGTTGATAGAGCTGGACCAGAGATCGAACTGCCTGGGCGAGTTCGTCTAGTAATTGAGCGCCAGTCATAGAAACCGAACTTGTCGAGAAAAAGCTTAAGTTTCTAAGTGCGGAAAATTCTAAGTGTAGAAAAGTTGTAAAAGTCTCAGATGAGAGCTCTAGATTTCGTCCCCCAGCTTCTGCCCTATGCCTCCTCCTTATATACTCCTCCTTAGGCGGTTTTAATCTTTCCATTTTGCTTGAAACCGAATATTTCGGGAACTTTCCATATCTGTCGATCCTTCCTTTTCTTCTGCGGAAATCTTCTATTTATCTTCAAACTTGCCTTTTATCTTCCGTCTGCGAGTAGACCGTCAAAGCGTTATCGTATCTTCGGGATTGATTTCGTTAACGTAGCGAGATGGGTTTTTATCGTGTTTTAGGATCTTTCGGGCCGTTTTACGATAAAAACCATTTTACGACTTTAACGAGACCGTTTCCTGATCCGATGCCGTTTTACGATTCTCTCGACGTTTTTTTTATTAAAAACGTGTTTTTTATAATCTTAACGAAGAATCTCGGATAGATCGTATAGTTTAGGCGACGTTCGGTGTTTTGATTAACCGTTACCGTTTTATACGAGTTCTTTTCGGGAAAACGGAGTTTTACGGGTTTTATCGTAAAACTCGAACAATAGGACGGATCAAGACGAAACGGGAGACATTTCGACCGTGATTCGGAATACGATCGTGTCGAAGGACGTATCCCTTGAATCAAGGATGTGGGAGATCGAGGCTCGGGATGGTCGGCTTGACGTACGGCGAGCTAGTTCAGCTTGGCTAGGTCGCCATATGGCGAACTAGGCGAAAAGAACCAGTGGGGCAAAGTCAGCACCTCTTAGTTCGCCCAATGGCGATCTAGCCGGGACGGGACTAGTTCGCCAATGGGCGAACTAGTCGAGATGGACTAGTTCGCCCATCGGCAAACTAAGCCGGGCCGGCTTAGTTCACCGATGGGCGAACTAGTCGAGTGCCTCCTAGTTCGCCCGTGGGCGAACTAGTCGTGACTAGTTCGCGTTTTACGGCTGTTTCGGTTTTTTGCGGTTTCGTAAAACGATTCTTCGAGTTTTATAAAACGATTCTTCGAGTTTTATAAAACGTTTCTTCGAGTTTTATAAAACGATTCTTCGAGTTTTATAAAACGATTCTCGAGTTTTGTAATACGATTCTTCGGGTTTTATAAAACGATTCTTCGAGTTTTATAAAACGATTCTCGAGTTTTATAAAATGATTCTTCGAGTTTTATAAAACGATTCTCGAGTTTTATAAAACGATTCTTCGAGTTTTATAAAACGATTCTTCGAGTTTTATAAAACGATGCTCGAGTTTTATAAAACGATTCTTCGAGTTTTATAAAACGATCTTCGAGTTTTATAAAACGGCTTCTCGAGTTTTATAAAACGATCTTCGTGTTTTATAAAACAGCTTCTCGAGTTTTATAAAACGGCTTCTCGGGTTCTATAAAACGATCCTCGAGTTTTATAGAACGATCCTCGAGCTTTATAAAACGATCTTCGAGTCTTATAAAACGGCTTCTCGAGTTTTATAAAATGATCCTCGATTTTTATAAAACGATTCTCGAGTCTTATAAAACGACCCTTGAGTTTTATAAAACGATCTTCGAGTTTTATAAAACGGCTTCTCGAGTTTAATAAAACGATCTTCGAGTTTTATAAAACGGCTTCTCGAGTTTTATAAAATGATCCTCGAGTTTTATAAAACGATTCTCAAGTTTTATAAAACAATTCTTCGAGTTTTATAAAACGATTCTCGAGTTTTATAAAACGATTCTTTGAGTTTTATAAAACGATTCTCGAATTTTATAAAATGATCCTCGGGTATAAAACGATTCTCGAGTTTTATAAAACGGTCCTCGAGTTTTATAAAACGATCCTCGAGTTTTATAAAACGATTCTTCGGGTTTTACAAAACGATTCCTTTTATATTTCTGCGGGAAGTTTTGGCCGTTGATTCTGTCGTACCGATTTTTACCCCAACAATCACTCTGGTGTAGAGATATATAGATATTCTAGCAATCCTAATAGATATTCAGTTTGACATTAAGCTCGTGAAATCCCTAAACATAACAAGATGAACTACTCAGACATAATATAAGAAACACAAATCATAGTCTGAATAATATTAGAATAAGAAATTAGAGATAATTCCAATGGAGTTCCAATCAATCTCTGAAGGAGATTTAAGCTTCTCTCTAACAAGAATTATGAAGTAAAGAAAAGTGTATAGAAAGCGTAGCCGTCAACAATGACTTAGAATAACATAAATAGGGTTTCTGGTCGTCAAGGGTATTTTGGTAACTTTGTGGTATTATATGGACTTCAATCGGTCATGAAATATACTCGGCCCGCATTCTGGCATCCATATCGATCGATATGAAGGCTTTCCCATCGATCGATATACATTTCTCTTCTCGACAGCCTTCGCTCGCGAGGCAGATTGATCGCTCTTCAGTAAAACAAACAAAACTTCTGATCTAACCGTTGGATTGACCTCAAATCGGTGGCATTGGAAAGCTAACTCAATTCTCTATTTTGTGTCAAAAGAAGGACTCAATCTCACAATGGAAAGGTCTCCATCCAAATCTAAACATCTGACGCGTCAGCGCAGTTCTGCACTTAAAGGCTCCAAAAGACACCAAAATCACCATATTTCTCCAGAACGTACCTGAACCTGTAAATACTCTAAATAGACTCTATATTGTAGTAAATATATATATGAAAACACCAATAAACCATGGCTAAAATGGGTAAAATCCATAGTATATTAAGTCAGCAGAAACTTCAGATGGACTTCAATGGAAAGATCGACTCCGTCTACACCAAGCTTGATGGCTTAAGCACTTACGTGAAAAAGTTGGATACTCAGGTGGTTCAGACAGGAGAAGAACTAAAGAAGCAAGAAAATTTAGAAAAGGGAATGGGAGAGTTTGCTACTCTCCATGATGTACATGCCATCCTAGATGATGACTTTTTCCAAAAGCTGAAAGATTTTGAAGATGACGATGAGACAGATCTCGAACTCGAACTCGAATACTATCGATCGATAGCATCCCCTGAATATTGATCGATACCTTCCAGAGTACAGCGATCGATAGACTTTGACGAGTGTCGATTGATGGACTTAGACGAAAATTCTTACGAGTGCAGTGTCGTCAAGATTATGTCACACGAAGCCTTCGCAGCACGACACCCACATCCGCCCGTCCCTATCCGAATCGATTCTCATGACATCGATCGACATGATGACTACCCCATCGATCGACATACATCTCGTGATATCGACCGACCCAATCCAGTCCTTGTCGATCGATACACAATACCCCAACGTCGAGTGAAACTTCCAAAGATCGACGTTGCACGACTTGATGCACTCTGGGAGCAGTCTAGAACTCCCAGTACCCTTCCCACCACCATCATGCAGAGACCCATGGACATCTTTGAGTCCATGGAGACAGAAAAGGAAAATAATGGAAGAGTTCTCAGAAAAAGGAAAGAGAAGATCCCCAAGCCTTATAAAAGGGACGCTAATGAGAAGGAATTGTCAAGCTTCAGAAAGAGAGTTCTGAGAATACCTAAAGAGAAACCCTTTGAAGAAGCTTACTTTTCACACAGATTGTGGATGTTTTTCAGAGAGACCAGAGAGACAGAAGAAGACATCAAAAGAATGTTCCACCAAGTCAGAGATAGTCTAAAGAAGAAGATCACACTGGAGAAGAATAGCGTTCCAGGGAAGTTCACAATACCATGTTCAATAAGAGGTATGTTCCCTCGTGCCCTCTGCGACACAGGATCTGGAGTTAGCATCCTACCCAAGATCATGGCGGACCATGTAGGTCTGAAGATAGAGCTTACTGAAAAATCATTCATCTTCGTGGATTGTTCTCAGCAGCACTCTGGAGGCATAGTTCGAAACCTTGAGGTACAGATTGGAGATGCCCTAATTTCTACAGACTTCCACGTCCTGGAGAACAGCTCAACTTCAAGACATCTCTACTGCTTAGAAGAGCTTTCTTAGCAACAGTTGGAGCTATTTGTGACCTCAAATCCAATAAGCTCTGCCTAACCCTCATAGACCTACCATCCACTACAATCATGTTCAAGTGATCAAGATTCCAAGGACAGAGAGCCCAGCACTCATAGCAACTTGTTTCTGTGCCCATGAGTATGATTCCATGGCCGAGTACGAGATAGAACCAGACGTATCGATCGACGGAAGTCTACTTCCATCGACCGATACAAGTCAACTAACGTCGACTGATGAGCATACATGGTCATCGATCGACAGGTTATTCCAAGAGATCGAAGAGGAGTTTCCAGAAGGCGGCTTTCACGTAGATGATTGGGAGAACGATCATTACATCCCAGAACTAGCTAGTATCACTACTCAGAAGGAGTATGATGAAGATTATGAAGAGGAACGAGCCAGAGAATATAGATTTCTTCGGGAAGATGAAGAAAGACCCCCTCTACAATCCTTTATTTTCAGAGCATCGATCAACAGAGACCACCCTCCATCGACTGATATGCCCCAACCCAGATCGCTCAAACGACGTTTCGAATCAACGAATGACGACCTGTACGTCCCACATGAGCCACAAGACGGAGATTACTAAATTGGGAGTTGGGCAAGCAATTACCATGAAAGTTTCGCAGTGGATACAACACCACTAATGCATGCGACCACACCAGATGCAGACGTATCGACCGACAGAGAACAACACCCATCGATCGACACATCTCTCCAGCTATCGACCGATGCACATGCCAACCTATCGACCAATCCTACCACTACACCATCTGAGGTACAAACACATAATTTCGATTTACATTACTAATTCCAGACGAATTTGGTATTTTTAGGGATCCAGATGGCCATGCACGAGCAATCGACGGAAGAATCATTCCAATCTCCAAAGAAGACGTTGTAGACATTCTTCAGATGACCAATTCAGCTTATCCAGAATTCCAACAACCATCGATCGATATATGGAGAATCACATCGACCGATATATGTCGAGAATTTGGGAAACGAGCTTTCAGATCCAGGATTCGTCAGTTCTTATGGGAAAAGAAAGACGAATATGGTGTTTATAGAGATGAGAATGGCTTCGCAAGAGGAGTAGCTGGAGACATCATACATGTTTCCAAAGAAGAAATTGGGAAGCTGCTGAATAAAGCCTCACAGATGGAGCGCTCTTGTTTCTGTTTACCAGAGCACGCTGAACAGTTTGCTAAAGAAGTTTCAGTTTGCAAGCTCTACACACAAGCAAAAGTCACATACATGATCAATGGAAGAGTTGGTGAACATAACTGGGAGATGGCATCACTGAGGTCTGAACATGAAAGAACCATAGCATCACTTCAAGGAGAATTACATTGGAATAATACCAGCAATGACTTAGCTCGCACAGAGAGGAAAGCCCTGCAAGAAGAACTACATGCACTACGCAAAGAACTCAAATCTCAGAAGCAGAAATCGACCGATACAGCCTCAGCATCATCGATCGATACCACCATAGACAAGCCTATCGAAATTCACCTACAAGAGCTATCGATCGATGAACCACCTTGTACATCGACCGATACTCAAGCACCAGACTTCTGTACCATAGAAGAAATTAAGGACATCACAAGAGATATCTACAAATCTATTGAAGCCTGTGGAGACGAAGCATACAGATTACTTGACAAGATGTAGTTCCTGGTACAGAGTGACGTTCAAAGATTGGAATGCACAACATTAAGAATTCAGAAAGAGATCGAATACATTCAGAGACAGCTCACCAACCGACCTGCACCATCCGCATCGATCGATGTGCCTACCAGCCCATCGACCAATATACATCCTTCACAATCGACCGATACAGAACCACAAGGACCGGTCGATACTATCCCTTCCCGTGTGCAAAACATCCAAAACCTCGACACAATGCAGTTGAGCATTGATCTACAAAACACCTACAGCAAGATTGGACAACATGATTTCAGCATAGCAAGCACTGAGGAGTGGCTACAGAGAGTCCACTATGTGGTCCAAGGGTTGAAAGCTAGTATGACCAGAAGCGAGAAAGCCACAAGAAGCTTCTTAACTTCAAGGTTTGAAGAATCACAAGACAAGGAGGATACTTGTTTCCCTACAAGTACCTGCAATTCACATCACTAGCCACCATACCTCCATAGCCAAGCTAAATGACTTTAACTAAGCGCTGAGTGGGAGGCAACCCACTATTAGGTATTTTATTCCTTAGTTTTATTTTATTTTTACTTATTACTTTCGTTTTATTTATTTCAGATGATACACGATCACTACCTCTATCGACCAATACGATACTGTCGATATCGATCGACACAGAACTAGCCATGAAGATCGATAGAAGCGACTCACCATCGATCGATACGAACATCGGTCAGGTATATCGTTCACAATTTTTGATATCAATTATACTTTATTTATTTATGCACTAACTCCGACTGGTTATACACTGAGGACAGTGTATGATTTAAGTCTGGGGGAGTGGGGATTACTGATGCTATTTTACCTTTTTGATCTCATTAAATGTTTTCAAAATTGGTTTTATTGAGTCAAGAAAGGCACAAAAAGATTTCAAAAATTTTGCTTTTTATCTAACCACTCTTTAGCACCATTCTTAGAATTGTTGATTGCAGAAAGTACTATAGATGCTAAAGTGGATCACCAGTCACCTATGACAACACTTTTCATGATTGTTTGGAAGAACCAAAGCTGATTTCCAACCTAACCTGACATCTATTGCTTGTCTTGGGGCTTGGTATACAAGGGATCAGAATCCTCTTGCAAGTCTAGAAGGTAAAAGTCTTGATAATTTTTGTTTCCTTCTCTCCTTACTTTGGCATCCCTAAAAGAGAAAAATAAAAGATTGAGATGATTTCCTGAGAAGTAGAGAGAGAAGTACATTACCCATGACCCCACTATTCTAATTCAAAGGAATGATCACACATTGTGGAAGCGAGAAAGAGGTACATTACCCATGACCCCACTATTCACCTACACTTTGTCAGAAAAGACTACAAAAAGTAGAAAGATCAATAAGATGAACATCTGTTGTTCATTGGGATTGATATAAAAGAAAAATAAAATTTGGGATTTAGAGAAGGGAGATATAGGGAGAAAAGAAACCAGAATAAGAATGCCTGAAACTTGCTTGAGTTGAATCCAAGTGTTCCTTGATCGATACTCCCAAGGTAAAGCCTTCACTTTTATTTTATGCATAAATGAAATCAGTAGAGGGGATAGACAGACATGATTGCTAAGTTGATTGGCTAGATGAATTTGGTTGCTAAGCTAGGATATGGTATAATGTAATTCTGTAGTTAGTAATATAAGATGTGGCTTGCAACAAAGTACAAGTTATGATCTTAAGTTAAGATTTGATTGAGTCCCTGCTGTTTTTAAACTTCTTTCAAAGACTAACTACTGTGTTTGCTTGAGGACAAGCAAAATGTTAAGTCTGGGGGAGTTGATATACCATGGTTTTGACCCACTTTTAACCATGGTATTTATATGATTTTATAATATATATATGTTTTAGAGTCTATTGTATGTTTTCAGGTTCAGGAGCATTTTGGAGTAAAGTGATGATTTAGGTGCCCTTATGGACTTAAAGGAGAGTTTTCCCGAGATGACTATAAAGATCAGACAATAAGGTCGATATCCAGAGATACATATCGATCGATACACATCATGTGTAATCGATCGACGACGCTTCCACATAGGATGACGAATTAAGATACTCCATCGATCGATCTACACCATATACCATCGATCGATATGAAGCGTGGAGAACAAGTTGACTCGGCCTTGAAGCCCAAGTTCTCTCAATATTACAAGATTTTCCCTGGCGAGTTTTTAACCTAATGGAACTCATATTTATAGTTATGCACATGCTTTTACGCTTAGTGTGCTTTACATGCTTTTTGTAACTTTTACCCTTTGAATGCTTTTTGTGTTCTTAGTTCTTTGATTTATAAAAGTATTCTTTTCATCTTATTCTCATTCTCATAAAAGGTTATAGAATTCTAGATTTAGAAGAAACACACAAAGAGATTTGTTGTTCAAAAGAACCAAGAGTTTAATCTTCTAATCTAATGAATTTCTATTATTACCTTGTTGCTATGAATTACTTAGCCATGTCTGAGTAGATTCACTTGTTAGATTTAGGGTTCAAATAGTTATGAGGGATTAGCCCCAACTATGGATTGTTGAGTTGTGATATTCATTATCCTGATGAACCCTAATGCTTGCTCTAGAGTAGCTAACTAGAGTATGATCATGTAATGATTTAACTTGTTAAATCATCTTCCTGAAATCATCTGGTATAAGCTGAGATCCTCTAGGGACGAGCGAGAGCTGGTCTATGATCATGTTGAACACATATTCAATTCGATCTGAAGTTATATCTATCGATACTCCTATAGAGTAATCGATCGACAACTACCCATATCGTCTGATATCGCTATCAATCCATCGGTCGATATTGCCGACAGTCAGATCAATGGACGAGTCTAATAGCGACATCTAATAGATTTATCTAAGAGTTGAAGTTCTTTAATATCTTGCAAGCAACTTAGAAAGACATTTTATAGCATTATAATCCTGATTATCTGAATAGTAACCTTGAATCTAACTACTTTCTTTTATTGTTTAAAACCTAAACCAACTCTCTTGAGCAACTCAGCATTGCTCACAACTGCAATTTACCTTTTAAACTTTAATCAACCTAGCATAATCACTTAGGATTGTATCTTTTGTGTTCCTTAGTTCCTTGTGGATTCGATCCCTAAGTACTACAATTGAACCTCTTATTTGAGAGAGTAATTCACTCCTTAGGATAATCTGAGTGATATCAGTTAGTTAAGTGGCCTATAAGGGTGAGAGTGTTTTCCTTGATGAGTAAGGAAGTATTAAAAGCTGGGGCTTTTATCCTCTTCAGAGGTCGCTCAGGAGGGTCTGCGAGATGGCCCTTTCATTTCTCCATCTCTGAGAATCGATGAGACATCGTCTGAAGGAAGCTTCAAGGCTTTGAAAAAACTCTTTCTGGAGGAGTAGGTCTTAGTCGACTCCGAGAAAAGATTTTTAGAAGAGGACGTGTGGCTGGGTTTGAAACTGGTTTGTAGAGGGAAGCAGATTGCAGAAACTGAGCGGGAGGCACCCAGAGAGAAGCTCAACACTATGGTATGTAAGGAGATCTAAGCGTTGTAGTTCAAGTGAGATCGGAGGAAGGTGAATTTTGAAAGTAATTGTGGAGTAAGCTACTTTAGAAAAAAGATTAGAGCTACCAATAAGGAGCAAAAGGAAATCCGGCGGTAAAAAAGACAAAAACGGCAAAGAAAAGAGATGTCGCTATCTAGGAGGCAGGAGGCTTCCTCGTGAGTCAACTATCCTCGACATATGTGCGTGGGAGAGTTTTCTCGACCAGCGTACATTAAACCATTAAACTTATAACTATATGTAAAAAATTGAAAAGACATTTATATCAATATTTTCACATATGTGAGATCTAAAATTTTTGTAAGTCTACAAGTAAAGTTTTATATATACTATATATTTGTTCACAATCCGCGCGTGATACGACTCAAGATTTAGTTGTTTAATAAGATAGATAGTTATGCTAGTCATAGTCGGGAGATATTGGTCCTATCCCGGACCAAAGGCCTTGCCTATGAAATACACCAAGAAAAGTAAACAATAAAATGAAAATACTTGCTGACATGTTTCGGCCCAAAAAGAAAAGGAGAAAAATATGTGTCTTCCATTTCCAGAAGAAGACCCCTGCAAAATTAATAAATTCCTCATCTATCAGTGAGACCGAAGAAGAAGCCGAATCACAGCAGAGAGATCAAGAAAGAGATTATCACTGAAGCCGAGGAGGAGCAATGTATCCGACAGGTCAACAGGTCTGTTCAAGAACTTTCACTTTTCTTACTTACAACATCGCAAACGGAAGCAGATTACTCGGAAACAACAAGAATCTAGCTTTTGATCTCCTCTTTACCCGATCAATCTCTGCAGAAATAAAAACTCGTCTTTTAACTTGTTTACTCCTCTGGTCGATTTTGATTTCTTTTTCAGTTGCATGATACTGCATTGGCTGAGTTGTGTTCTTCCCTTACGCATTTGCCTTAATGCAATTGCTTTGTTTTTTTGTTCAGTATCTGTGGTTGAATTGGATGAAAATTCTCAAAGGTTTCACCTTTTTTGAATTTGAGGATTAGGGTTTAATGAAATAAGTGGTTTTTTTGTCATCCACAATTGTAGATTTCGTTTCATGCAACTCCTTTGGCTGTTCAAGATCCATCAAAGATGATGCTGGTGGATCCAAAAGAAACAAACGGAGGAGGGATTTCTCAAGCAGAGTTTGCTTTGTTCACTTCCAATAGGATCCAGTCTGATCTTGAAGCCATGGGTATCAAACTCAAACAGCACGAAGATAGCTTGAAGTTCCTCAAGGCTCAGAAGAACAAGTTGGATGAGTCTATCCTCGACTTGCAAGGTTCGAGTCCCCCTGCTTATACCACATTCTGTCTGAGAAATGAGAGGTGTTTATGTCTATTTTTTTTTTTTTTTTGTTTCTTTTGCAGTTCATATGAGCAAACTTCATCAGTCAGGCACTCCTAGAAGCGAGAGCAATGACACCAGTCTTCAAGGTGAAGACATCACTGAACAGATTCTCCGGCACGCAAACTCAGCGGCTGGAGTTTTAAGTCATGTTCAGTCTCGTCACTCCTCGCAGGCTTCTCAGTTGAATTCGATTAAAGGTGTAGTTGGAGTTGTAGCCAAACTCGGGAAAGTCAATGATGAAAACTTGAGCCAGTTAGTACCACTTTTACCTTTATTCACAGTGTCACAGTTTCTGTTGCAAACCGGACCTTCCTTGTTGATGTTGTTTGTACTTCCAAAAAATGCAGGGTTTTGTCGGATTATCTAGGGACTCGTTCGATGTTGGCACTTGTATGCAAGGATTACAACAGTGTTAAGGGTTTAGAGAGTTATGACAGCCACGGCAAGATTGATAGAAATGGTGGCCTTCACGGGCTTGGCTCTTCGATTGGCAGAACCATCGAAGGCCATTTCGATGCCATCTCTCTCGAAAATCTGAGGTACTACTAGTTCTTGTCTTGATACTTTCATATGAAATCTTTCTAATGAGTTTCTTTGGTGGCTTTTAGACCGTATATTGGTCAGTACATAGCTGGTGATCCACAAAGAAGGCTTAATCTTCTGAAACCAAAACTTCCTAACGGCGAGTATCCTCCAGGTTTTCTCGGTTTTGCTGTGAACCTGATACAAATCGATCCAGCTTACCTGCTATGTGTCACATCATATGGATATGGTCTTCGTGAGACCTTGTTCTACAGTCTCTTCTCCCGTCTTCAAGTGTACAAAACAAGGGCTGACATGATTAGTGCCCTCCCATGCATAAGTGACGGTGCAGTATCTTTGGATGGGGGAATACTCAGAACAGGCGGGATCTTAACACTTGGAAGCAGGTAACGTTCTCCCTCTTTGGGTTCTTCACTCTTTTCTTTTGTCTTCTGTTAACAAATTCAAGTTTCAGCGATGAGGGGAACGTGAGGTTTGCAAAGCCAACTGCTTCGCAGACCATGAACAACTTTAGTGAGGCAGAGAGGCAAATGAAAGAGCTGAGACAGAAGAAAGAAAAAACGCTGGAGGACATAAAGCGAGCGCAAGTGCTCCGTGACCATGCTGTGTACAACTTTGGCAAGAAGAAAGACGAGTTTGTTCGGTTCTTGGCTCAGAGCTCATCCACTAATATGAGGTAGTGATCTACTTTGTGACCAAACTCCTTACTTTGATGGAATCGTCTATGATTGATTATATATTTGGTTTCAATTCAAAGCGTTGGTTTATATGGCTGACATATCTCTCTGTTGTGGTTCTCCAGCCAATGATAGTCTACTCAAATGAAAAGAGAGCAGGCCAAGAATCATATGGAGCTCTGAGTAACAAAGACTTAGTAGACTGGTTTGGTTAGCTTTGATTCTGCATTTCTAGTTTCGATTTAACTTGACCATGTACATATATGATGGATGTTTTAGTTTTCTAACCTATTTACGACTTTCGAGTTCTTTATGTTTCCTATCTCTTGTTTTTTCTGGAATCTATATTATAATAGAAGAAATTTAACTACAAAGAAAAGGTTAATGGTCTCTTCCATAGTGAAAATAGCGAATATGATATTATTAGTCTACATTATATACCTTTTAGTAGTAGGCAGATTTAAGTATGTACATTAGTAGGCAGATTTTCTAATACCATTTAAAATGACAATATTTATCATAATTTTTTAAAAAAAAATTACTTGACTTTGTCATTTTGTTTATTATTAGCTCTGGGAACAAGTTACCTATGTCTAAACATCACTGACACAAGTAGTTTACAAAATTTCAGTTCTTTGTTGCTTGGATATCACATGCACTAACTTGCAATAAAGAATACTATGCAGTAATATAACATCAGGTAGATCTATTTTGCTAAATACCATGGTAATAAATTTGAAACCGGAAGTAAAGCGTAAAAGATGACTTACAAAACCCTGGCAGTAATAGAAAAAGGTGGATCATAACTTATTTACGGCTTCTTCTCCTTGAGCTACCACATTGGCTGCTTATCCTTGAACCGCCGCATCAACTTCTTCAACAACACCGTTATTATCCCAAAGCTCTTTACATCTTTTCTTGTTCTTGTTTTGGAATTAATATTGAAGTTATACTAATATGTATATTCCTCCTTCTTGGCTTTTGCTGCTTCCAACTCTTTCGCCTTTACTTCTGTTTTCAATCTCGCGTTCTCATCCACAAGTTTCTGTAGATCATCCTCTCTTTCTCCTTTCCTCAGCTCTTCTTTTTGTATTTCTTCACACACCCTAACCGTTTCGTCGTCCACAATTGACGGTGACGTTCAGCGGCGACTTCTTCCTATGTCGGAACATGTATCGGACAAAGGTGAACAGCGGCGGAACGCGAGGGCGGGATGATCGAGTGAGTGTTTACAGAAGGGTGGCTTTGGAGATTGACATGCTTGAAAATGTGAGAATTTTCAGTATAAGTGTTAAGGTTGAAGGAAAATCAGATAAGACAATAGACAACGAGAATACTGAAGTTTTTCTCTTTATTTTCTTGTCTTTTTGTCACATTACATTCATCCTTATTTATACAAAAGCAGAGAAATAATCTAGAGATTGGACAGATGGCTCTGACAGCTCAGACGATCTGATCCTCAAGCGCATCGAATCTATTTGAGAGGAGCACCTAATGAGCTGGAGCTTTGGTACGTTTGTCTCTATCTTTCCTCTATTTTTCTCTTTTGTTACCGTTGCAGGATTTTGTCCTTTAACTGGAGCTGAAGTGGGTTTGTTGTTGCCAGGACCCAAAACCTTTTCCCTCGAATGAACGTGAATGTGATGGATTATCTAGAGGCCTTAAGACACCCCCCCCCCATGTAATCTCGAGGTGGGGGAGTGATCAACTCCGAGTTTGTACCTTTGCGTAGCAAAACTATGTTGAGACAGTGACTTCGTAAACACGTCTGCTATCTGCTGTATTGCCGGTATATGCTTCACAATGAGAGACCCATCAGCTACCTTCTTTCTAGCAAAGTGATAATGAGTTGCAAAATGCTTTGACTTGCTATGTAGGACATGATTGGTAGTCAAATGTATAGCTGAAAGATTGTCGCAATAGATCTCCACTGGCTCAGTATGATTAATACCAATGCTCTTCAGCATACTAGTGATCCAAAAAAGTTCAGTTGCGGTGTCTGACAGTGTCCTATATTCTGCATCTGTTGAAGATCTTGCAACAGAATCTTGCTTCTTTGCAGACCAAGAAATCAAGTTAGATCCTAAGAAAGTACATAACCCACCTGTAGACTTTCTTGTGTCTTGGCATCCAGCCCAAGCACTATCACAGTAGGCTCGGACATTGGAGTCAGTGTTAGATTCAAGCATAATGCCCATCTGAATAGTGCCTTTCACATACCTCAACACTCTCTTTAGCAAGTTAAAATCAGACATAGCCGATTTATGCATTTTCTTACACACCAAGTTTACTGCAAACTGAAGATCGGGTCTAGTCAGTGTAAGGTATTGAACTTTGCCAGCTAGGCTTCTGAAGTATGTTGGATTTGAGAATATTTGATCCTGATGTGGAACTCTGTCTAGCTGAAGTGGTAATGGAGTCGGCATAGGCGCACAATCAAGCATCCTTGCTGCCTGAAGAAGATCTGCAGCATACTTTTCTTGATTAAGAAACAAGCCAGTGGGAGTGAAGTTAGCTTGAATCCCAAGAAGGTAACTAAGAGGACCCATATCTTTCATTCTGAACTGAGTTCTCAGTGACTTCAGAAGCTGTTGAACAAGCTCTTTCTTGTTGCCAGTAAGCACCATATCGTCTACATAAAGGAGCAGGAAAATGACATCTTCATTCTTCTGATACACAAACAACAAAGCATCCTTTTGATTGCAGATAAAGCCAAACTCAGGCAGGTAAGAGCTAAATTTATCAAACCACGCTCTGGGAGCTTGCTTCAACTCGTAAATATCTTTGTGGAGATGACATACATACTCCGGATGTGCTTTATCTTTAAACCCTAGAGGTTGTTTCATGTAAACAGTCTCGGACAAATCACCGTGTAAGAAGGCGTTTTTGACGTCAAGATGATGGATGTCCCATCGACTGATGACAGCAAGATGTAAAACAATACGCACAGTATCTGTTATTACAACTGGACTATATGTTTCCAGGTAGTCCATTCCTTCTTGTTGTTCATTTCCTCTAGCAACCAGTCGATCGCAGCTTCTGCAGTGTGCCATATGCATTTAATTTTACTTTATGAACCCAACCACATCCTATTACCTTTGCATCAGAAGGCTTAGGAACCAGACTCCACGTGTTTGTCTCCTTACACGTCCCTATTTCTTCTCCCATTGAACTATTCCAGCCTGGATGTTGTAGAGCTTCAACCACTGTCCTTGGTACTTGAGGTAGACCTTTAACAGTGATCAATGCATATCTCGGATTTGGTTTCAGAACACCAGCCTTTCCTCTAGTCTGCATGTTTCAGATCTGACTTTATCTATATCGCATGTTTGGTTTGAACCACCCACCGAACCACTTCTCATACCCCCATCTTTAACAGATAGTAATCTGAAATCAAAAGTGATATGCCA
Organism: Eruca vesicaria subsp. sativa; assembly: GCA_932364175.1. NCBI lineage: Eukaryota > Viridiplantae > Streptophyta > Magnoliopsida > Brassicales > Brassicaceae > Eruca > Eruca vesicaria. Next base: position 167,816 of record CAKOAT010092932.1, on the reverse strand, counting down.
TACTTCTGGTTACCACACAAATTTCCCTTGAATCACCTTTTGGTTGCACCAGCCCCACTCGCCCATCAGTTCATGGACCATGACGTTTTCAATAGCTGTCTGCTGAGTTGGATTCTTCAAGAAACAACAAAGATACATGAAGCATGAATGGGAGGAAAACAACAGCTGTAGAAACAAACTTGAAGCACTAAACATAAATCAAGGACAGACTCACATTTCCAATCAACGCTTGGCCAAGGATCAAATTCACATTTCCAACAGATATAACGTGTGAACATATCCAAATCCTGAAATCTAGGTGTTGGATCAATAAAAAAAGATCCGTCACAATAATCATATAAACATTATCAAGACCATGATCGATGATTGACGATCCATCATATTCGCACAATATGTATTCACACTATTCTAAAGCCTAAAGACACAATGTTTGTAAGTTTTCTAATCTTTATTAAATGCATATATATATAGGAGTTTACCATAGCAGGTCTTCGGTATCCAGTATTGTACTCGTAGTAGTGACACGTTGTTTTGCTTCAATGGAATAAATACACGTGGGGATTTTGTTGCAGAGCCTTTTCAAATTGAAGTACCGCTCGGTGGTTGTTATATCCATTCTTAGGCTCTCGATATAGTTGGGCTTTCCATCTTTACAAATTCATAATACTCTCGAGGACAGTGCATGATGATATTGTCCAACTCTAAGAACCTGAAATCATGTTTCGAGCAATAGAGCCATAATCTTTATTACACTACAAGAAAACTAAGCCTTTACTAGGAAATTTTACTAGGAAAATAATTCCTCGTAAACTTACTAGGCACTTACTTCGGTTTTACGAGGAAATCAAATTTTCCCGTAAGATCCTCGTAAACTTACGAGAAAAAGGATTCCTCGTAAGACCGTAGTTATGTTACGAGTAGCTTACGAGAAAAAAGTACATTTCCTCGTAAACCCGTAGTACCACTTTTCCTCGTAAAGTCATAGTATGTCTTTACTACAAAATTAGGAGGAAAGGGTTTTGTTACTACGAAATTAGGAGGAACTGGATAAAAAATATCGAATTAAATCAAAAACGTGTTTTGTACCTACCTTTCCTAGCAATTTCCTAGTAAATGCTCAGATTCAAAAATTTCTATAAATACCACTTTATGTGATTCATTTGAAACACACCAAAAAAAATCAGCTATAAGCTTGATCAAACACAAAAAAATGTCCGGTCCGGGAAATATTTTCGAGTTGCGGCAGTGGATGTATTCACACAGAGATAATAACGGGAGGGTGAAGAAAGAATTTCTGGAAGGGTTGGAGACGTTTATGCATCAAGCAGATTCTACACCACTCACGCAGGAAAGTGGTAAGATGTTCTGTCCTTGTCGGAAATGCTGCAATACCAAATTAGGCCCTCGTGAAAATGTTTGGAAGCATTTAATAAATAGAGGTTTCATGCCATATTATTATATTTGGTATCAACATGGAGAAGAT
>CAKOAT010092932.1:127239-166233 GCA_932364175.1 Eruca vesicaria subsp. sativa | reverse complement strand
TAGTACTAATAGCAATTTTCAGGTTGAACCGGTTGATCATTTGCGTAACGAAGGTAGCAGTATAATAGCTATCATCACCAAGAGGAACAAATGGTAGATTGTGATAGGGTTCATGATATGGTAGGTGATGCATTTGTAACTCATGATGATGATGAAGTTGAAGAACCTAACTTAGATGCAAAAAAGTTTCATGAAATGTTAGAAGCTGCGAATGAGCCAATTTACAGTGGTTGTAGAGAAGGTCTGTCTAAATTGTCGTTGGCTGCTAGAATGATGAGTATTAAAACCGAACACAATCTACCTGAAAATTGTATGGATGCATGGGCAGACTTGTATAATGTATTTGCCAGAAGACAATGTGTCTGTAGAATCTTATTATCAGATTCAGAAATTGGTATATAGACTTGGGTTGCCCTCGGAGATGATAGACGTTTGCATCGACAACTGCATGGTTTACTGGGGAGATGATGAGAAGTTAGAAGAATGTCGATTTTATAAGAAGCCACGATTCAAACCGCAAGGTCGAGGGCGCAATAGGGTACCGTACCAAAGGATATGGTACCTACCAATCACAGACAGATTGAAAAGATTGTACCAATCTGAGGAGACTGCTGGAGGGATGAGATGGCACGCCGAGCATACTCAAACGGATGGAGAGATGACTCATCCATCAGATGCAAGAGCCTGGAAACATTTTAACAATGTACATCCACATTTCGCTATCAATAGCCGGAATGTGTATCTTGGATTATGCACTGATGGATTTAGTCCATTTGGAATGTCTCGGAGACAATATTCATTGTGGCCGGTCTTTCTTACACCATATAACCTGCCACCAGAGATGTGCATGCGACGAGAGTTTCTATTCATGAGCATATTAATACCTGGTCCAAAACATCCAAAAAGATTTCTCGACGTTTTTCTACAACCACTGATAAAAGAGTTGAAAGATTTGTGGTCAACAGGGGTGAGGACATATGATTGTTCAACGAAAACAAACTTTACGATGCGAGCGATGCTTTTGTGGACCATAAGTGACTTTCCTGCATATGGTATGTTGTCTGGGTGGACTATACACATGGGAGATTAGCTTGTCCATATTGTAATGGAATGACAGATGCATTTCAGTTAAAGCATGGTAGGAAGACTAGTTGGTTCGATTGTCACCGTCGATTTCTTCCCATCCACCACCCATACCGAAGAAACAAGAAATTGTTCAGGCACAAAAGGGTTGTCAGAGACACTCCTCCTCCATATTTAACTGGAGAACAAATCGAAGCGCAATTCGATTACTACTGTGCTCTAGAAACAGCTCCTCGTGGTGGGAATTGGCATGTTCCCAGTAATATGCCTGATTTTTATGGTGTTCAGCACAATTGGCACAAAAAGAGTATATTTTTGGAATTGTCATATTGGAAAGATCTTCTTTTGCGCCACAACCTTGTGATGCATATAGAGAAGAAATTTTTTGAGAACATCATGAACACTATATTGAACGTCCCAGGGAAGACGAAAGACAACGTAAAATCGAGATTATACTTACCCGATATCTGTTCAAGGAGTGAGCTACATATAAAAAGCAATGGGCAAGTTCCAGTTCCAATATTCATACTGTCATCAGATAAAAAGTCTGCGTTGTTCAGCTAGGTGGCTTCAGAAGTGAAGTTCCCTGATGGGTATGTTTCAAATCTCTCAAGATGTGTTGAGAAAGGTGTTGGAACTGTTTTTTGGACAAATTGGTATGACCAATATTTTGGATGGAATTGTTGAATTCCTTGTTATGAGTACTATGATATAGTATAATCATATGTCAAAAACAAACTTTATTTGAATGAGAAATGAAATTCTAATATGAGATTATTTGTAAAATATCTATATTAGAAATATGAGGTTTAAATCCTCCTTTATTTAAAATGGAAACAATTGTGTAAGAAAATATATTTGTACCATACATAAATTTCATGGTTTGGAATTTAATAAACGGTTCTATAAATTAAAAGGGAAATTAGACTTGTTGGTCTAAATATTTATTTTAAATTTTGTGGTTAACAAAGTTAAAAATATATAATGAGAAAATATCTTTTCTAATCATAATGGTATGGTCAACATAAATCAGTGGGGATTTAATACAAAATTGGTTCTGATACTTTAACCTACAACTAAATGCATATCATATATTTATGATGAGAATCTCCACTTTAACTTTGAACGTTTGATTTGTGTCAAACATACGATTTGGTCTATGGCTATATAATAGCTAATGCTCTTCTCATTCTGATACACACACATCCAAGAAAATAAAACAATAATCCCTTGCTTAATTTTTTTTTTTTGTGTCTGAGAATATAACACAGATTCTAGGTTCGACAGGTTTTGATTCTCAAGTGCTGTGAGATCGAAGATATAGGCAGTTGTATCCTGGGATTCTTAAGCGCATCAAACCGGCACACTACGGGCGTTTAAAGGATTAAGGAAAGAGATCTTAATCTCGACTCTGCTTCAGTCCATTTCTTTTTAATTACGGTATTATATTATATTATTGTATTTTTAATTCATTTTATTGGTAATTTTTTGTTTACATATCAAATTTGCCTATCTAATAAATTTTGGTGCCTATAGTCTTAATCCTTTAAAATTTCATATTGCTTATTGCACTAATGAAATATTTGATTGTGAAGCAATTACATTACGATCGGTGATGCCGTAGATGAAGAGCTTAACACTTTGGATATGTTTTGTTCTCACATCTGTTTTGCAGGACTTAAGTGTTTTGCATATTATTTTCATAATATTCTGTTTCCGCAGATTGATTTATTTATTTGGTGTGGTATTGATTTATTTTTCTCAAACAAAAACTGGTTACTGTATACAGTGAAACCTCTATAAATTAATAATGTTGGGACTACACCAAAATTTTATTTTTTATAAATTTAGAGAGATATTAATTTTTAGATATACTAATTGAACCAAAAACTCAATTTGGGACTATAAAATTATATTAATTTATAGAGATATTTAGTGTATATTAATTTATCGAGTATTAATTTATAGAGATTCTACTGTATATGCTTCTTCACGTCTGCTGCAATTATTTTTTCAAACTAGTTTTCATAAGATAATAATTAATCTATGCGAAAGGGTTTATTTGTTATTAGATTTATTCGCTTTGATAGCTTATTTTTCTCGCAGTTGATATCTGATTCGCTTGCTGCACCTTAGTTGATACGTTCCTATTGATAGCTCGGAAAAGTCAATAGGGTTAATTTATCATTTGACCAAATAATATCTTATGTCTATTTGATTTGTTATTGAAGTTAATTCGTTAACGTTTGTGGATCTATTACTCTGAAATATAATCCACATCATTTGAGTTTTAGAATTTAATTAGAATATAATTTGTTGATCATCGCAACCATGATTATCATTTTATTATTTAGCAAATCGGTACACGAGAGCATATTTATTTGAGGCTTGCCATCATTTTAGGTGCTTTAACGGTTTAGAATTTGGAAAAGCTTGACTTTTTTATTGAATTATCATAAATGCATAACGCTTTCTTTTTATTTATTGTTTCAAGCTTTAATTTTTGATTTGCAATGAATTTATTTATATTCATATTTATTCAAATTACAATAGAATCTCTGATTATTGATTTTTTTTTAATTAGTATATTAATTCATTTTGTTTCTCTATGAACAGATTTGAATTCAATATGACTAGTGACAACCAAATGTTGATCGATGGGTAAGACAAGAATGCACCGGTCGATGCTGGAACCGTTGGTGGTGGTCTTAACGGAATTGGTTCAAGTGAGTCAACGCTCCAAACTCAGTTTGGAAGTGGTTTGCCACATGGAAACCAACCAGTGTCTGGCGCTATGAGCGTAGGACTGATGCCCGAAAAGTTCGGTGGGAATGGGTTCAAAACTTGGCAACAAAAGATGCATTTCTTTTGACCAAATTGAACTTGGATAAGCATCTGAAAGAAGATGCACCTATCCTCCCATCGGGTAACACGGTTCCCATGGTTTTGGCCAGTGTGGACTCGTGGAACCATTCGGACTTTTTGTGCAAATGTTGGATTTTAAGCCGCTTGATTGACCCATTGTATGCTGTATACAGTGAGGTGAAAACTTCCAGACAGCTTTGGGCTGCTTTAGGAAAGAAATACAAGTCCGAGGATGTTGGCTGTCAGAAATATGTTAAGGCAAAATTTCTAAACTTCAAAATGGTAGATTCAAAACCCATCATGGAACAAGTTGAAGCTTTGCAATTGATTATGCATGAGATAGCGGCTGAAGGGATGTCGATTTGTGAAATTTTCACAGTGAACTGCTTCATTGAGAAGCTCCCTCCTAGCTGGTTGGATTTCAAGAACTATCTCACTCATAAGCGTAAGGCAATTTCCCTTGAGGACTTGATTGTCAAGCTGCGAGTTGAATCCAGAAACCGTGAAGCCGATGCTGTTCTCACTCATAAGAATGATGCAAACTTGGCTGAGCACAAGAATAAGGGAAAAGGAAAAATTCCTCCCAAAGGCACCACAAGCTTTAAGAAGCCAACGCAACATTTGAAATTCTCTGGAACTTGCTACAAGTGTGGAAAAGTGGGCCATAAAGCTGATGTTTGTCGAAGCAAGGCTGGTCCAAGCAATGACAAGGGGAAGTCTCAAGCTCATTTGACTGAAGATGACATGTGCGCTGTGGTCACAGAAGTCAACAATGTTGAAGACAACCCAAGAACTTGGTGGTATGACACAGGTGCTACCATTCATGTGTGCATTGATAAGGACATGTTTTCTACTTATCAAAAATGCAAAGGTGAAGAGAAACTCTTGATGGGTAACACTGGATCATCCAAGATTGAAGGCAAAGGTGAAGTGAAGCTTCAGCTGACCTCAGGAAAGGAGATAACTCTTAAGAATGTGAAGCATGCCCCAGATATGAGGAAGAATCTGATTTCCTGTTCACTTTTGAGCAAAGCTGGATTTGTTGTAACTTCCGATTCTGATAAGGTTGTACTCAAGAAACATGGGGTTTACTTGGAAAAGGGGTTTGTTGAAGGGGGACTGGTCAAAATGTGTGTTAGGACCGTCCTACCTTAATATGTGTAAGGGTTGTTTCCATTTATTTCAATTCAATAAAGAATAATGCAGTTTTTCTTTTATTTGAATAAGTTGTTTCAATAATGGTTTGTTCATGGAAAAACATTGTTTAGGAAAAAAAAAAAAAACCATCATCTCTTATGGAGAACAAATGAACATTTTGATTTTAATCACAAAATCAAAATAAATAATTTAGAAAATATTAATTTCTAAGTTAATTTAGAAAATGTGGGGGGAAAGTAATTATTACCACACATGTAATTCAGTTGGTAAATACTAAAAAGCTATAACTAAAATATTGACATATATTTAATAAGTTATAGGCTAGTTGTAACAATTAATCTCAATGGATTATGTCCAATTATATGGAAACCTAGGATCCAATTATTAACGTTGTGTCATGAGATTTAATTGTCATATCATCAAGAGGAATGGGTTTGCCTGTGAATTAAGATGGGGTTTGGCGGTAACTCTACCTAACTGATTGGAGATCCCAAGAAATAGGTTCAAGGAGACAACTAAGTCAAACTAAATCTGCCCAAAGCACTGTAAGACTTCGGTCTATACCCTGTTCCTAGGATGATTAAACAATGCTACATGTAAGGATTACAGGATAAGCATTTGCTTTTAATGATTTGTGACCATAGTTTTGAAATATGAATGGAGTAGTACATGATATTCCTCTAAACAAAACAGATGGAAAATCACCTCGTGAGTGTGAAATGTGGCCGTTTCTAGGAGAATGAAGGAAAGGCTATATTCTCTAAGTTCACTCATATTAACCAGGACTGTTCACGGCCAAAATGAACACAACCGAGAACCTAATCTATGAAAAAATGAAGATGTGTTTTGGCTATTGTCTAGGTTTACACCAAATCCCAGGAGGTTCAAGACATCATGGCCACCTCCTGGGTGAGTAAATCCGATAGCTATTAACAATGACTGGTTCAAGGCTGAAAAATTGCTACCAAATCATCATGCAGTGGAATTTTTGTTTACTCTCAAAATTCGGTTTTATTGAGTCTTTTGAGTATAGTCTAGTCTTGTCTAGGTAGTTAAGTATAACGAGTCGTCTAGTGTCTAGAGCCATTTCTATTCATGTGGGGGATTGTTGAAACTGTTTTTTGGACAAATTGGTATGACCAATAGTTTGGATGGAATTGTTGAATTCCTTGTTATGAGTACTATGATATAGTATAATCATATGTCAAAAACAAAGTTTATTTGAATGAGAAATGAAATTCTAATATGAAATTATTTGTAAAATATCTATATTAGAAATATGAGGTTTAAATCCTCCTTTATTTAAAGTGGAAACAATTGTGTAAGAAAATATTGTGTAACATACATAAATTTCATGGTTTGGAATTTAATAAATGGTTCTATAAATTAAAAGGGAAATTAGACATGTTGGTCTAAATATTTATTTTAAATTTTGTGGTTAACAAAGTTAAAAATATATAATGAGAAAATATCTTTTCTAATCATAATGGTATGGTCAACATAAATCAGTGGGGAGTTAATACAAAATTGGTTCTGATATTTTAACCTACAACTAAATGCATATCATATATTTATGATGAGAATCTCCACTTTGACTTTGAACGTTTGATTTGTGTCAAAAATACGATTTGGTCTATGGCTATATAATAGCTAATGCTCTTCTCATTCTGATACACACACATCCAAGAAAATAAAACAATAATCCCTTGCTTAATTTTTTTTTTGTGTCTGAGAATATAACACAGATTCTAGGTTCGACAGGTTTTGATTCTCAAGTGTTGTGAGATCGAAGATATAGGCAGTTGTATCCTGGGATTCTTAAGCGCATCAAACCGGCACACTATGGGCGTTTAAAGGATTAAGGAAAGAGATCTTAATCTCGACTCTGCTTCAGTCCATTTCTTTTTAATTACGGTATTATATTATATTATTGTATTTTTAATTCATTTTATTGGTAATTTTTTGCTTTACATATCAAATTTGTCTATCTAATAAATTTTAGTGCCTACAGTCTTAATCCTTTAAAATTTTATATTGCTTATTGCACTGATGAAATATTTGATTGTGAAGCAATTACATTACGATCGGTGATGTCGTAGATGAAGAGCTTAACGCTTTGGATATGTTTTGTTCTAATATATGTTTTGCAGGACTTAAATGTTTTGCATATTATTTTCATAATATTCTGTTTCCGCAGATTGATTTATTTATTTGGTGTGGTATTGATTTATTTTTCTCAAACAAAAACTGGTTACCGTATACAGTGAAACCTCTATAAATTAATAATGTTGGGACTACACCAAAATTTTATTTTTTTATAAATTTAGAGAGATATTAATTTATAGATATACTAATTGAACCAAAAACTCAATTTGGGACTATAAAATTATATTAATTTATAGAGATATTTAGTGTATATTAATTTATCGAGTATTAATTTATAGAGGTTCTACCGTATATGCTTCTTCACGTCTGCTGCAATTATTTTTTCAAACTAGTTTTCATAAGATAATAATTAATTTATGCGAAAGGGTTTATTTGTTATTAGATTTATTCGCTTTGATAGCTTATTTTTCTCGCAGTTGATATCTGATTCGCTTGCTGCACCTTAGTTGATATCTGATTCCACTACACGCAATCATACGTTCCTATTGATAGCTCGGAAAAGTCAATAGGGTTAATTTATCATTTGACCAAATAATATCTTATATCAATTTGATTTGTTATTGAAGTTAATTCGTTAAAGTTTGTGGATCTATTACTCTGAAATATAATCACACATCATTTGAGTTTTAGAATTTAATTAGAATATAATTTGTTGATCATTGCAACCATGATTATCATTTTATTATTTAGCAAATCGGTACACAAGAGCATATTTATTTGAGGCTTGCCATCATTTTAGGTGCTTTAACGGTTTAGAATTTGGAAAAGCTTGACTTTATGATGAGAATCTCCACTTTAACTTTGAACGTTTGATTTGTGTCAAACATACGAGTTGCTCTATGGCTATATAATAGCTAATGCTCTTCTCATTCTGATACACACACATCCAAGAAAACAAAACAATAATCCCTTGCTTAATTTTTTTTTTTTTGTGTCTGAGAATATTACATAGATTCTAGGTTCGACAGGCTTTGATTCTCAAGTGTTGTGAGATCGAAGATATAGGCAGTTGTATCTTGGGATTCTTAAGCGTATCAAACCGGCACACTACGGGCGTTTAAAGGATTAAGGAAAGAGATCTTAATCTCGACTCTGCTTCAGTCCATTTCTTTTTAATTACGGTATTATATAATATTATTGTATTTTTGATTCATGTTATTGGTAATTTTAGCTTTACATATCAAATTTGCCTATCTAATAAATTTTGGTGCCTACAAAAGGGCAAAACTTCTCCGGGATGAAGAGCCATGATTGTCATGTCTTCATGCAGCGACTACTTCCCTTTGCATTTGCGGAGCTACTACCGGGAAAAGTACATGAAGCACTTTCAGGTAATTAATTAATATAATACGATGATATGATTAATTTATTTCTGTATACATATATATATACTAATGTGGATAATTTTTGTTTTTGTAAATATATAGGAATTGGAGCATTTCTTAGGGATCTGAGCACCCGAACTCTTAAAGTGGAAGTTGTCCAAAAATTTCATGAAAACATCCCCGTCTTAATCTGCAACTTGGAGAAAATATTTCCGACTACTTTTTTCGACGTCATGGAACACCTAGTTGTCCACCTCCCGTATGAGGCATTACTTCGTGGACCTGTTCATTATGGATGGATGTATCAGTATGAAAGGGCCATGAAAATTTTGAAAGGAAAAGCCAAAAACCTAGCAAGAGTTGAAGGTTCTATTGTTACGGGAAGTTTGACGGAAGAAACATCACATTTCACATCGTACTACTTTGCACCGAAAGTACGTACAAGGAAGTGAGCTCCAAGTAGATATGATGATGGTCGTGTCGTGCCGACATATATGGAAGACGATGTTCCAGACATCTTTTGTCAAATTGGGCGATTGGGTGGGAAATTGAAAGAGGTTTGGTGGTCGAGTGATGAAGACGTCCATAGTGCACACCTTTATATTCTTCTTAATTGAGAGCATCCATTGATTGCTTATTATGAAAGGTAAATATGTAAACATACACACTTATATATATATATATATATATATATATATTTCAATATTAAATATATAACATAACATATATGATTTTACGCCAATTTGTGACTCAAGTCGAGGAAGCAATACCTAGTATATCGACACCTGAGTTAGACAAAAGGAAAGATCAACACTTTATCAAGTGGTTGAGGATACATGTATTTATTATTACTTAAATTTTATGGATACATTACCACAAAGTAAGTCTAATATGTCTAGTTATATTACTTTTTGTTGCATGTTGATTATGACGATCCTCAGTATCCTGCATGGTTTCGCGAATTACTTCAAGGTCCAGTTGCAAAGGTCACTACATCATCGATTTATTTCACCCGAGGCTATACTTTTCATACCTATGACTATGGTAGACACCGGGCGACAAGTAATTATGGAATATGTGTGAAAGGCGAAACAGATTTCTACGGGATCTTGCAAGAGATTTATGAAGTTCAATTCCCAGGTATGAGTTTGAAATGCGTTATCTTCAAGTTTGAGTGGTACGACCCCGTCGTCAACAGAGGTGTTCGGATTAACAAGAACGGTGTAGTTGATGTCAATGGTGGGCGAATGTACAACAAATTCTTTTTTGACATACGTACATGCATGTTCTGAGAACTAATAATTTCTCCGTTGTCTTAAATTTTGCAGGTACAACAAATTCGAGCCTTTCATATTAGCTTCCCAAGCCGATCAAGTTTGCACATTCCATACCCTCGTATTACTACAACGGGAATAAACTGGTTAGCTGTTATCAAAGTGACACCTCGAGGACGAATAATCGAGGGAGAAGAACCACCATTACAAGAAGAAAACACCAATGAAATCGAGGAACCTGAAGCAGAAATTGATGACATCCTACTCATTGATCCGCATAATCGTGAATACGGAGATGTCCCTGATCACTCAACGGACGACGGTGTTGAGGACGAGTTTGCCGAAAATGATGATGTTTCTACGGATTATGAGAATGTATCCGAATGAATTATGTATGTTTAATAAGTTTGTTTAATCACAAAAACCAATTTCAATTATGTATGTTTTATAAGTTTGCTTAATAACAAAAATGATTTGAATTATGTATGTTTTAAGCTTGTTTAATCACAAAAAAAAATGAATTTGGGATTTAGGTGTAGAAGAGGTTAGGAGTTAAGGAAGTTGTGGTTTGGGGTTTGGGGTTTCGAGTTCAGGGATTTACAAACTCTTTCCTCGTAAAGCCCTAGTAAGAGAAAACGCGGGCATAGCTGTTTCCTCGTAAGGTCTTAGTAACACCATTACTAGGACTTTACGAGGAAAAAAACGTGGGCATAGTTACTTCCTCGTAAAGATGTTTCCTCGTAAAGTCCTAGTAATGGTGTTACTAGGACCTTACGAGGAAATAGAAACACGGGCATAGATGTTTCCTCGTAAAGTCCTAGTAACATTACTAAGGCCTTACGAGGAAACAAAATTCCTTATATATACACGACCAATCCGATTTCTCATTCATAGTAACCTCCTCTCCAAATTCTCTTAAAGTACTCTCTATTTCCTAGTTAAGTGATTAGATTAGGGAATTTAGATTAGGTGGTTAGTTTAGAAAATTTAGATTAGGTGGTTAGTTTAGGGAATTTAGATTATGTTGGTTTAACTGTTTTTAAAAATTATACTAGAATTAATGTTTTGTGTTTTTTTAAAAAAAAAATTAGATGGTTAGAAAGAGCAAAGTTGCTGCTGCTCAGGCCAGGAGGCCTCTTGATCAGGGGATTCACTATGGAGATCTATTCGGGCCCAGTTCATCTTCGTCAGCTCCCGGTGTTTCATCTTCGGGAGTTCCCGAGACTCAGGGAGGTTCTACGGCGTCCCGGTCTCAGCAGCCACCTCCTCCACCGGTCGGGATTCATCATGATTTGCAGGTGCCGCCGAACGCACCATTTGCGGTGTACACGGTGGAGGATATTTTGGCCCTTCCAGGCAGAGAAGGGCTGCCAGAGTTAGATCCTATCCGATTTGTGTATGTTTTGGAGGATATACGGCCAAAACGTATTATGGTATGTTTTAATTTTTAAAAAGTTTTTTAAATTTATTTCTTAATTAACAAAATATTTACAAATTAATTAATCTAATTAATGATTTATTTTCTGTCTTTCTAGGTTTGGTCTTGACAATTGTGTCGGATCTAGCGTCACGGACTGTATCAAGGGATACTTTCCCGATGCAGCTCCAAACTGGAAGATGACGGCGAGCCACACAAAAAAGACGTGGTTCAAATCGTTCGCTGTAAGTTTAGTAACTCAACTTAATTTATTTTTAATCATTTAAAATTATTAATAGTATTGAACTAATCCGTCTCTTATTTTTTTCTGGTTACAGCAAAAATATCGTTGGTCTATTGGGATTCACCAGCGGGTGAAGTCGGAGTTCGAGGCCAAGGCAAGAGCACGATTGCTCGACATGGTCTACAACTGGAAGGGCGACTTTCAGGTATAGATTTATAAATTATAATATATGTATAGTTTTAAAAATATTGACTTTAATTCTAATTATTTTAAATGAGGTGGATGGTTACGAGAGCGGGAAACCCGATTGCCTCAAAACCACGGTGTGGGATGGCCTCATCAGCTATTGGGGGTTGCCGGACTCGGTCAGAACCTCCCAGACAAACTCCAAGAACCGCATGACCACAGACGAGTATGGCAACACAAAGATGCTTCACACCACGGGCCGAAAACCTCACGGGGGAGTTCGTCTAGACATGGTAAGATGATTTTTAATAACTATTTAATTTTTACTCTATTTGAATATTCCAAATTAATATTTAATTTAAAAAAAATAGGCTAAAGAGACAGGAGTTCTTCCATCTCTGAAAGACCTTTATGAGCGGACCCACCGGAAAAAGGGTGGGCAGTTTGTAGATCCTGCTTCTGAGCGGATCTACAACGAGGTTGTTGCCCGAGTTGACGAACGCCAGACCCAGCTGACTCAGCAGACTGGGGTTCCAGTCGTATTATCCACGCTTGAAGTGGATAAGATTTACGAGGAGGTAAATAATTTGTTTTAATATTAATTTTTATTATTTATTTAAATTTTTCCTTACGTTATTAATATTTTTATTTACAGGTTGTCCCTAGGAAAAATGGCCGTATTGTCGGGATTGGCTCGGTTAACGATTTCCCCGCAGTGACATCGTCTTATGTTCAGCAACATGACGATGCTAATGCTCAGCTGCGGACGGAGTTGCAGGCGACGCAGTCTCATGTGAGTACGCTCACCGAGATCGTCGACATTATGGCGGTTGGAAACCCGCAAGTGGCGGAGATGTTGTGTCAGAGACGGGAAAGCGGAGCCCTTCCACCCCAACAGCCTCCACCATCACATTCACAGCCGGCAGCCAACATTGGAGAGGACGACTTCGTGCAGCAATTTCACGAGCAGCATCCCTTTTAGTTTTTTTTTTAATTTTTAATTGTATATTATGAATTTTAAAACTTATTGATTGTATATTATTTAGTTATTTATAAATACTTTTTTATTTATTTTTCTATTTATAATTTGCCTTTTTAATATTTTTAATATATAATTTTTAATTTATAAATAATTTTTTTTTTAAATAGGAAAAAATTATTTCGAAGCAAAATCCTCGTAAAGCTTTCGAAGTAAAGTCCTCGTAAATGTTTCTACTAAGTTCCTCATAAATATTGTACTACGAGCTTACGAGGAAATAATTTACTATGACATTACGAGGAAATACTACGAGGACCTTACGAGGAATACTTGTCCACGCGTTTACGAGGAAATGTTTCCTCATAAATTAGCTAGGAAATTACGAGGAAATAATGCTTTACGATGAACGTCTTTCGATGAAACGCGTTTACTCGTAAGTTAGTAAAAGGTCATTTACTAAGAAATAACGAGGAAAACTCGTCCTAGTAAAAGACAAGTTTTCTTGTAGTGTTAATTTGGGCTTGCTACTACCAATTATAATATCCAGTTACCTTTACAATGCGATCTGTTCCAAATTCATTCCTCCATTTAAAAACTTCTTCCCATCCTGTGACAATTATGTTGATCACTACAAGAAAACATTGGTTTTGCAACTACATTATTAGTCACTAAATAGTTGTAAATATGGATTTTGTAACTCATTTGCAACTACACTACATGGTTAGAAAAGCTCTGTCGCAAAAAGAAGTGGTTGCAAATCTGTTGATAATTTGCAACTAACTTGTAACAAAGACAATAGTGGTGCATTAGCCACTAAATAACAACTCAATAAAAAAGTTGCAAATATTTATATTGTTGTGACTAATTAGCAACTGATTTAGTTTGTCACCAGTTTGCAACTACTTTAGATTTAGAGGTCGTAGTGTAGTCACAAAGTTAGTAATGTATAGGCAACTATATACAATTCTGTGTAGTCTCAGTGTAGTCACAAAGTTAGTAACGTATAGGCAACTATATACAATTCTGTGTAGTCTGAGTTTAATCACAAAAATAGGAACTGATTTGTGACTACACAAAATGATGGGAGTCGCAATAAGTCACAAAAAGATGATGAGTGTACTGAAACTTCTTTTGTGGAGTCGCAATATAGTCACAAATGAGTGACTAATTAGCAACTATTTTATTTGTTTTTTGTAGCAGTGTAGTTAGTATCTTAGTAACTAATTTGTAACAACATTATTTGTATGTTTTTGGTTACAACATTTATAACCTGAATTCTAAAATTAATAAAATATAATTCTGGAATACAATATACCTAAGCTTGAAATAAAATATACAAAAGACATTACAAAATATTTAGACTTAAACAACTTAAGTTATGAACTAGTTCATACAAAAAAGAACTTAACTTATGACCTAGTTCATACAAAAAGAACTTAAGTTATGATCTAGTTAATACAAAAAGAACTTAAGTTATGACATAGTTATGAACTACTTACGGCACAGAAGTGGTTGTTTAGGGTACACACGCTGCTGCAGTCATGAACTCAGAGAATGTTGGGTCTTTACCTTTCATAAAAGTGACCAGCATCTTCAAAGTGTTGATCTGGCTTTGGTGCTCTGCCGCTTGAGCTTCTCTTTCAGCATCACGTCGAGCATTGGCTGCTGCGGTTTCAACATCACGTCGAGCATTGGCCGCTGCTTGCTCTTCAATTAGACGTTGAGCAGCTTCAAGTTGTTCTTGCAAGTGTGCAAATGCAGATGAAGTAGAACTTCCAGGACCTCCTTTTCTCTTTTTGTTCCCATAAAGTGGAAGAAGACTACCAAGTCCATATTCACGTCCTCTTATATCCACGGTAGTAGTCTGGAATTAATGAAATCTTTCACTTATTAATAGGTAACAAAACTATATCAAAACATTAAAATGGTTTCCATGGTTTACCTCAAGGAAGATCTCATTCATTTCATTTGTTGGAAGATCAGGAATAAAGGAACTGTCACCACCATTTGCACAGAAGTCTTGTTCAACCTGTGACAGCTTCTCATCTATTTTCTTTTCATAAGCTTGGGCGATCTGCTGAGCCTTTAGATCACTAAATGTTTCGTCAGACTTTGTATGTGTCTTTATAAACACTTCTCCAATACTCACAGGTCTGCCCAATTCTTCTTCCTAAAATATTAAAATGAACTCCAAGAAGATAAAGATGAAACCTTATAATGTACTAAGTCATTGTTCATGTATCTTACCATATTTTGCTGAACCCGTAAAAAGGACCATGGTCCTGCGAAGTGCTTGAATGGCCCAAGTCCACCACGTTCAGAGATCCGAGCTTTTGATGCTCTTTTACTCTTTTTCTTGGCTGCATCAGTGGCCCAGTAGGTGCACATTGTTTCCCACAATGTATCTCCAATCCAAGGTGGTCGTTGGCTTTTCCTCTTTGCTTGACACACCATTCCTTTCATACGATTAAGACAGATGATTTCAAACTCATCTCGTACAAGTGTGGTTATCGAGCTATCCCAATGGTGGCCAAGCTACACATCAACAATTTTTTATGCAAGTAATAAGCAAATCTGACAAAAAAATCTGTTAGTTAAGTCAAGAATATTTTACCGCAAAGTCTTCAAAATAGCAATTTTGGATGTGAGGAGGAGTTTCTGTCCAGGAATAATATGGACCATCAAACTTAGCTTTCAAGAGCTTTGAAATCTTTCGAATCAGCTTCCCATCATCACGATCAAACCTAGAAGATGAAAAAATGAAGTTGTTACAAGTATAAACCTCTGGTATATATTCAAATAAATAAAAATCAGCGAAGAATCCAAATAAAAACAAGATTTCTTTATAATTATACAATTATAAAGCATGGGAATGTTAAAGTGAGAGAAGAACTGAGGCAAAAATGTCATCACAGACAGAACAACAAGGTAAAAGTAACAAACTTGTAAAATTCTACTGTAACTAGAATAGAAGCCGCTACATTAAGACAAACCATATAAAGTCAATCAACAATAAGTGTTATGAAACAGATAAAAAGAATCAAACAAAAAACAAACTCGATGTATAAAGTGCAATTCTTTACCAAGTTGTTCCGTCTTTTGGGGCCGGAGATAAGACTGGAAGCAAGTCTCCACGTCCAGGAATTGCAAGCAGGTCCTCCAAAGTGACCGGATTTTTCCGCGGTGGAGGATGAGGGTTTTCAGTTTAATGCGGTGGAGGATGGGTGTATTTATTTTGACGCGGTGGAGGATGGGAGTTTTGAGTTTGACGCGGTGGAGGGTGAAGGTTTTGAGTTTGACGCGGTGGAGGATGGGGTTCTGTTCGGTCGGAGAAGCACCATCACGAGTAGGCGAAGAAGCCAACCAGGGCGGCGGCTGACGAAGAGGCTCCGGCAGGGGTGAATTCTCCGGGACAGAAGCCTGATCAGGAAGAGACACCGGGTCTCTTGACTTTGAGGAGTTAGAGTTGGAAGCGGAGTAAAGTCTTCCGATTGTTGTGCTATTAACTCCACCAGCATGACTCCAACCACGACCCCCACCGTGACTCGCACCACGGCCACCGCCGCGACCTTTCAAGGATCTACCAATTGCAATTCCAGACATCGTTGATTTTTTTTTGTGAGCAGAGATGAGAGATTAGGTTAGAATAAAGTAGAAGATAAAGGGTTTTGCTAATATTGATATTAAACGTAGTCGTTTGGGTGGGTAAATTTTTTGGTCTCAAAACATTAAGCGGTTAGTGAAAAATTAGGGTAAAATTTGGAGCCAAAATTTTTGAGACCAAAGAGCAACTATTCCTATGAAATAGTTGCAACTTAGTTATAATTATCATAAATATCTTATTAATTTATAAAGTTATAATAAGAATCTTGTTATAAAAATTATAACAATATTTTAAAAATAAATTACTACTTCTTATTTACTACTTGATATTAGTCCGAAATCCGAAAACCAAACCGAAAACCGAAACCGAACCGAATTCTCGGGGACCGGTCTGAGAACCGAACGGGTACCCGAATATTGTAAATATAATAAAAATATATTAATTATATTTTTAAATAAAAATATCAAAAAATTGAATTACCCGAATATTTTTCGAGTTTAACTCGGTTTTTTCTGTTCTTTTTTTTTGTTTTTGGCTTTAAACCCGTACCAAACCCGAATTATTTCTAATTCGGTTCCACTTTGGGTTTTATAAAAAATAGAAAACCGACCCGAACCCGACATTATCCGTACCGATCCGATCCGAAAAATTCCTGGTTCCTAAACATCCCGACCCGAATAACCCAACCCGAATAATCCGAACCGACCCGAACCGAAAACCCGAATGCCCAGCACTACTTGATATTCAAATTTTCGGTGCCT
This sequence comes from Eruca vesicaria subsp. sativa, assembly GCA_932364175.1. Lineage (NCBI taxonomy): Eukaryota > Viridiplantae > Streptophyta > Magnoliopsida > Brassicales > Brassicaceae > Eruca > Eruca vesicaria. The sequence goes on along the minus strand of CAKOAT010092932.1, from coordinate 149,171 downwards.
TAGTAGTATTAATAGGATCTGAAACTAATCTAAGACTACAATAATTCTGTTAGTTGCAAAACAGTAACAAATATTATATGTGTTAAAAATCAATGTTATAAAATAGTTGCAAACAATATTATTTATTTGATACAAATATAAAAGTTGAATACAAATAATACATGAGTAAAGATTATACAAATATCATTCTTCATCGCCATTTTCATCATCATCATAAGAAGATGACAAATTACATTGAAATTCATCTTCAACCTCAGCATCTCTAGCGTCAAAATCAATCTCTTCGAATAGATTTCTTTCATCAGCCAACTGATCAACTATAATTTCTTCAATCGTAGTTATCATTGCATCATCATCAGTTTCCTGTTGCAACAAAGTTGATTCTTTAGCTTTATAATTTCCATATATATTTCCTCTTGGATTGACTTTGACAACATTAAGCCACAGCTTTTTCGGTTGTTTGATATATGGATACGGAATATAACAAACTTGGTCGGCTTGAGAAGATGCATTGTGTCAAAACAAAAGTATTAGTAATATTAATATCTTACATATATATATATATATATATATATATATATATATATATAATATCTGCAAATTTACCTAGAATAAACGGTTCATATTTGTTATATTTTCCTGATGCAAGGACATCAACGATGCCATTCCTACTAATTCGCGTGCCTTTACCGATCGTAGGATCAAACCATTCACATTTAAAAAGTGTAATCCTTAAATTGACCATTCCTGGATATCGAAGTTGTATGATATCTGTTAAGGTCCCATGAAAATCAACTTCATCGGATGCATCCGAATAATTTGCTCCTTTGACACATATGCCATAATTGCATGTTTTCCTTCTGTGGCCGTAATTTCGTGTATGAAACAAATAACCTCTAGTGAAATAAATGGGCCAAATTAATGCCTTATTAAGGGGACCTTGAACTATATCTTGAACCCATTTAGGAAAAGATTCAACGCCATAAGTCTTGATTGTTGACTCGACCTGCATAATTAAAAATAACGAATACGAATATATACATATATATATATAATTAAATATAAATCTTAATTGGATACACATACATAATTTCTAATCCATGTTGGAAATTCTTCATCGGACTTTTTTGAAATATCCTCTTCTGAGAATTCTGGATGTGTGCATTGATAACCTAAAACAAATAAAAACTATTAACAGTTTCACTAGACATATGCATGTGTGCATTGATAAATTATTAATCAGAGATTTTTTTAACTGAAAATTAAAATCTATACCTTTCATATGGGCGAAAATATTCACACTTTCGCAAAACATATGCATGTGCACATTGATAATCTTTCTCAGAAAACCAAATTTATTTTCTTTTCCCACTTGGACGACCTAAGTGAGTAAATATATCTGGTATATCTGGAAAATGATAAACAAGAGCTTCACCTTCATCAAATCTAGTGAGCCTGATCCAAAAAAATATTTGATAAATTAAATTTCATGTAAATAATATATACATAGTAAATAATGTTATGTTTTACCTTGATTTGGTCTGAATATGTGAGGCAAAGTAGTGCTCCGAAAAATAAGATATCTCATCATTATTATATAACTGAATAATCGATCCCGCGGGATATCTTTTGTTTTTTTCTTTGCTTTTCAATTTTTTGAAAAACCTTTCAAATGGATACATCTACCTATATTGCACAGGACCGCCCAATTCAGCTTGATACGGGAGATGTACAGATAAGTGTTCCATCACATCAAAGAAAGCAGGTGGGAAGATCTTCTCCAAATTACATAATATTATGACTATGTTTTCATTCAAAGATCGGACAGTGGATTGTTTCAATGATCTGGAACATAAGTCGCGAAAGAAAACTCCAATCCCTACGATAATCATATTTTCAACGCACAGTTAGTTAGTACTATGTTTAATGAATCACATATATAATTAAGCCTTGTTGTTAGTACCTGAAAGTGCAAGATGTACGTTTGGCAGTAATAGTTCTGCAAAGATAAATGGAAGTAGTCTCTCCATAAAAACATGAAAATGACTCTTCATACCCGAAAATTTTCCTCCATCTATGTCGACGCAATTGGCTAAGTCTGAAGCATAGCCATCGGGAAATTTAACCTCGTGTTTAACACATTCCAATAAGCGTTGTTTTGCAAGTGGGGTCAATCTGAAGATAGGAAATGGAGCTCTACCATAATCATCAACATGCAAATCTTTCTGATTGCAAAATATTGCTATATCCAGTCTTGCCTTCACAGTATCTTTTGACTTGTCCTTAACGTTCATAACAGTATTCATGATGTTATCAACAAAATTCTTCTCAATATGCATCAATCAAGATTATGCCTGAGATTAAGGTCCGTCCAATACGGCAACTCCCAGAAGATGCTTTCTTTGTGCCAATTATGCCAATTCCCATATCCTTTCTTCTTAACATCATGACCATTTCCACCACATTCAGATGTTTTTGGTGGATTGACACGCCTTATCCGCTCTTTTAAAATTTGCTCCCCCATCAAATATTCTGGTGGATAATCATTCAAAGCGTCTTTTCTCTTCATAAAGTTTTTTTTGTTCTTCCGTAATGGATGACCATGAGGAAGATACCTTCGGTGACAATCAAACCAACATGTCTTCTTTCCATTTGTCAACTGAAAGGCTTTCGTATCATCCATGCAGATTGGACACGATAATCTCCCATACGTCGTCCATCCAGACAACATGTCATACGCTGGAAAATCGCTAATTGTCCACATAAGCACTGCTTTTAAATTAAAATTTTGATTCAGTGATGCATCAAATGCCTCGACTCCATTACTCCATAATTCTTTCAACTCATCAATAAGAGGTCGAAGGAAAACATCAAGACTCGATCGAGGATGATTTGGACCAGAATTCAAAATTGTAAGAAATAAATACTCTTCGTTCATACACATATCCGGAGGTAAGTTATACGACGTCAAGATGACCGGCCATAATGAATGATTACGGGACATACCAAATGGATTAAATCCATCTGTACATAAACCCAAGTAAACATTACAGGGTTCTTCAGCAAACTGAGGATGTAGTTGTTGAAAGTTTTTCCACTCAGCTCCATCAGATGGATGACCCATCTCTCCCTCCTCTGCTTCGTGCTCAGCATGTCATCTCATTGCAGCCGCAGTCTTCTCGCTTTGATACATTCTTTTCAGTCTATCACCAACAGGTAAATACCACATACGACTAAATGGTATTTTGGTTCGTCCCTTGCTAGGTTTATATCGTGGTGCATCACAAAATTGACACTCATCCCATTTTTCATCTTCTTTCCAAAAGATCATACAATTGTTTATACACACATCAATTGTATAAAATGGGAGTCCTAAATTGCGCATCAACTTCTCGGTCTCGTAATATGAACCAGTTGCTTGATTGTCCGCCGGTAGATATTCTGTAAAAAGTTCCACCCACGAATCCATGCACTTTTCACCCAAATTATTATCCGCCTTGATATTCATGAATCGAGCAGCTAAAGATAGTTGAGTGTGACCTTCGTGACAACCATCATACAATGGTTGTTTTGCAGCTTCTAACATATCGTAAAAAAATTTTGACTCATAATTAGGTTCTTCCATATTTTGATAACCTTCATCTTATGATAGTTTGAATAAGCTGATGTATCACGAAATGCATCATTCACCATATCGACATACCTTTCGTCTATATTACTAACTTCGGTTTGGTTACCACTTGGGTGATTTGAATTAACATGACTTGTTCCTAAGTCAAGATTCAATTGTTCCCCACGCATATACCAAACATAATATCCTGGCATAAATCCTCTACTATATAGATGATTCCAAATTTTACGCCCCATAAGAAATTTATCATTTTGACATATATTACAAGGGCAATAAAACTTACCGCCACTGCTCTGTGCAAATGGCTGACTATTTGCAAAATTCATGAATTCTTCCACTCCTGCTGCAAATTCGGCTGAGATATTATTCGTCCTTTCATCGATCCTTCGGTACATCCACTCACAGGATTTCCAGTAATTATTGTTCTCTCCCATTTTTTAATTTTTTTTGTGGACCTCAAAAAATGTTTTTGGAGTATAATTTTTTTGTTTTTCTGAACGTCAAAATTTTGGTGGATGTCAGATTTTTTTTTGGTGTAGAAAAAATGATTTTTTTAATTCTTCTGACAAATAATATGACAACAGGCGGGTGATATATATAGAGACATCTGCAACTAATTTGCAACTTCAAGTAGGTGTATCAGTTTGGCAATATTCAAAAAACACGTTGGCACCAACTTAGTTACCAAATGGACACAAAAAAAAAATGCAACTAAACGGCAACTGAATTTTTCCGACAACATATATAGTTGCACTTTAGTTATATTATTGCTACTATATTGCGACTGCTCAATATAATTGCTAATTCGTCTCAAATTTGTTACAATTAAACAACTAACTTATAACTATAATCTTTGGTCACATTTATTGTGACAGATGTATAACGGTTCAATTGTAGTTATAAAGTAGTTGCAAATCGTTATAAATTAGTAGCATAATTTTGCAACTATCAAATGTAGTTGCAAATGTAGTTACAAATTTGATGTTTTCTTGTAGTGGATGTTGAATTCCATTGTTTTGAGAAACGTAGCTACAAACATGAAACAAAACATATTAGAAACACATCATGAAAACAATTTTTAAAATCAAAGTTTTTTCACGATACTACACCTCAACGGAATATGATAATGATTAATGTTGACTGGATAAATATATTAGAAACATAGCTAGTGTCTAGTAGTGTTTTTCCACGTCTGCATTTTCCAGAATCCCATTATTTCTTAATTAACCTCATGCAAAATAAACATTAATAAGCCATTATAAGTTCCAAGAAGACTGATCTAACATCAGAGGAGATGATGATGATCAATCCAATCTCCACTCTTAATTTTTTTTTTTTGTTGATGGAAGAGTTCAGAATTTACTATAGTTATACTCAACAACAAACGGAAAACGAACTTGGATCGAACCTCTTTTAAACAACAACTATACTCAACTGATTCAACTACACGTATGTATGGGGATCACTCTAGCCTACTTCTGAACATAACAATTAACAACTGAAAGGGTAAAGATATATAACATTTGTAACCCTAAAAAAGATATATAATTTGACATAAGTATTCCAACTCCAGATCTACAAATAATTGTCAAATCAAACATTACAAACACCGAAAGCCGACCACTGTGCATTAGATATCGAGCACAAATAAACACACTAAAGCTTAAACAGAATCTCAGCATTCAATCGATGTAACAAAAGAGAAGGAGGTTTGAAAACATCACCTGGGAATCCACGAGAAGCATGTCCACGCCCATGAGTTCTCCACCACGGCGAAAGTTCTTGGCTTCCCAGAAGCGAAGCAACCGAACTTGAACGGTTGAAGAAGAGCGACCGGCCTGAAGATCAGAGAAGAGAACCATCACGTTAGCCATAGCTGAGATCTGGTAGAAAATGTTACGAAATCTGAAAAGGCAGTCGGCTGAGGAAAAAAGGGTCGAGAAACCCTAATCGTTAAGTCAAACGATGGGTTTTATGGTTTCCTGGGATGGATATTTCTAAACGAATGAGGCCAAAAAAAAAGTATATGTAGCCCATTTGAGATGTTAGGAAGGACAAGTGTCCAATTCTGTTGATCTGATTTTATGATATCATCAAGTGATGTGGGTTAATGAGAAGAGAGTAGAGTCTTTCTTTATATATAAAGATTATACCTAAAATAAAAATAACACAATCAAAATGGGAAAATCATTGAAAATCTTATAACTAAGTTGGTTTAACTGAGTTAAATCAAGCGTCTGAAATTTAGTTATAACTAATGGTATGATAATGATACGGATTTAAATATAATAATTTTTTAAAATATTTTTAATTTGTTTTAATTAGATTTTTACAACAGAAAATATCATGTATTTTTAAAATGTAGATCAAAATCTAGTATGAATTAAAATATAGCTAATCCTAGGTCATTTATTTGTTGTATAGGAAAATGAATGATAATGCATAACTTACATTTGGGTGTTTGGTATAATTGCTGAGACATGAGTGAATCGGACTTGGAATTATTGGAACCAAAGTTCATGAAATCGTGGATCCCACCATCACTGTCGGTCATGACCTTCTCGACTAATGCCACATCGGTTATACAATTCGTCTCCGTCGCCGACATAAGCTACTAATATAATTAACGCCTGTTTGAATATTCTTTATATCATTCAAACATAATATAGTTAATGTCGCTGGACATTTAATTGTTTGAATGTCGCATTCAATTTAGTAGGTCCAAAACATAATTAATCAATCTCGCTGGACTTTTATTTTAGTCCTCACAAAAACACTAAGGTTCACTTTCTAAATGTTCTTCTAAAACAGCAAATTTTATATTCTGCTTAACTTTTTTTTTTTGTAAAATCAAGCTAGTTTGCATATATGTACAAATTGATTACTTCCATCGCACCGAATTGAATAATATGAATTATCCAAAAGAATATTGTAAAAGTATTCTCGGTTCATGAATCACGATATTATTGGTAATATATCTGGATATCATACAACGAAAAAGTTAAAACTTACATATATAGAATTAATCATATATGTCACATTCGTATGATGACGTAAGAATGAAACAATGCATCGGAAACGAAAACAATTTATTTTCCTCTAAATGTTCAATCCGGCCAAGAAGGAAACCCCTGTCGAAGGCAACCACGACGAACCATATATAAACTCTGCCACCGTAAAACGGTTAGCCTCAGTCGTTGAATTAATGACCCGATACCCTGGCCAGTTGACACGTTGCGAAAGAGCCGCTCCGGGTCCAGTGTTCAAATACTCTCCGTAATATAAAGTATCTAAAGCAAATGAACTTGTGTTCCACTCGAGCCAACCTCTCGTGTGTACATGTTTGTCGATATACGATAACATGTAAACCGTCCTAGAGAATAGCTTCCAAGGCCTGCCTAGATACGTCTGGAAAGTACCGTTGGTTGCTTGGAGATCAGGTGTCGCCAAAATCCGAGATGCATGTATCGACATACCCGTGTTTTGGTTCGGGTCTTTTCTGTTCTGAGCCGTGATCGTATTTTTTTGAAAATCCATGGGTTTGCGAGCGTAGATGCTACAGTTTTGTAGCACCACGGCTGCGTTACCGAAGATGAAATCGACTGTACCGTAGATATCACATTCACGAAAGAATTGTCGGTTTGAATGAACGTAGAGTGTGTCTTGGTAACCAATTATATTGCATCGATAGACCACTGCATGGTCAGCCCCAATGCGGAGAGCGACTGCTTGGTGCTTGGCTGGACCAGCCCAGTTTTCGAATGTAATGTCCCTTGCAATAAATCCGGCTCCGGTAGCAGCTAGAGAAAACAAAACAGATGCACACAGTTATGGTTTGTGCTTAATAACTCTTTATATCTATTAAACATAGGAAACCAATGTATATAAGTTAACTCCTCGTCAATAAGTGTTTTATCTCTAGAGATATAGTGCAACAAATGGAGTCAAACAAAAACATGATTTGGATTAAACTATATATACATATATATATATATATCAAATTTTAGTATGTGAGAAATGTCTTCAACTATAAATATTATATGGAAGTAGTGGTCTCTAACGTCCAACCACAAATTAGCAATGACCTACATCCAACCATATTTTTTTTTTAAAATGCAATTCTTCTCTGTTTCCCATAATGCATGTATATATGCATACAGATATGTGGGTCAGTAATTGCGCTGCCTACTTTCAGCTTTAGGATACATTCCATGTGAATGTGTTTATCCTTCTAGATGTCTATGCATATATATGTATGTGCATATTTTTATGAAGATTTGAATATACATGCATATTACTAGCATTTATGTTACTTGCATTTACTAATGTAGTGATGTACGTACCTGGATATGAGATATATAAATGAGTATTAGATGAGTGTAATGTATAATTTATTTATACTTTGTTTTACCAAAGAATGTTTATAGTTTGAGTAAAGTAGAATGCACTTAATGCACTTTAAGACCACAACAACAAGCATGTGAGGTTGGTTGAATAAGCAGCATCACCACATAAGATGTCGGATTCAGTGCGGGTGTGTTAACTAACCGAACTCAATCGTAATCATACTGGATGCTGAATCCAAAGACGATAATCAAACTACAAATCATTAAAAGATCAGATCAAAATTATATTCGTAAACAAAATTCAAATGTTCGTATTTACTAAATCATTGGTCCAAAATATTGGCTCCTTTTACTGGTCGAGTGGATATTACTATTTCCAAAATTTACTTAAAACTAGCTTTTCTTTTAGTGGTCCATAGTCCAAATCAAGAATAACACACAAGTGGTAACAACAACTAGTTTTATAAACGATTCTGACTTAAAAAGAAACTGTCGGACACTCTAAACCGTTCACTCCGAAATCTTTACAGCTAACTTATGGCCCCCTTCATTCCAAGATTATCTCTAGCAAATACATAGATATATTAATTTGATCGAAAAAAGTTCGACCCCAACTAAAATCAGCTGAAAAACGAGGTTGTCTTATATATATCATAAATGTTGAGTATACTATTAAGCCACTTTCATGATTTTATTATATAATTACCACAAAATACTTTAATTACAGTTATGGCGCTACAAAGATCTTTTAATCCCTAAAAATAAGGGTTAACTGCAACAGTAATGTTGGTTTTACTTTTAACTACTAAATTTATTATCAAATTTTAGTTGATTTATTAATAACTATTCCTTATGATTATAAATACAGCATTTTTGTAATTAGTTGTTTTCTATAATCACAAACCTATAGCACTTGAATAACAATAACTAATATTTTAAAATTTACAAATTATTATTATTAATTAATAAAATTTGAATAAAATAGAAAAATATAGTTTTTTGAAACAACTTTTTATATGAATAAAGGGAGTTAAAAACACAAAATATTTATTTTTCCAGAAACAGAAAGGGAGTAACTCTTTGTAATTGGCTTAATTGCAATAATAATATTGTTTTTAGTTTTACGTGTTTAATTACTTTTAACTATTAGTCTATTTTTCTTTTCGTTGTATAATTTGAAAAAGATTTAAAAAGTTTAACAAGGAATAGTAAAAGATGTGAAACAAACAGCCTTACCAAACGTCGCCGTGTGAAAGGTTGTAATGTTGTCAAATATACTTTTCCCTCCGGAGATGACAGTTTTACCCTTCCCATCTCCAACGAACATCAAGTTAATTTTTTTCCTACCGACCTTGAGGTTGTCCTCTTCGTACCTTCCAAAAAAAAACATAGAGAAAATTCAAAGACATAATTAACGCAGTTACTTTCATCATTTTCACGGACATATAACACTACAATTTCAGAAACATCGAGAAAATGTAAGGATAAAAACGTAATTTTTCACCTGCCGGCTTTAACGTAGATAATAGTGCGGCGAGTACTGTACTGAGGAGCTTTCTTGATAGCTTCCGATATAGTTTTGCACGTGCCGTTGCCGTCTTTCGAGACGATGATGTCAGCTTGTATCTGAGATACTGGCATTTCCAGTATCTCACGTTCTCTTCTCTTGGTCCATCTCGGGAACTTCGAGCTCATGTCTCCTCCTACTTCAAGAAGCCTCCTATTCTGTATCGGTACTCCCGAGAAATCGTTCCCGTCACCGTCACCGCTGGCCGCGAATATAGCTAAACAGTTGCTAACGAGCTCCGAGAGATTCTTCAGTGCCGCATTCATCTGTTCCTTCACTCCACCGTCGTTAACGCCGTCTAATCCTTCCGCGCAAGTGTCGTGGTTCGTCAGAGCCGAGCTCAGCCATGTCATCACGTCTTGCGGCTTCGTTTGGCCGCCGGAGACGGAGGATAGTGCGCGTGAGAGCGCGTCGACGGAATCGTCTAGCAGCTCGAGGCAGGCATCGTAGGCGGAGCGGACACGTGGCAGCATGTCGAGGACAGTTAAAGAGGAAGATGAGTAGAGTGCGTGGTTGAAGTGGTGGAGCGTCATGTTCACCGTCACGTGGAGCAGATTGTTGTCGGAAGAGGCGGCGACTGAGCCGGGGAAGTTCATGAGTGAGTCAACGCATAGCTCTGGGAAACGAGCCAACTCGCAAGCTTTTGAGACAGCTTGGCTTGGTTTCCGAGCTAGGCTTGGGACGTGCTGGAACAACTTGTGTTGTGATCCGGATACCGCGGCGGGGAGAATTAGTATGAAGGCTACGACGATTAAAGACTGTTGAAGCTTCTTTCTTGTCGGTTGTATTGAAATGGAGACATGGTTTTTGTTCCGAGCCGGAGATATGGTGGTTCTGACCAAACCAGTTGCTTTGAATGGTCCGAGTCTTGCGTATCCCATTTAGTTCTAGTTGTAGACTATTTTCTCTCTTGTGGTTTTACATTCCAAATGGTGCAAGTGTATATATATATATATATATGAGTGAGCGAGTCTGGTGAAGTATATAAAGAAGAGTGGTGGTGATTATTGGTAGGAACACGCGTCATTGAACCATTCATTTAACATAAGAATAAAAAATTGCTTTCTTTATTTTCCCTGTGGTCGAGTTTTCACCGTTTGTTAGTCAGCTTTTCTTTCCCGTCGATGTTTGTTAGTGAGCTTTTGTTACTCGTCGGCATGAGTTAAAATCGGTTATGAAATTTTGACCACAACCGAATTTGGTGAACCAAACTGTACTGAAATTTCCAGTTTTTCGTTTACGTCAGATTATAACTTCAGTTCAGTTTAATCGATTACCGAAAAAAAACAAATGCAATTGTTGGTTCGGTTCAATAATTGGTTAGTTCAGTTTTAAAAAATAAAATAAATTATAAGCAGGTCATTCCCACCAAAATTTTGGATCAAAATAACCAAACTAACTAAAATAGCCAAATTTTTAATCAAAACTAAATAAATAACTTTTTTTCAAAACAAATACTAAATAAAAACTTTGATTATTTTTGATAAAATATTTGTAAACCGAGCTAATTGAATAACATACTAAACTAACAATTTTAGTTCAATACAATCATTTTTGTGTCATTTGAACTAACAAAAAATGAATTACCTGAACAGAAATTCGAACCGAATCCGCAAGCTTAAGTTTAGAGATTAGTTAAAACAACAAAATTTCTCAACATTATCTAGGAAAAAGCGAATAAGAATAAAATTGCTTTAATTATTTTCTTGTGTTCCAGTTTTAATTTCTTGTGTTACTCGTCATTGGTTAGTGATGTTTTGTTACACAGAATCATCAACACCAGTTGATATTAGCTTATTCTTCTAAGAATGAAGTAAACGATTCATCTGTTATTGTCCTACAAAACAAAAACATACTGTATAAAATAGTGTTAACAGGAAATTACCGGTTATGAATGCTACGCTATACTATGAGTTTTTTTTTACAAAAATAACTTAAAACAAAAAAAACAAATACAAAACTAATTCAGAATTTTTTTTAAAAAATTTACATTTGTTCTATTACTAATCATTATTATTTTTTATTTACGAAAATGCTTGTTATACTCAATCATCATCATCTTTCTCTTTTATTTACAACATTGTTATTGTCATCGGTCACCAACTATCATGAAAAACCAATTTCAAGCTCTAATTTGCTATTAAAATCAACATCTTCATATTTATATTTATTACATACACACACAAACAATTTTTCTTTCACGTCCTCTCTTATTTTATCCCAAAATTCCATTTTTTATTTCAAAATTTATAAACTTATTAGAATTATTCAAGTTCATGATTCTTGGTCAAGAACAAATGTGTAATTTTCATTAAGAAACTATGTATGCTTGAAGAAGCTAAACATGAACCCCTCATCAGATCTTAGAATGATTTTTGATTTTTTTTTTCCAGATTTGTTTAACGAAGAGGGAAGTCTTCTCCATCGAGAAGACTTCTATGGAAGTTGTCTAGTTAGTGCATATGTTAGTTTTGTAATTGAATTTCTATGTATTTTTTAGAGAAGACTTCTCTAGAACTCTTTCAAATTTTGTTTGTTAACAAAAAAAAGAGTAATCTTTCGTGAAAGTCTTCTTGAATAAACATGTTAGTTTTGAAATTGATCAAATTGTGTCAGAAATTTGACTTTTTATAGAAGACTTCCTACATGAAGTTTACTCATTCTCGATGGAAGTCTGCATTGGTTCGTTTTTGTAACTGAAAATTAAAAGTAAAACATTTAGTTTCAATTAGTAGGAAATCTTCCACTAGAAGACTTTCATGTAAATCTTCTCGATTTTTAGTCTGTGATTCTGGTCAAACCTTTGGTTATTGAAAAAGATAAGTCTACTCTGAAATATTCAAATATGGTCAAATGCAACCACCAGCCGTGAGTAGACTTCAAACTCGACGTAGGTGAGATATTTTTGGTTAAGAAGACTTCCAGGGAAGTCCTGTAGCATAAATTGCATTACAAGACTTCCTAAGAAGTCTTCCGAGAAATTTTATGAAAAGTCTTTCATAGTCGGACTCAGATATGAACAAACCTGCATATAAAAAATGTACAATTTTCATCAAAACAGTGAAAAATTTCAAAAATATTTTTATGCTTAAATAAGAAAATAAAACACTCACACTATGTTAAATCTACAACTTTTTAGAATTTAACATATAATACACACAAAACACATCCAGAATTTATAGATCTATCTTTAAAGGCTTAAAATATGAGAACTATGTAATGAAAAACTTGTAAAAACAAGATACACATTCATTTTGTTGCAGCCATTTGAGACAAAGAGAGAAAATGTGTAAATTTTCTTTATATAAGGAGAAAAATTTCAATTAAGTGAAATATTTTTGGTTCAGAAGACTTACCATTAAGTGAAATTTTGTTCTTCCGAGAGTCTTCCAAAGTTTGGCTTAGATCTAAAAAAGTCTGCATATTCATGCAAATGACATCGAAACAGAGAAAAACTTCATAAATAAATTTTAAACTTCATAAATAAAGTTTTGTATGCTTAAATAATAAATAAACCAATCACACTATGATGAATCACCAAATTTTTAGAATCTAACATATAAACACAAAAAAACACATACTCAAAATTTTTAATTTACCTCAAAGAGATTAAAAATAGGTTGGAGAATTTTACAGTGAGAAATATTACATTTTTGTTGCATCTAATTGAGAGGAAATAAAAAGAATGTGTGAATTTTCTTTATATAAGGAGAAAGAAAATTCTAATTAGGATAAATATTCATAAATCCTTAAGGAAAATCTTCTGTTCAGGGAAGTCTTTTAAACTCTTAAGCTACTATTCGCCGAAATGACTTCTCCAGAAGTCTTCTAGTAGATATTTTGTTAGAAGAAGTTTTCTGAAACTCTAAAATCAAATAATTAACTAAATAATCCATAATTACCTCATTAAACTTAGAATCTTGACCTTCAAGTGTTTAGTATACACAATACATATATATATATATATATATATATATATATATATAAATATGTCATTTTAAAAAAAAAAATAGTTAAGATTCTAAAACCTAACCTTTAATACAAAAACAATACTATAATATATGTTACCAAACCACTAACCAAATAGTATCATGACTCAATGTATATATGTCGAAAACGGTTCAATTTTGTTGGATCTTAATTTAAATCATTTATAAATATTTATAATTACATGAATATATTTTATAAAATTTATAAACTATTTTTTTTTTTTTTTTTTTTGCCATCTGAAAAGATTTATTGATCACAAATTACAAGATGTTGTATGAAATAAGGACAGATATGGAACAGGTTCCAATCTTGAGTACAAGAAATTATTGTTTTTGCTAATTTATCAGCAACTGCATTCCCTTGACGTCTTGTATGATGAAAGAGTATTGATGTGAATTGTTGCTTCCAACGATCTATTGTCATGAAATACCAACGTAGTTTTGGAGCCCGTGACTTCTGCAATATTTGTTGACATAAGTTGAGGTTATCACCTTCAAAAATAACGCATCTATATCCCAAAGACCAAGCGCATTGCATGGACCATATTAAGGCTGAAGCCTCTGCTTCTTCCACCGTATGCCTTCCTTCAAATTTCCCCATTCCGCAGTGTAATAGTGTTCCATGAGAGTTCCGAATCACCCAACCCATCCCGGAGGTATGATATTGTGTAAGTGATACATCATAATTACACTTAACCCAGTCCTCTGGTGGTGGTTTCCATTTAAAAATATGTCGCGAGGAAGCACCAGGCGGGAAAGTAGCTATAGGGTCCATATCGACGATACTAACCCACTCTATAATATCAGCGTTTATTGAATCAAAACATTTTCTGAGGGAGTTGTCCTTTGCGGAATACGTTAAATCATTTCTACATTTCCATAATCGCCATAAAGACCATATAGGGAGTAGTCGAGTTGATCTTGGTATATTTTTATCTTCCATAATATCTAGTAAGTATCGTATTTTATCTTCAAATTGAACATCTGCTCGCTGTAGAAATATGATAGGTAGTCCTGTTAAACACCATATCATCTTTGCAAAATGACAACCAAAGAAAAGATGGTCTTTAGTTTCTTCTTCGGAACAGCATCGAGAACATAATGGATCAACGTTGATATTTCGGGATCGAAGATTTGACTTGATTCCTAAAGCATTAGATAGAACCCTCCAAAGGAAATGTTTTAATTTTGGTGGTGCATCAATGTTCCAAATACTTTTGGCAAGATCAGGGTGATGAGCTAGAGGTGGTCGTCTTGTGGTGTCAATTAGATTGTCTGATATTCCCACATGGTAACCTGATTTGACTGTGTAGTTTCCATCTTTTGTATAACTCCAGACAACGTTATCTTGCTGTGGGGTGTTTGGTAGATAAATCCTCTGGATGATATGATATAAAATTTATAAACTATTTTTAAGATATACTATCTGAGAATACTTTTAGGGAAGTTGTCCCCGAGAACACTTCTCTAGAAGTCTTCTTGCACACATTATTATAATGATAAAAGTTAATATCGATATTTTGTCTAATATAAGGAGTTGGTTGTAATTTTATTAGATTTTTGAGTTAGTTTTACATTTGATCGAAAATGTGGTATACTTTTATATTTACAATCAAGTTTTAGGTCATTTTAATTTCTCTTAAATGATTTAGGATCCATACGTATAGTACTTTAAAAACACCTCTTTAATAATAAAGTTGGCTTTTTTCTCTCCTGGGGAAAAAAAATACACGTGTCTCTTCTTGTAAGACCCGATCCCGGCCTCTCAGGCCGCGGTCAAAGTCTCACGTCGCTCAGTCCTCTTCCGGACCGAACCTCAAAAAATTTCGCCCTTTATTTGTAATATCGCTCATAGGCGAGGGCCAACTTAAATCTTAGCTTAAGACTACCTTAGTATTTCCTAGCTTAGATCATTTCTATTCATACGCAGCGGATAATACTATATTAACCATTGGTCTAAAATCAATCTAACACTTGTACAATCTAATCGTCTATGCCTTCGTCAGCTTACTGAACTACCTTCCAGCTCATAGATCGATCCTTACATGGTACAAGTCATCAAAGTCCAAGGTTCCATTCCCCTAAACCATTCTAGCTAGATCTAAAAGAAAGTAGCTAGATCATACCTTTGCCACATCCACAGAGCTTGTTAGCTCATCAGTCCAACTGACCTAGTCAGCTCATCCTCTTATCTGACTTAGCTAGCTCATACCCCTAACTGACTTATCTAGCTCGTCCATCTCATCGAGCTCTGAGCTAGCTCAAACTGAGCTAAGGCCAGATGCCTCAGCTTGTTTAGATAGCTCATCCAGCTAGCTAAGCTAAACCCTTCTCCTGAGGTTCCATCTAATCTCTTTCAGCTGATTAAGCTACAAGATAGCTACGCCCAGCTTCCTGTCAACTCGTCCAGCACTCTTACACCTGCATAAACTCTCCCCTAGGTACTTAGTCATTCAACCAACCATCCCCCACTGACCAAGTAACCTTTGGGAAGTCTTCATCAGCTATGGCAATGCATCTAGCTCCTCTCAGCTAATCCATCACCCATTCTCCTCACACTTGTAGGATATGATAGCAAGTCCCTCTCCTGGACTAACCTGTGCATCCTTTGATCAAACAGAGAAGACACCTTGGTCCATCATCCATGGATCAGGTCGTCTCCCTTTACTTATGATCTTCGCTCACACACAGCTGTGGGTGTCGAAATCCACTCACTGTCAAATAAATCGTAAAAAAGGAAACTTCGGGAAAACCCTAAGTTTCCAGAGGAACCGGCTATCTGCGAGAACCGCACAACGAAAAATAAGAAAACGATAACTTAGAATTAGAATGAAAATAAACGAAATAGAGAGAAAAGAGGTTCTTATTCCGAATATGCTTAGAACTGGTACAAAAGAGTAGCCGAAAAGTTTAAGAACGAAAACCCTAATTGAGACGCAGCTCGCTAACAGAAAAACGGAAATATTCCTAAATGCTAGTTTTGGTGGTGAGAGCTCTGAATTCCGTGTCTCTTGCTTCTGCCCTAGACCTCCTCTTTATATACTCCTCGTCTTGGCTATCCGATCTTTCCATTTCGCCCAGATCTGACTAAATCGAGAATTTTCCATTCTTCCCGATCCTTCCTTTTCTTCCGCGGAAATCTTCTATTTCTCTTCAAACCTTCTTTTTATCTTTAAACTTGACTTTTATTTTCCTTCTGCGAGTAAACCGTCAAAACGTTATCAAATCTGCGGGTTTGATTCCGTTGAAATCGCGAGATGGGTTTTTATCGCGTTTTAGGTCCTTCTGGGCCGTTTTGCGATAAAAACCGTTTTCCGACTTTTACGGGATCGTTTCCTGATCTGACGTCGTTTTTAATAAATTTCTCGAGTTAATCGCAAGATTTTACGATTTTGCTCGACTTTTTATTAAAAACACGTTTTTTACGACTTACTTGGCTTTTTTATTAAAAGCGCGTTTTTATGATTTCAACGAAAAATCTCGAATAAATCGTATAGTTTAGGCAATGTTCGGTGTTTCGTTTAACCGTTGTCGTTTTATACGATTTCCTCGAGTTCTTTCCGAGAAAACGAAGTTTTACGGTTTTTATCGTAAAACTCGAACGGTAAGTCGGATCGAGATGGAACGGGAGATATTTCGGCCGTGGTTTAGAACGCGACCTTGTCGAAAGACGTAAGTTTCGAATCGGGAATGCGGGAAATCGAGACGCGGAGTTTCCGGGACGTCTCTAGTTCGCCCATCGGCGAACTAAGCCGGGCCGACTTAGTTCGCCGATGGGCGAACTAGTCGCGCATGTCCTAGTTTGCCCATCGGCGAACTAAGCCGGGCCGGCTTAGTTCGCCGATGGGCGAACTAGAGAGTGACTCTTAGTTCGTTCATCGGCGAACTAAGCCGGGCCGGCTTAGTTCGCCGATGGGCGAACTAGTTGCGACTAGTTCGCGTTTTACAGCTTTTTCGGTTTTTTGCGGTTTCGTAAAACGATTTTCGAGTTTTATAAAACGATCTTTGAGTTTTATAAAACGATTCTCGAGTTTTATAAAATGATTTCTCGAGTTTTATAAAACGATTCTCGAGTTTAATAAAACGATTTCTCGAGTTTTATAAAACGATCCTCGAGTTTTATAAAATGATCTCTCGAGTTTTATAAAACGATCTTTCGAGTTTTATAAAACGATTCTCGAGTTTTATAAAACGATCTTTCGAGTTTTATAAAACGATTCTCGAGTTTTATAAAACGATTTCTCGAGTTTTATAAAACGATTTCTCGAGTTTTATAAAATGATTCTCGAGTTTTAGAAAACGATCTCTCGAGTTTTATAAAACGATCCTCGAGTTTTATAAAACGATCCTCGAGTTTTATAAAACGATTTCTCGAGTTTTATAAAATGATTTCTCGAGTTTTATAAAACGGTCTGCGAGTTTTATAAATGACGTTGAGTTTTATAAAACTATTCCTCGGGTTATATAAAACTGTTCTTTGTGTATTTTCGCGGGGAGTTTTGGCTATTAATTCCGTCGTACCGATTTTGACCCCAACAGTTAGCCCCCCAGCTCGTAAGAATCGTGAGATTCTTGCGAGTGGATTGAGCTTATTTGGCGAGTTTGGCGAGTTTGGTGGAATTAGGCGGAACTTTAATGGCCAAAAGTCCAAAGGTGAATAGTAAAATTCTTCCCTATAAGTATATGGAGTAAAATTTTGAATTCTTTACTCCATCTTTTACAACTTATTCAAAAAAATTTTCTCTCCACTTTCTCTGAAGATCTTCAAACATGTTTTCAGGAAGAAAAACTCGTTCCTCAACTAGTTCAAATTTTCACAATTCTGAAGGAACGAGTTCGCAGCCTCCAGCCTTGGATCCGAAAGAAGAGTATTCGTCCCCGTTAGCCGATCCGGCGGATATCGAGGCTTTTTGGGCGATCGAAGACAAGTCGGGGACCGCTAGGCCTGGAACTTGGGTTCCAGCTTTGTCGGACGTCGATCAGATTTCCGGACGTCCGAGCTTGACGCTTTTTAATAGCGTTGATTACATGCGTGAATTTTGCCGAGTCCCAGAGGCCATTGAGTTTCGTTCCCCACTTGCCGGGGAGAGCGACGAGGATGCGCCCGACGGCTTCTTCACGTGTTACAACATTTTTTGCAACAATGCCACCTATGGTTCCCGATTCCGGAGGTCATTGTGCATTTCCTTCACAGGGTGGGACTGTCGATTAGTCAATTGAATCCTTCAAGTTTAAAGCAACTCGTTGGTCTTTTGACGCTAAGTTACGAGCAGGGAATCACCCTTACCATCGATCATCTCGAGGGTTTATTAAAGCCTACAGGGCAATCGCGGAGGATCACTCTAAGCCCTCGTGATGAAATCGTTACGGGCTGCGCAACGTCTTCTACTTCTTGGAAGAAAAATTTCTTCTATGTTCGTATCGACGGTGCGTCGGTCGAGGAGGGTGGCATTCCGTTCTTTACGACCACGTGGGGTCGGAGAGGTATACGATTCAAATTCTCACGAACCCTTATTATTATATATTTTTTTTTAAGATGACTTCCTGTTTTCCCGCAGTGACCAACCCTTTGCCTCCGTATCCCGCGGATCTTCCGGATATCACCACTTCTTTCAAACGTGGCGAAGTTGGTTGGTGCAGTTTTTCTCCGCAACGAGTTCGTCAAGCGGTTGCCCTCTTCCAATCTCGACGTTTTGCGGATTCTCCGATTTACGAGGAGGATCCGTTTATCGGAGAGTTCATTCCGCATGTTCCCTCGATGGGGAGTGGCAGATCTCGCTTCCGAAGGGATAAAAATCCGGTAATTGAAGACGATGACTTTGAGCGCGCGACTTCTCCTGATAATATCCTCAAGGATTTTCTTGATAGTCAGGCGGAAGATGGCTTCTGGACGAGGGCGGGCGGATCATCGACCTCCCATTTTTCCGGACATTGACCATGATCAAGTTCCAGAGCTTACTAGGGGGTCTGAGATAGCAAAGGAGGTACGTGCGTTTATTGTTTTCTTTTTCGAGCAGTTTTTATGACATGGCTTAACTCTTCCCTTTGGTAGGGTTTCCTTATCATGAGCCGAGCCCTGGACAACCGTACTACTGAGGCTCGCCTTGCCGAGTTCCGAGCGAACATGGCCGAAAAGGAAGTTGCTCGTCTTCGGGCAGAGGTCGAGGCCAACCAAGCCGTAGAAATGGTCGCGAGAAGGTTGCTCGTGTGAGGGATGAGTGTGCGACCAGGTCTCGTCGTGCTAAGGAGCTTTCTGACCAAAGGATTCGTCGTGCTCGTCGTGCGGGCAAACGAGAGGTTGCCGAGGAGATGAAGGTTCGTCGTGAGCGATTTGCAACCGGTTATTCGGATGCGGAAGCTGTTCAACGGGCGCATGGTGATTATCGCGAATGTCGCGGGACTGTTCATGGGTTATCCCTGACTCAGAACGAAGGTAATTCGTTTGCTAAGGAATCCCAAGTGCGATGGGAAGATTTGAATCGGGAAAAAGATATGGAGTCCGAATTTTTCGACCTTAAGGCGCGCATGTGGGATCAATGGAATCCCGTCGTGGTGTCGCCGGATTCGGTTGAAGTCGGTCCTGGGATTTCGGATGTAGATGGCGAAGTCGATCAGTCTGCTTTTGATGACTTCGATGTGTGATGTTCTTAGTTTTTTTTTTAATTTTGTCGTTGTTTTTCCGGGACTGGCCGTTGGTGGCTTTGAATCCCTACCGCCGGGCGGTGTGTATTCGGATGCTTTTAATAAGAAAATATTTTCTAAGTATGAAACTCGTTTTTTATGTTAGATGTAGAGGAAAGAATACGAGTTGTCATCTCGTACCTAACTCTTTGGTGTAAATCGTCCGATTCGTTAACTCGGGAGATTTCGATTTTCGCGAGTGTTTAGATGTGGGTGAAGAGACATGCCTTTAGGATCTCGATTCATGCCTTGAGACGTTAGCGACCAGTGTGCTGGGTTTAGGGCAAGACCTAGGTTTACTTTCGGATTGAGGCTGTGCGATGACTAATCGGCTTTCGTTTTGCCCGTTGCGATTTTAACCTGATTCCATACCGATTTAGAATCCGCGATAGGTTCTCGGCTTATACGATTCGTNGCCTTTAGGATCTCGATTCATGCCTTGAGACGTTAGCGACCAGTGTGCTGGGTTTAGGGCAAGACCTAGGTTTACTTTCGGATTGAGGCTGTGCGATGACTAATCGGCTTTCGTTTTGCCCGTTGCGATTTTAACCTGATTCCATACCGATTTAGAATCCGCGATAGGTTCTCGGCTTATACGATTCGTCTGGTTGGAACCAAGCATCTCTCCGGGAACAATTTCCCGGAAGTGCTGACCAAAAATTTGGATTTCTTTTATAGCGCGCTATTTTATCCTCGTCGGATGTATGCGGACCAATAGGTCAGTGCGTTTGTTTAGGACGGCTAGTGTGCTCGACGGGGCCAATCGCCGAGCGTTCGTGTTTTTATAGTCGCGGACGGACTTTTGGGGAAATATTTCCTTTCGAGAATTTAGGCGACGTCTCGCCCGTTCTTTCCGAAAATATTTTGATATGCGAATTTTTATAAAATGATTGAGTAGTTGTTACTGCGGAAGCGTTTTTCCGGATTTTCGATGGTAGCAGAGATATTCTAACTTTGTCTTTATTAAAAATTTCGAAAAATTTTCGATTACAAAGCTAAAAGAAATTTTGTAAAAAGTTTCGGGAGTATACGAATACTCGTATACTCACCCACTCCCCCCCCCCCCCCCCCCCCCCCCCCCCCGCTTTGGAAGGGGGGATAGCTGAACTCGTCTTTAGGTGAGCTGCCTACGTATTCCTTTCGGAAATCAAGCCATCTCGTAGTTCTGATTATTTGCGCGAGTGTGTTTACTCGGCTGTCGTAGACTTCTCAATCGCTTCAGTCGCGGGATCGATGTCTTTGCCCGGGATTGTCTCCTCCGGTTGGGCGGAAGCGATGGGTGCGGAAACTTCTGGTTTCTCGGCCGTTGCTTGCTTCGGGTCGTCGTCTACGGGCGGTGGCGTGACCTTTGCCCGTTTTGGTTTCACGATCGCGATCGCTAATTGCCTCAGCTTATGTTCGGCCAGGAAGCAAGGTCGCGATTGTCTTTGGCATCCCCAAATTACTGTGACTCCCGTAGGCGTCGGGAATTTGATGCCTAAATGATACGTGGACAGAACCGCCTTAATGGAATTTATCAAAGGCGTGCCCATAATCACGTTGTAGATAGCCGGGACATCGACTACCGCGAAGTTAACGATTTTCGTCACTTCTTTCGCGACGACCGGTAGTCGGATTGATCCCAGGGTCATTGACGTTTCGCCGGAGAAACTAGTCAGCGGTTTTGGAATCGGCTCGACTTCCGAGAGGTCGATTCCCATTCGTGCTAGCGTATTGCG